>CM034154.1:733398193-733998193 GCA_019776745.2 Taxus chinensis | reverse complement strand
ATGACACTAGCAGAATAATATGTTAGTTAAATGATTGGAGAATAAAACAACTGATCATTTTTGACACCACGTTTTCGGGGACACCATAAGCACAACATGTCATTTTATTCACTTTACATGCTATGGGTGTTAATGAAGTTAATCTATGCAACCATTAGAAGTCCTAGGCCTTGTTTACATAACCAACCTTGATGCACAAGCCACATGAAATTCAATGGATATTTATAGCATGTAATATCCAAAGAATATCTCTAAACAGAGCACAAGTAGGGAACACTGGAAGTGACACTGAATCTAATACAACACCTAGAAGACCTTCTGAACATTTTGTGTCATCCCATTTAGAACTAGAATAAACCTTCAGAAATGGGAGACAACGGGAATAATGAGAACTGTCCCTTGGGTAGAACCTTTACCTATCCCATTGTCTCAGATGAAGATGAGGATGCACCTATGAAAAATATCTCACCATCCATCCTCCCTATCTTTTGAGGAATGTCTACAGATGACCCAGATCAATTCGTGTTTGAATTTAAAGTTTTTTTTAGACATATGACTATAGAACAGACAATCAAAAACTCAAACTATTTCCTTCCACCCTCAAATAATTTTTTATGAGGTGGTTCATGGGATTGTCCCCTAACTCCATTTGTTCTTGGGAGAACATGGAGACAACCTTTTTGGAAAAATATCAATACTATTGTAGGGGAAGAGATAGGAAATAAGAGTTATTCCAGATAAATCAAAAGTAAGATGAAAATCTAGAAGATTATCTTGATAGATTTCTCTTTCTCCATTAGAGGAGTGGTTATGAGTTACATGCAGAAATCACTAAGATAATTTTCCTTAAAGGAATTGATGAGGAAACTAAGGATTTCCTCCATCTTATGGGAGGAGGTGATGTGCACAGACTTAACATGGAATATATCACTGAGCTATGTAGAAGTTACTCTAGAACACAAGGAGATATAAGGAAAAGAAAAACATCCAAGACTTCCCTAGGTACCTCAAAACTTCTGGAGGAAATGGCTAACATGAAAACAAACATCTTGTCACAATTAATATCAATCATAAATGGGTTGAAATCCAAGACCGGTGTTGTAAAAGAACCTCTAAACATATACTACCCTAAATGCAGGAAGAGACATCCTTTGAGAGAGTGTCCTTTAGATGTCACAAACATGTATTTGATCTGTGATGTCACTGATCATGATACTAACCATTACAGTTTCTTATCTGAGTTGAAAGAAATATTAAATGTCATGTCTTAAGAAAATTTAGAGGTAAACTTTTTTCAAAGGCCAAATAATCAAGTTGTGTATGCCCCTAGACCTGCTCAGAACCCCTAGATGATGTCATGGCCCAGTCAGCTCCTCAGCCTACTTGGGGACAACCTGAGTGGACACCACCAAACTGGATGGTTTACCCACATCCACCACCATGGATGACTCCCTACAATCAGTACGGTTGGACACCACCAACCAATGAAAATCCATGGAAAAATCAATAATGGGCACCTCAAAAAAATTCTAATCAACATAAGAGGTTCAAGCAACCACAAAAGGATTTAATGGCCCCATCACAAAACTATCAACAACACGAGAAAGAAGCACAAGCTCAACTTCTATCCCAACCTGTAGCGAAGCCTAAAAATCAACAGACAAATTCAATTAATAAAGTAGGATAGAGTGATATAATGTAGGTTAATACAATCAATAATATGCGACTAAGGTCTGGGAGAACAGTGAATAATCCTCCTATTGTTATCACAAAAATACCTGAGGAAAATGAGAAATAAGAGACACATGAGGAAAATGAAGAAACTAAACATGTTCCACAAATGCAAGCCACTAGGAACGGTCAAGGAAAAGATAAGAATGCACATGCAACTCCTTTTCCATAACGATTACAGGAAAATCAAACTACAGAAGAAACAACACTAGTTCAAGAGTTGAAAAAGATGAACATTGAGGTCCCACTTCTAAGAGCAATAAGGGACATTCTTGAATTAAACCAGCCCATTAGAGACTAGTGTATAAAGACACTAGGAAGAAAGAAGAAATACCCAAAAAATGGTCAAAGTGGAAGGGAATCTAGCTGATCTTGTTGCTTAGAAAGTAGCTTATTTCACAAAAATATGGGGATCTTGGGAGTCCAGTCATTACTATTTTTGTAAATGGTCAGTCACTATCTAAAGTTTTGGTGGATCTTGGTTCTGCCATCAATGTTATAACAATAGATATGTTCAATCTGTTGTCTTTAACAGGATTGCTAGCCAACCAATATCATTCTTCAATTGGAAGATCAATTTATTGTTGTATCAGATGGAGTGATTGTAGGATGTAATGGTCATGGTTGAATCTTTGGAGTATCCCATCGATTTTATGGTCTTACATCCTAAATCTTAGAAGTTGGGATATCCAATCATCTTGAGAAGAACCTGGTTGGCTACTGTTGCTGCATATATTGATTGTAGGTCGGGAAAAATGACCATTTTAACTGGGTGAAAATAAAAGAATATTTCATTGTATCCTCTTGCCCAAGCCATATGTGGATGTTTGTGAACATGTATGGGTGGATTATTTAGATACTAATCATCTCGAGTTCTTCCTATCTAGACAACCATTGCAGTGAAAAATCACATGGAAGAAATTTTTGAGTCATACACAATGTCTTATGAAGAGGACACCGTGGCTACGAAAAATTGGAATTGAGGCTATGGAACCATCTGTTCTGAACACATCAGATAATATTACCTTGGTAAGTGACATTTCTAATGAAAATAGTAAATAAACCTATGACTATCATGAGGGATGTGCAATCACTGATTTCTATTGTCCTTTAACCAAGGTTATCTCTTTAAAATATGACTATTTTGTAAATGCTTCAGCCTCATGTTTTTCCATTGAATTCTTTAATGGTTGATGCAGAGCTCACTATTTTTAAAGATACCAAGAAAGTGACTATTGACATAGGAAAAGAGTTGACCATTGGTAATAACTTAGAGGCCAACCAAGAGACTAGGGTTGTAGAAATCTTGAGGAAGCATTCCCAAGATTTTTCTTAGGATTCTACTGATATGAAAGGGATCCATCCAAGCATATGCACTCACCATATCTACACCGAGGATGTTAAACCTATGAGACAACCACCAAATGAAGAATTAATCCAACACTTAGAGACATAGTCAAAAATGAGATAGAAAAATTGTTGAAAGTAGGATTCATTTATCCTATATCTGATAGTCAGTGGGTATCACGACTAGTTATTGTTCCCAAGAAAAATAGTAAATGGAGAATCTATGTAGACTATAGGGAACTTAATAAAGCCACCAAAAAAGACTACTTTCCCCTACCCTTTATTGATCAGGTTCTGGATAATCTTGCAGGTAAGAAATATTCCTCCTTTTTGGATGGGTTTAGTGGGTATAACCAAATTAGTATTGCACTCACAAATCAGGATAAAACCACCTTCACTTGTCCCTGGGGTACATTTTCATATAGAGTCCTACCATTTGGGATTTTTAATGCACCTGCTACTTTCTAGAGAGAAGTTTTGGCCATTTTTGTAGATCTTACAAATGATTGTGTTTAAGTTTACATGGACGACTTCACTGTCCACATTTCCACTTTTGATGAATCTATGATCAATCTTGAAAAATTATTAACTATATGTGAGCAACACCAAATTTCCTTGAGTCATGAAAAATGTCTGATTATGGTTGATCAAGGAATTGTCTTAGGTCATCATATTTATGCCAAAGGAATATAGGTCGACCCCAAAAAGATTGAAGTAATTACTCAAATCCGTGCACCAAAAAATCAGGCTAACATCAAGAGTTTCCTTGGACATGCAGGGTATTATAGGTGGTTCATCAAATACTTTAGTAATATTGTTACACCTATGTTTTCTTTGCTAACAAAAATATTGTGTTTTTGAATGGTCTCCTCAATGTCAGCAGGCTTTTGAGATTATCAAAGAAAAGCTAACCATTGCTCCAGTCTTGTGAGGACCCAACTGGGGGTAGCCTTTCCATATTCAAATTGATGTGTCTAATACATCAATGGGAGATGTTCTTGGACAAAAGGATGAAGAAGATAAAATATATGCCATTTATTTTATCAACAAGAATATGACCCCTACAGAGAAAAACTACACCACTACGGAAAAAGAATTTTTAGTTGTTGTTTACTCTCTAAATAAATTTAGACATTATATTATTGGATACAAAATCTTGGTTTATACTGACCATTTGGCCATAAGGTATTTGATGAATAAACCAATAGTGGGGGGGGGGGGGGGGGGGGGGGGGGGATAATTATCAGATGGTTACTCTTGTTGCATGAATTTAACTTAACATTTATTGATAAGACAGGAAAAACTAATGTTGTTGTTGATTTCCTTTCAAGATTAAATGTTTCAGGAGAAGAAGAAGTAATCCATGATCATTTTCTAGATGAACACTTGTTTGTAATATCGACTCAGCCTCCATGGTTTTCTGATCTTACGAATTACCTAACTACAGGGAAGTTTCCAGCTTACTTTACCAATAAGAAATGAAAGAGATTAGTTAAAAATATCTCAACATATAAATGGTGTAACATAATTTTATTTAAATGTTGTCCTGATATGGTTCTTCACAGGTGTGTTCATGAGGATGAAGTATATGACATACTGAGAACTTGTCTTGATGAGATTGGAGGAGGACATTACTCGGTGATGAGGACAATTCACAAGGTCTTTGGAGCTGGGTATTACTAGCCTTCTCTTCACAAGTCTTTCAATAAGTACGTGTGGTAGTGTGATTCATGTCAAAGAATGGGAAAGCCTACATCATCCATAGAAATACCTCTTAATCCTAAGTTGTTCTTAGAACCATTTGAGAAGTGGGGTATTGATTTCCTTGGACCTTTTGATCCCCCATCCTTTTGGAAAGAGTACCTATTGGTGTGCACTGATTATGTCACAAATTGGGCCAAGGTTCAAGCATTTGCATTTGCCAATGAAGATGTTGTAGGTGAAATTTTTATACAACAAGGTTATGCTGAGATTTGGTGCCCCTAGAGCTATTGTATCTAATCAAGGACCTCAATTTGTGTCTAACATGATTGAGGATTTCCTAGAGATATACTTAAGTCAAGCATCAAAATTCATCACCATATCACCCCCAATCTAATGGGCAAGTAAAAGTTACAAACATAGATCTAGATAATATTTTAACCAAAGTTGTCAATGCAGACAGAAAAAAATGGGTACCAAAACTCCTAGAAGTGGTTTGGGCCTATAATACAACCTAAAAGACCACTATTGGTTTCTCCCCATATGAACTGGTGTATGAGAAGAATCCATTGTTACCTATTGAGTTTGTATTAAAAACTTGGAGGATAGCAATGGAAGTTGGCATTGATTTAGATGAAGCACAACGTGAGAGAGTAATGCAACTGAATGAGCTGGATGAAATGAGGATGGAGGCATAACAACAAACTAATATTCTTCAACATAAAATAAAACTCTTGGCACAATGCTCGTATCAAATATAATAATTTCAATGAGGGAGATTGGGTCATACTTTTTTACTCATAGTATCAACAGTTTAAAGGCAAGCTGAGGACAAGATGGTTAGGACCATACCAGATCGAACAATTGTTTGATAATGGACTTTGTGAGATTATTTCTGATTGATAGAGATATAATAACTCTTATGGTGAATGGACATAGATTAAGGATGTATCAATGTCCTCTGGATAAAGAAATCTTTAGAAAAGATATATTGTTATGCGAGGAAATGGATTCGGTGGAGGAGCCTGGCTCTTCTCGTTATGAGTATTTGTTTTTAAATTTGAATAAAGAAAGATGATCATGTTTTTGATCTTCTTTCCCTTTGATTTTAGTTGTTTTTTTGTTTCATGCTTTCAATAAAGGTGGGCATGTCTATTGTTAGAATGTAACTACTCACATTTTCTCTATGAGCGCAGGATGTGGAAATCTATGGATATCAGGAAGCTGAGCTGGTAAGGGTAAGTGCATTTTACTTTGCTATGAATATTAAATTTTGAAGCACTCCCCCATCACATTTACTTAGCATGATTAAATCAATACACAATTTTCAATGCATTTATTGGGAATATCATTCAAAATCTTGTGACATGGAGTGGGGTGTAATGAATCATAATGAATCATAATTAGCAATGATACCACATGTGTTGAATTTCTAAGAAAAGGACGAGATGTTTTATAATAAGGATAGGTGGCATTATTATTCAATATGATGGGTTGTGTGCCGTACGATGCATTAAAACTTCCAACGCATACTTGGTCTTGTCAACTTTTCATGCCACCAATATTGCACCAACCTAAGGAAATTAAAATATTGTGGTATATTTCAAATTGTCACTTGCCAAACACTTCATGTCATTGCTCTGTGAGTTCAAACACAACACATTTCTTCAGCAAAACTGTCTAAATTTTTCTATACTATGGGTCAGAAGAAGAAATTTGAACCAGACTCTCTAGACCCACTACTTCAGATGCTGCAATTTCCTAGGTATTTTATTATGTTGGCTTGCTAGAATTTATTAGGAAATTCGATGGATTCCATGAAAATTTAGTTGATGAGTTTCTGATAAATTTTGAAGCCATCTGCTTGTGAATTGGAGGAAAAGAGTAGAAATAAGTAGTCAAGTTGTTTCTGACCTATTTGATTTACCAGACTTTGGTCTCAAGGTTATGAAAAATGCTCCTCTTAAATACCTAATTCCCATGTTTCATGAGGACAACAAATCTCTTCCAGAAGTAATCCTCACTTCATATGGTACTCAGAAGGGGATTAAGTGGGAAACTTTTCCTGGTATTTGGAAGGAAGTTGTTAAATGGGTCAATAGGTACTTTATCTGTGACGGAAAACCATCTGTGCTTGGAGGGGATTTGCTGTAGATTTTAATTCTTTTGAATAAAGGCCGTATAAACCCTACAATTAAGGTAAATTTACTTGAATATTTAGTTGATGCAATCATTAAAGTGGGACATAAATATAAAAATGGAAGTGGTAGGGATCCATTGAAACACCCAGAGCTTATTCAATTGATATGTTCAAATAAGGTTTTCTACAAACCCAAGAGAAGAATCAAACAAATAAGTGCAAGGGAGGGTTCCAAAGAAAATAAAATCAAGAAGGGACCATCTCCCATTATTCGACCTAATCTCGATTTGGCTCCTTGCTCTTCACAGGATACTATGGAAGAACCTGGTAGTCGGGATAGTCCATATGCTATTCCACAAAATTCTAAGGGTAAAATCACTTTACCAATTCCTTCTTCTATTTTCTTGAGGCTAGGAAGGTCTTGTACTTTGTAGAGACCTGAAGTTTTGCAACCAGAAGTTTTTCGTGAATATTCTACTCCCATTTTGGAGGAGAAAGAAGAGGTTGGTACCTTGACTACCCATGATAAACAATCTAAGGATGATATATTCACAACAACTATCCCTGCATCATAGAGTCCAGATATTTCTCCAGCACCAGAAACTAAGTCAGGATCTCTAGAAATGCCTTCACCACCAGATATACAGACCCTAGTGCCAGAATTTGTTACAATGGAGATTGGTAGCTAGGAATCACATGGATATGATCCACTCAGATTATCTTGATGAAATTTCATTCCTAAAGGAAAATTTAAAAGGTATGTAAGAAAACCAACTTATCTTTTCAAACTCCATTTACACAAATAACTATAGAAAAAGTGAGGGAAATTACTGCTTTGAAGGTATAGGTTAGCATTCTCAAGAGAGAAAGAGATATAGGCCTTAAACTATGGGATGATTTAAATCTATTATCTCTTCGGAATAAATCATTAAAAAAGGAAATTAAAAAGTTAAAAGAGGAGATTGAGGCCAATGCAAATGAGAAGAAGAAGTTAGAATCTATTTTATACTTTATTGTTATGTTGTCTTGTAATATTTTGGCCTGTAGGAAACCTTCTTCTGTCTATATCATGTTTTTCCAAGAGCAATTCTATGCTTGGAAATTAATGAGAATGTAATGTCAAGAACCTCATGAAGCTCCCGATGCCAAAACCTTTTTTTCAATTTATCAGAATAGTACCCCTGAGATACAAAATCAACTGTGTGAATTTTACCTCCACAACATGTTGGTCACCAATGTGCCTAATTTCTTTATTAATCTATTTCTGGGAGATTTTCAGTTGAAGGCCTTTCAGTCCTTGCTTAGGAAGAAAATTACATGGGGTGAAAAAATAAACATTTTCACTCAAACAAATCACACCATAGGTTTCTACATGAGGCCTACCCATCACAATGATGTGGTTATGAAGAAGATTTTTTGATCTCTTTATTATCAGGATGGTGTTGGGGAAAATACTTCAAATATTCTATTGAAATGTGTGTAGGATTTTGATGCATATAGTCAGTAGCATTTTGGTGAAGCAATACAAGATTGTGATAGAAGATGGGATACCTTAAACTTACCATTAAAAATGAGGGAACTTATCTCCCCTTAGAATCTCAGTTGGTGTATGCGGAGGGGTGATGCATTAGTTACAATAATTTGGCAGTTATCTGAGAAAAATGACAAGGAATACAATGATGAGTGGGTAGGAACACAGGTGAGGCCACCTCTTCATTCTAAATCTGATTACTACCTATTAGAATAATGTTGCCCAGTCACATGATAGTTTCATAGCTTGGGTGGAAGTTATTTAAAACAATCAAGGATGCAAAGGAACCAGGAAACAATATGTAAATCAGTTTGAGGAGTATGATATGGCACAACATCTTGGCCTTAGGGTAGGGAAAAGATGAGTTACATAGGGACATACAATAGGTAAAGTGCAGGGGAAGTGATGAGTGAATTATTTTACTTGTTTATATGATCTATGTGATTATTGATTTATCATTAAACATGATTAATTAGTGAATGGGGATGCTTTATATAGTTATATCCTAGTAAGATCAGTGCATTTCATCTTGTTAACCGTAGAACCTCCCACTAATCACCTCTATGAGTGAAATGTGGTAACATGTGTAGGATAATAGTGGATATTTACTGCCAATGTCGGGAATTGTAATAAAGGATTCTGAGTATGGAGTTGTTGTGAAGTCATGGAATACTTTTTCCATTGACAACCTATAAATATGGATCTTGTTTTTAGTAGTTTCATAGGATTTAATGAAATTTAATAGGGTTGTTAGTGGAAGAACTTAGTGCCCAAAATTTTGGCATGATGTGTAACTGACTATGTCTATATAGACATCTCCTTGAAGAACAATTTAGAATTAGTTGATGTTGGTAATCAATACAATTTATAACAATTAGTATCTATTTTCTAGTTATGTATTGAGTATGTTATGGAACTTTTCTGAATCAATATATTAGATGTTGTTTTGAATATCCTTTGGTGTTGAGATTACCTTCATCCCAAGGAAGAGCAAGGGCCCACTCGACCAAGGCGACAAGAGGATTTTACGTTTATGTGTTCTCGTGGTTTCAGATAAGTTACAATTTGAATGCAATTATTTATTTCCTTTACTTTTCTATTTAGTGTGTGTTATTTCCTTTCATGTAATTTCAATTCTGAGTGTGTCATTTCAATTATGTAATTTCAATTCAGAGTGTGTGTTATTTGAATTTTGTTATATTTATTTGGTGTGTGCATTCCAATTCCAACAAATTATTTCCATTAAATGAATTTCATTAAAATAATTTTGTTTTAGTAGTTTAGCATTACATTTCTGTAGATTAGAAGAGACTGAGAGAAACATAACAACCAAAACCCCTAAAAGGAACCAACGAAATATTGATTTTCATAAAGCTTCATTTCATACAGCCTTGGACACACAGCCCTGGTTTTATAATGAAACTAGAAGAAGAATATGTTAGTTAAATGATTGGAGAATACAACGAGCCATCATGAGACATGAAAAGAGTAAATAAGGGTGAGGGTGGATGAAAACATTAAATGGGGGTTTTTAAGAGCGTAGAAATGATAAAATGGAAGATTTTAGAGAGAGGAATGAATTAATAAAGGATTAAAATTAACTAGGGATAATTAATTAGAGATAATGGGTGATTAACTATGGGGAAATAATGATATGGGAAGGATGCGATAGAATTAAATGTGGAAAAATGATGTTATATGGGATAAATTAAAGTTAGGGGGAAAGTGGACAAGCCAAAAAAGACGATAGAAATTAAACGTGGGGTGAAGAGAAATGATACTGAAAATTGGTGTCTACATTTTCCCTTTTGTTGAGTGGTTTGCGTTGGGCAAGCCATGGGACAAAAATGAGAATGCTAAGAAAAATAAATTATGAGGTACTCCCCCTCAAGCTTGGGGTCAACAACAGAAAGTAAGTTGATCACGAGTTTGAAAGAGATAGGTGAAAAAGGATGGAAAGGATGAGAAAAGAAGATGAGGGGATAAGATATCCCAAACGAGGATAAACAATAACTAAAAGGTAAATAAAAACATGGCGGTGATTTTAGAATCACTATGGTAGGGAAAAAAGTACAACCTCAATTGAGATGATGACAATGTCCTAGAAACCTGTGAATCAGAAAAAACCCACTTGAATGGATGTACAAGTCATGAGACCAATGGTTCAAAGGGAGTAACCAAGTATGCGCAAACAATTGTGAAAAAAGGGTTGAGACAAGGGTCTTGACAATAGGATAAGGGTGGGTAAAAGTAAATGTAATATCATGTCGGTAGAAGGAATCAGAAAAATATGTCTGGGGTGGGATGAAAGAGAGGTAAAATAATGGTTCCCCAAGAGGGAACACAATGATGGCCACAAATTCAAGATGATAAAGATGTGATATGAGAGACTAAAAAGTGGAAGAAAAGATAATTTGAAAGGGAGGATTGATCCAAAAGAGAAAAAAGGAAGATTGATGAAAAATTTAGGGATGAGTTGATGGTGACCAGGATGGATTGGCGGTGACCAAAGATGAAGCGATGGCAAGCCAAGGGGGTCGGTGGCAACCTGAGGGGGTCAATGGGCTATATAACATCCTCGGTCAGCCGAATAAGCTCATTTTCATGGTGCAAAGTGATGATTGAGAGATATGAGCTATAAAGAGAGAGTGAGATTAAGATCAAGATGGAGGCTAGAGGAATAATGAGGAAGTTCCAGAGAACCCACAGGATGGTAAACGCCTAAACCCTAGAGCTTATTTTTAAGCATTTATTGTGGTTTTTATTTAATTTTTTGCATTTTTTTAAAATTTTAGCTCAGCACAAGGGGAAATCACCCGTGATTGGATACATTCACCATCGACCAATCCTAAAAGGGCATCAACATTAACTAGGAAGTGTCAACCCATCCTAGGTTGGCATCGAATGGGGATAGATTTTACTTGATTTTGATTTTTGATGAGATTTAGATGATGAGAAGTCTAATGTTTGCGTGTTTGATATGTTTTTCAAGCCCAAGAGACCTTATATTTGAGAGAAAGAGTATCATCCCTAAATGATCATATTATGGGTGAAATTGTAGATGTTGAGTGGGATCACTTAGTGGTAGTTGGGTTGGGTGGATTCCGGTATTACCAACAGATTCCATGAGATTCTGGTCTCATGATTGCATTTGTGGAGAGATGGGATGTGCATACAGGAACATTCTAATTTTAGATGGATGAGATGACCTTCACTCTTGAGGATGTATGTCGCATCCTGAGGCTACCTATATAGGGTGAGTTGATACAGTCAATCACAGTGGAGATCAGATTGGGGGTTTTGACACATCTATTTAGAGCCGATGACCCACAGATTACTTTTTCATCTTGGTTATTTTCTTATGAGATGAGATATGAGCATGGGGTGGAATGGAGTCGATTGATTTTCATGGTGATGATGGTCATATCATGTTATGCATTGTTAGATTCAAGGGGTATGAGGTTCTCGTGGACACTAGCCGGAGTGGTCATGTTTAGTGTTGATCACAAGACAATTTTTTCCTTTGGCACAACACTATTGGAATAGGTGTATCATGAGCTAAGCATATATACTAAGAGGAGGAATATCATATTGGATGTAGGGTTTCTTCTACACTACTGGGTGTATAAAAACATAATAGTGACTAGGACACTAGGGTTAACATGGGTGACGGATGATGACATTGAGTTGGTGATTGGGTTCTTGAGGTGGCGATCCGATCAGGCTTATGGTGATATGAGGGAGATGGATGTAACATGGTACATAGATATACTTGCAAATATTTATATAGAGAAGGTTAGATGGTGTTCATACCGTGACTATCCTGTGTGGCGTGGAGTTGATGTGGAGTTGGTTGGGATGAGACGGACTAGGTGGGTGTAGGGGTAGAGGCCCAATATGGTAGAGATAGTGTAGTTTGATAGATTGAGGTAGAAATTCATAGTGGTAAAAATATATCCACGAGAGCCTATTATATATAGGTGAGATGATTCGGAGAGAGATCTATCGATTCTTGACATGGCCGACCCATTAGAGGAGGTAGGGGCACCATGGGATGATGATGATGATGTAGGAGTTGGTTTTAAGTTTTCTTATTGGATGATCACTACATGGGTATCTCATATGGTAGTAGAGGGATCCGAGGGTGGAGATGAGGAGGAGGAGGCACCTATGGAGGAGGATGGAGCTCCTCGGTGTGAGAGGAGAGATAATGGAGGGGCTGTGGAAAAGATAGCACAACTACACACAGAGCGAGATCTATCCTAGTTAGAGAGGGATACCGCATAGTAGGAGCAAGAGGCGGCTTGCCAGGAGTCCCTGGTCTTAGGTCAGGAGAGGGACTACGATATTAAGCATAGGGATCGATGCAAGAGGTAGTGAGAGGTGTATATAGCTAGATTTGGAGATATTACATAGATCCTAGTAGCGGAGTTAGGTAGTGGTGCTCCAACAGCATCACAAGGAGCAGGGCAGATGGGACCTTAGGATATTGTGTCCCTATATTTTATAGAGTGCTGGAAACTGAGGCACAATACTATAAGTGTATCATGACTTCAAAGTTTTCATGGACGTTGAGGTATACAACCTATCTAGCAGCAAGGACTGGGTAGCGCAGCACCATCTGGGAGTATGACAAGTGTGGCACAACCACTACGAGATGCGGGCCATGATAGAGGTGACGAGGCCCAGGGAGTGATCTAGGAACATGCCCCAAGAGGGGAAGGCTTGAGGCTCTCAGATATAGAATTTACTTATTTTGATGATGTATTTTCTTTGAGACAAGACCCTTAGAGGCATGTGACATATGTGTTGATGTGTTTTGGACTCATGATGATATATATATATATATATATATATATATATATATGATGTTGGTTGTGATTCATGTTGTGTTACGATTTTTTTATGGTTTTGATGATGTTTATGTTAGTTATAGATATGTATGGTTGATTATGATGTTTAATGATGATTTAGATGATTATAATTTAGTCTTAGATGATCATATGGGTTTTTATTTAGATTTTGATGTTTTATATGGATTTGACATAGATGGATGGATTGTGATCTTATGAATTTATGTTTTAAAAAGCTAGAATATGACATGGGTATGATTATGATGTATATATGGATGAAAAAGTGATTTGGATATACATAGATAGTCCTTAGTCACAAATAATGGATGCAAATAATATGATGGGTGTGAAGATATGTTTAAGTATGGATGATATGGATATGATTAAAGGTGTACTTAAAATTAAACACATAATCATGGATTGAATGGTTAGATGGGAATGATATGCTTAAACGAGCAAAAGGATACGACTTCAATAGAAGGTGATGAAAATGAGATAAACACAACATGATTGTAATAAGGAGTGCATAAAGAAATGATGCTTCGAACCGGATTGGAGGTAAACAAGAAAGGGATTCAATTAAGGCAATGCAGTTCTATCCAATAATAAGTGTTAACATATAACAAGTGATAGTTAGTTATTCTCAAGGATCATGAGGAAAATGGAAAGTGAACTTATGAACCTAATGTCAACATGACAAAGGGGTTTAGATGTGACTTGTACAAAGGAAAATAGGTTCTCCATAGGTGGTTGTCCATAGGTTTATGCCCCAGCTCTGAGCAATATGGTGCAAACTGATCAATGTGAGAAGTTTGTTATGGATGAGAAAGCTTATCAATGCGGGAATATTTATTAGGATGCATGCTTTCAAACTTTACTTTGCCTTTGAAATAGATATAAGGTTGATCAATGCAAAAAGCCTTTTCTATCGTGATATAAGAGGGTAGCCATCCTTTGAGGGAGTGGTCTAATTTTTGATTTTATACTTTTTAACTTTTGATTTTTGCTTTTATGAATGGTAGGAATGATAGTTGTCCTTTGAGGGTTCAATCTATGATTTTTACCTTTTTATGCTTATATGAACAACTGTCCTTTGAGGGAGTAGTTTTTTTTCTTTAGATATGATAGCTTTTTCATATGAGCATCCATGAAATTTTGAATTTTTATGGAAGAGCTAGGGATAGTTAGGTAGACCAATTAGGAGGGTATAGTGAATGTACAAGTGACACCCATGGACCCTTAGCGTGGTTCCAGTAGGTAAATAAAAGGGTAATGGATGTAATGATCATGGAGTTATCACCAAGAAGAAAGAACCATATCCATAAGGAATATGATATGAGTAGAGCCTTGGTGCTGATATTCAAGGTTGCAACTAGGAAAGTGATGGTAGACCACATAATTCCAAATCATTATGATGAAATATGGAAGAGGCTAATGATGGATGGATGACCACTGGGATGACTAAGTTGACATTAGAAGGCATGTTAATAGTATAAAGGCCAAAATTTAATGTGTTAAGAGGTTATATTTTTGGTTTACCATTAAGGGAGGCCAAATGATAGGCTCCATACCCATACTTATGTGTGATAATGTAAGGTCCAATCTAGTTGGGAGAAAAATTTCCACGTTGACTCCTTTCTAGAGTAGTGATGTTTTGATTTTCTTTAAGGACAAGGTCACCGATGTTAAATTCACCTTCCTTGAGATGTTTTTTGTAAGCATGTTTGATGCATTCTTGATAGACATGATGATTTTTAAGAGCGATAAGGTGATTCATCTAGCAACTCAAGTTGTGCTTGCTGCTCTTAGCGATAGTCTTCATCAGAGATGAATTCATGAAGAGAAATGTGCAAGGATGGAATTTAGACTTTGAGAGGAAGAACAAAATTGGAGCCATAGATGGGAGAGAAAGGAGTAGTTCCCGTAGAGGTGCAGTTGCTAGTCCTATAATCCCAAAGAGAGAAGGGGATATGAAGATGCCAATTATGACAAAATTTATCAATAGTCTTGGCAAAAATTTTGTGAAGGGTCTTTTTAGTGGCTTTGGCTTGGTCATTAGCTTGAGGATAGTATGGAGAAGATAATCTAAGATTAATATTAAATGAATTGTAAATATTCTTGCGATATTTTTTTTTAAGGACTTTCCATTGTCCATGATGATTTTATGAGGAATGCCAAAGTGAAAAATGATGTGCTGATAAATGAATTTAACAATTTGATTAGATTTAGTTGATGTGAGTGGAATTGATTCCCCCCATTTGGTTAAGTACTCAATAGCAATGATGATGGAATGGTGGCATT
This sequence comes from Taxus chinensis, assembly GCA_019776745.2. Lineage (NCBI taxonomy): Eukaryota > Viridiplantae > Streptophyta > Pinopsida > Cupressales > Taxaceae > Taxus > Taxus chinensis. The sequence goes on along the minus strand of CM034154.1, from coordinate 733,982,589 downwards.
GGGATGAACACGGATTGATGAGGCCAATGAGGTCAAGTTCCCATTGTGAGAAAGGCCAAAGATCCTGAGCCGACTGCAAGGCCTGACTAGGAATGTGGATGAGATTGGAATGCTACTGGTATTTGATGTATTTCTTAACATATTCACAATAGTATTGATTGAGAGAGGGCCAATAATAACCCATGTAAAGGACACACTTTGTGACAACCAAACCACTAAAATGGCCACCACAGATACCATCATGGACTTCTTAAATAGCTCAAGTGGATTCATGAGATTTAAGGCAACGAATCAAGATGCCATCATAGCCATGTTTGTAAAGGACTCAACCAAGGATAACATAGCGGTTAATGTGTTGAATAAAATACCTCCTACCATTTTTCAATAAGATGGAGGGGATGATGGATTGAGAAAGATAGTCAAAGATTTGAGAATACAAAAGATCACAAAGATTGGACTTGATAAGTTTGACGTTAGGTAACTCACTAAGCTGATTTAGTTTGTCAATGCGGTGAACAATAACCGAGAGCTTAGACTCTTTTGTAGACCAAGGGAAGAGAGATGTGAGAGAATCCATAGTCTCTGTGAAATGGTTAGATGATCGAGGGACAGTTTGAGTGGTGTAGAAGTTAATTCCTCCAAGAAGGAAGTCAATAATGTCCTTTTATTTTTGAAGGATCTCATTTTTACATTGATAGATGCCTTTGACTTGGTTGATGATAAGATGAGAATCCCCATAGATATTAAGGATTTTAACACCAACTAAGACAAAATTTTGAAGGCCTAGGATAAAATTCATACTTAGCCATATTGTTGGTGCATTGGAAGTTGATTTTATAAGCAATGTAAATAGGAGTGTCCTAAGGAGGAATGATAATGACACCAATGCCTCCCTCTTTCTGAAACTTATATCCATCAAATAATAGTGTCATCTTGAGAGGATAATATTCATGCTCAAAGTGGTTGATAGATTCATCTGGAAATTTCACATGAGGAAGATGAGTGTATGGAAGAGGGGCATCAGCTAATTGGTCTACGATAGCTTGGCGTTTGATTGATTTTTGAGAGATGAACTTTAGATCAAACTCATTTGTGAGCATGAGCCATCAATTGATGTGATCACTATGTTAGGGATGGGAATGCATGGTATTGAGAAGATGAAAGCTTGTGACGTTATAAGTTTTATGATTGAGAAGATAATGTTGAAGCTTAGAGGTAGTAAAGAAAAGAGCGCAACACAACTTCTCAGCTTCAATGTAGTGAGTCTCATAGTCTTGAAGGGTGTGGCTAATGTAATATATGGTTTGATCCCTGCCTTTCTCATCATGATGTGCCAACATGGCACCGAGAGAATGATTAGAGGTATAGACATAGAGATAAAAAGGCTCCCCCTCGTGTGGAGGTGTAAGCATAGGTGGGGATAGGAGATACTGATTGAGATTTTGAAAGTATTTTTAGCAGTTATCATCCCAATGGAAGTCAACATTTTTATGAAGAAGGTGGTGAAATGGTTGGAAATGGTCAAATAGTTGTGAGATGAAGTAACAGACTGATTGAAGTCTTCCTTAAAGAATGCAAAGTTTATTTAAGTTATAAGGAGGAGTAATTTGAAGGATGGCCTTGATTTTGGTAGGGTTAACTTTAATACCCCTAATGGAAATGATGAAGCCGATGAGTTTACCAGTAAGCACTCTAAACACACATTTGGTTGGATTGAGGTGGAGGAAAAAGTGAACAAGGCATTCAAAAATGGGTTCTATGATGGAAATATGATCACGTCAATACTTGGATTTACCCAAGATTTCATCAACATATTCCTCTACAATCTTATGGATGAGACCGTGAAATATGTAGGTCATGAATCATTGATAAGTGGCCATGGAAATTTTCAACCCAAAAGGCATGACACGATAGCAAAAGGTCCCCCAAGGAGTGATGAAAGAGGTATTATGTTGGTCTTCTAGTGCGAAAAGAATATGATTGTATCCAGAAAAACCATCCATGAGAGAAAGCATCTCATGGCATGTAGTAAGTTCTACAAGTTGATCGATGTTGGGAAGAGGAAATTAATCTTTAGGGAAAGTAAGGTTTAAATCTTGAAATTAATTGTAGATGCAAATTTTTCCAAATTCTTTAGCAATGAGTACAATGTTGGAACCCATTGGGGATAGTCAATGGGGATAATGAAGTTGGCTGAAAGGAGGAATTGCAGCTCCTCTTTGACAAGGGGAGTAACTCGAGGGTGCATGTGTTTAAGCTTCTTCTTTACCAACTTAGCATTGGGAAAAGTGACAATGTTATAGAAAAAAATGGAAGGATCAAGGCTAGGCATGTCAGTGTATGACCACACGAAGGCTTAGATGTGTCGAGAAATGAATTTGGTGAAGGATTCAAGCTTATGAGGATCAAGGGATTGATCCACTTTGAGCATGCGGGGATCTTTCAAATTCCCTATGTTGATGTCGATGGTTGATTCGTTAAGAAGGGTGGATATGTCTGGTAGTAAGTACTTATGAAAATAGTAATCTTCTACCCCCATGTATGAAAGGATGGAATCATTGTCGGTGTATTAAAGAACTTCAATGGTAGGGGATTCTTCTAATCTCATTTCTAGAAATTGAAGTGGGAGGGACCTAACTTCACCATCACACTGATACGTGACTGGTACCAAAGTAATGGTGGAGATTAAAAAAAAATTGGAGGCGATGGACACAGTGTGATCTATATCCATAACCTCATGAGATGGAGAAGATGGAGGGTCAATGTGCATGTGAGCCATAGATGGTGGAAGAGGATCTGTTGATTTTTCTTGATAGCCTAGCTCAAACTTTTATTAGGGTTTGCGAGATTGATCCATGACAAGGTCATGCATACCTTTTTTGTAAATACCCATTCCAAATACTTTCTAGGAACAACAGAAAGGTATGTTTAGGAAATTACTTCTTATAAAGAAATTCAAAGTCGTTGGTATATAGATTAGTGTGCAGTTTAGTTTCAATGTGTGAGGAAGGGTGATCGATGCCACCATAGATTAGGTTGGTGGGAAGATGAGGTGGACTAAAGGGAATGATATCTTTGACACTAAGTTGATACATTGGAGCTTTTTCGGGTCTACCAATTCTATGAGGTGTGGAAAAGCGTTAAGTGTGAGAAGGCGGTACTCCCCCAACGTGAGCTAATCCATTACTTTGTTTAAGGATTCATAATTGGGAAATTTGGACGTGGTGACATATGAGCTAGCAGATTCTTTAGAAGGATCATTTGTGAGGATGTGAACATCATTAGGATGATAAGTCATATGAGATTCTTTGAATGGTGGGGTGTCTGTGAGGAGAGTCAAGATTTTCCCTTCATGATCATACTTGATGTATCAATAGAGGGTGGAAGGAATGCACCACATGGCACAGATCCATTGTCATCCAAGGAGGACATTTTATTGAAACTCCCCTTCTACAATATAGAAGACTTCATGGAGGAATTTTTCACCAACGCAGATGGGAAGAATGATTGTGCTTAAAGTGGGAAAAGCAACATCATTGAATGCATGAAGGACTACGGGTGATTGTGTGACAATGGATTTAGGGAGTTTAAGTTAATCAAAGGTGTGAGATGAAATGATGTTGATTCTAGCTACATTTTCAATCATATAACAACAGATAAAGGTGTCATTGATGTGCAAGGAGATAAAGAGGGGAAGGTCAAGTTTTTCATGTGTGTTGTCCAAAATTTTAGTGTCATCAAAGGATATGGATGTGGAAGTGGTAAGTGACCCAACAAGAGATGGAAAGGGATGAGCCTCATCCTTACGAGTGGGGATACACTCAAGAGCTTCAATGAGGTCTAATTTATGGTTTGGAGAGGTTTAGATGAGATCATAAAGTGACATATTAATTAGGGCCTAGTGAAGTTGTTTTGTGATACTTTTTTCAAGGGAAATAAGCCAAGGGGCATAAGATAGACACTTTGCATTTTTATGAAGAGGTTTGTTGAGTAGACTCTTTGGGAGGAGTGGCAACAACCACTTTAGATTTTGATTGAGTGGGTGGTTGAAATTCGTGAGGATGAGAATGAGTTGTGAACTAAACAAAATAAATATACAGTGGAGGACATTCTTTGCGAGAAGTCGAGGTTAGAGGTGGAATGGAAACATAATTATTAGAATAAGGCTATCTTGGTGGATGAAATTTGGGATGAAGGATTTGATTCGGTTGGTGGAAGATTTGTCTCCCCCTCAATAAGAAGGTAATTTTCGTCACTAAGTTTATGGCTGATAGTTTGAAGGGCTCTACAATGTTTCGTGTCATGGCCTAGTGCATGATGGTAGGTGTAAATGAGGTTGGAGTCAAACCACAAAGGTCTTGGGGCATTTGGATTGAAAGGTTTGATAGATGGAAGGGTGATTACAAAAGCTCAAAGTAATTAATGAAATATTTTTGTGTAATAGCCTATGGGAAAGGCAGATGAGGGGGTTGTAGATGAAGTGGTTTTAAGAGTGGAAGATGATGATAAGGATGGTTTGGCTTGAGGTGGTTTGAGGGGAGCCTTTGATTTCATCTTACATTTAGAAGAGGATGAAGATGATTTAGTTTCATTTTTTATTGGTGGTGACTTAGGTGGTTTGGATTCATATTTAATCATGAGGGATGTGGATGGCTTGGAAGGGGTGATTGGTTTAGGTGAAGGTTTAAGTTGAGTGGAATTGTTGATAATGAGGTTTTTAGATGAAGGGATTGGTCCTAAGATAGAAGAAGATTCTCCTAAGAATGATGATGTGGCACTAAGTTTCTTAGGAGGATCAATCTTGTGAGAAGGAATCTCTAGATTTTTGTGTGGATGTGTAAGAGACTTTTGGAGAGGTATACCAAGGTTTTTTATTTTTTGATTGCGAGAGTTTAGCCTTGGTAGGTATAGTGATGTCTTTAGCTAGAGAATCCATGGTGGTAGAACTAAGCAATGAGGGTTGTGATATTAAAGATGGGAGTGGTTTTTTCATGATGCATTTAACAAGATCTAAAGGCATGGTAGATGGTTTGGTTATATGATGCGTTGGATTAGGCGTGATTGGAGTTGTAGATATGATGGGAGTGCCATTTTTATGTGCATTGGTTATGGGTGTTTGTCTAATGAATGATTTAAGAGGTGTCATAGTGTTGATCAATCAGAATCTGACACCTAGAAAAGAAAATACAGAAGGTTTGCATGGGAAAGTAGAGCGCATTCAAAGGAGTGAGAGTATCAGAAAGGATCGCCGGTGAATAACAAGAGACAGATTTGGGACTTATCCATTTTTCATGATGAGGATCTTTTTTTGGATATAGTGTGTGGAGCACTCAAACTGATTGGAGACTTGCGTAACATGAATTGGCTATTTTTGGATGATCATCCTACGAAGCACTTTACATGGACACAAGATGGGAATAAATCTACTACTGTCAGTTAACTAAAATGTAGTCTATTATTAGCGCACTTGCATGTGTGGCTATTTTTGTAATGGTGCATGGCTAATAATAGCATGCAACATATTTTGGGATTAGATAAGTGGTGAAGGGAAAGTCCCCACCCTTATAAATATGTATTGAACTATGTAGTCAGAGAGAGCATAGATATAGGTGTGAGAACTAGGTTATAGTGAGATTATGCTGTTAGATCTGTTACGTGCATGAGTGTATACTACTGTTATTGTAAGAAAGCTTCAGTGTATTTACTGTAATTAATATAATGGAGATTATGGACTGAAACAAGGTGTTATCATGGTTATAATTCAGTATTGCATGCTTGATTCCATTATGGTTATCTATTAAGTCTGTTATGTTCTAGATCTAGATTTGAATATGCACTGTAGAAGGATATATTAGCCATAGATCTGAATGATTTAAGTCTTCATCATGCTAAACATCCTACAACAGTAACCCTAAAGAGGGGCTTGGTACCTTTGTGTGCTTCAGGTGAGTTGCTCAGTCTAGGCTGAGTGATGTGCCAGCACGCCTGGGCTTGTATTGGTGAATTCTATGCTACATCATTGGTTCCATTGCTGGGACATTTTTTTCAGTTGTTTTCAGGATGGTTCGTAATGAAGACATATCGGTTGACCTTAGCAAGTGTTGAAGAGTGGATACATGATCTGGAAGAAGAATACACATGGTGTTTCAACACTGGATCTGAGTTTAACGCATGCATGTGGGTGGAACATAATATGTATGACAGTTTATATGAGAGCTTCTTCCCTATCTTTCCAGTAGAATTGTACGAGTGGCTGATTGCTTATGCATCTAAGCAGGAATTGGAGGTATCACACACTTGTCTAGACGTAGGAAGAATTTCAGGCCCTTTATGATGCTGATCTGATTTGGACTCGAGCTGTGGATACATGGTTCCATGGCGTTTTGGAAAGTTATATCTTGGAGTACTCAATTTCCACTTATTCATGCCCAGAGGTAGCTGAATTCCATAGTTTTATGATATCCAAGGGGAACTTACCTGCAAGGCATTCCACTGGCAATCAAGATCCTGATGGTAACTTTGAATTTGGAAAGTAAACCGATGGATGAACTAAACCCCACCATGCATGGGGGCAGGAGTAGGTTTGGTGAAAGATATGGAAAACCTAGCGGTAGAAAGGAAGAGAGAGGAAAGGTGACTTAAGTATAATGAGGTGCACGAGAGGGAGGTAGAGAAGCAACGTGACATTGCAGAGTGGATGGAATTTAGGAGAGAGATGGCTCATGAAGGATTTGGAGCTCACGTAGGGGACGTGGAACCAGAGCATCAGGAACTCCCCCACCTGGGAAAACATGATAGGGATCCCTCCTCGGCCTCACGTAAAAGAACACCAGCAGAGACAACCTGGGCCATGGGGCACACATCTGAATCCACCTGGAAACCTTTCCCTTGCTACTTGGTTTTCCAGCATCTAGTACAACACACAGTCAGTAAGCTAATTCAAGTAGTGGGAGAGTAGGAGCGAGTTTTATGAAGAGGCACAACGATGGAAGCACAAAAAAATTTGTTGTTATATGGGAGTACCTTTTTGGGTGTATCATCAGTGCAGAATACAGGCACGCCAATTTTTGGACTAACTTCTAGGAGTGGTAACGCTTCCCAGACTATTAGGGTACAATTAGTTCTACTGTTGGGACATAGGGAAGTACATCTTCTGGTCCGACCCTAACTACAGGTTCAGGATCAGGAGGCATAGGTAGCTCTAGCTTTGGCGGGTCTGGTGGTTCTTGAGGTAGGGGAAACACACGAGGTTCTGGATCAGGTGGGCAAGGTCTGCACCAACCCCAAAATATTTACATGGAGATGTCTCTTCATCTTCTAGAGTATAGGGGCATAGAAGATGCTGTTGAACATGTGCATATGTGTGAAATATTGTGGTGTGCAAAAGGAATCATGGCTTCTGAGTGTAGGGCAAGCCAATTTTCTACTACATTACAAGGGCGTGCACACAACTGGTACAAAAAGTTTGACCCTGATCAGACTTGCATAGACTATACAACTTTAAAAGATGCATTCCTTAAAGAGTTTCACATCCTTGAGTTTGAGCAGAAGAGTATAAGTGCACTCAAGGATATTAAGAAAGGCACTACTGAAAGTGTCAGAGAGTATGATGCATGATTCAAAACATTGTTATCTAAGCTTTCTTATGATATACATGCAAGCCAACATGCACAATGGTTCGTTGGGGCCTGATTACCCCTTTTAGGAGGGCATTATCACATAAGACATACACTGATCCACACGAAGAACTTGAAGCAGCCTTATGCGCTGAGGCAGTTGCAAGCATAGATACTGGGGTGAGCCCATTTTTAGAAGCACAAATTGTAGCTATGGCAAAACAATTGGAGAAACTATCAACAAATTCAACACATGAGACACACACAGGGATTTGGTGCACAGAATTGTGAAGTAGAATGGTCACACAAAGGATAGTTGTCCTCACAGATTAGTGCACTCATTGTTGTTGGATTGCGAGATATGCCATTTAAACCATGATGCTAGTTGTTGCCCATTATTACAATGCATGATAAGGAAGAATGTTTCAAGCTACTGTAAAATCTGCAGGTCCATGACTCATGACATAGAAGACTGTTGGCTGATTGGTCAAGTACATGATGCTATAGATATTGGTGTATGATAGACAGGAGTTTCAGATAACTCTAAGGGAAAGAACGAGCATCAGGACTGGATCACAATCAGGCTGCGCTATGATCAGAATGAAGGGTGTTTTGAAGGTGGTCGTGGCAGAGGTCAAGGATACCATGGTGGATTCAGAGGATGAGGCCATGGTAGTGGAAGAAGTGAGTTCCCTCATGGAACATGTGTATACTTTCGGATCTCCTAACCACTACAGGTGTGAATGTCCCCAGAATATTACATTTTCTTTCTGTGGAAAGAGTCATATCTATGAGGAGTGCCCAGACTTATATGAGCATCTTAGTAAGTAGCATAAACAAGAAAACAAAGGTACATGGGATGGTTAGGATACAATGCGCTGTGGAAAATCAGTGGATGCCTAAGTTGGAAGTAGAGTACTGAGGTGTTGCAAGTGAAGATCACGACCCATGTTGAGGTGGCATGCACCAAAGAAGCATTGCAGTAGAAGCCTACCATCACTAAGGAGGAGGTTCTACATGCACGGTACCTAGATCCTACCCATCAGAAGGAGGTTTATCAGGAAACCATGGAAGTTCTTAGGAATCTTCAGGGTGAGATACAATACTTATGAAGAGCAATCACAGAAGATGGAGCAAAAGAAAGTATCAGAGACGGTCCAAACTGATATAGATGACTTAAGAGAAGTGTGTAAAATTTGTGCTAAGGAAAATATCATTCCATTGTTAGGGGATTGGTTAAAGGGAAAAACTTTGTGTGCAAGTATTGATACTGGATGGCAGATCCTTCATGCGAATCTTCCCCCTCATAGCCTAGATTATGAACAAGGAAATCACTCTGAATGTTGTTGTGGATGGGTGGATATTGAGTAATATATTGATTGATACAGGTGCGGAAGTCAATGTTCTTAATTTATATGCATGGGTACAAATGGGAAGACCCCCATTGCATCCATCCTCTAATGTATTCTTCATGGCTAATCAGACTAAGGCCACTCCCATTGGAGTTTTGAAAGATGCATCCATTACCATACAAGGATCCAAGTTCACTGGAGACTTTGAGGTTTTAGCGTTGGCAGAGTCAAATAGCTTCCCAGCTCTATTAGGGCATCCTTGGTGCTATACAAATAATGTTGATCTTCGGTTCAACAACAGTTATATCAATTTTGAAAACAAGGAGGAGAGAGTTATTATCCCTTTAACATATGGCAAATCTGTGCCCTATGTTGAGCCTTTAAGTGATGAATATCTGAATAGGATTTATGTACGCACCATCGGGGATCCAGAATTACTTGATCCATCTAAATAAGGAATAATTCAATGGGAGGATGCACAGTCCATTAGCAATACTACAAGTGTTGTTTGTGATAATTGGGCTCATAACACTTATGAGTTGGTAGGGCGCAAAGTAAAGAGCATATTTCCTAGAGGCAACAAACTGCGGTATGTCAGGAGGATAGGTAACAACTTGGTACCTTGCTACATCGAGGAAGTAAATCTTATGGTATTCCTATGTGCCATGGAAGAATAGTGGATAGACCCATTGGAAAGAAGAACTATGCTAGCATATACACTATAGGGGACAACATCACGTTGGTGGGTGGCCCAGAAGGATAATATTTTAGGATGGAATGAAATTAGGATTTCTCTTACTACTATGTTCTTCAGGAGCAATGCACCTACTCAAATATACACTTATCATGGTAATAAACTTGTTCAATACCACATTCAAAAGTGTGAGAGACTCTAGACAGAAGGGTAGGAAGCTTTACCACCTTCGCTATGGGTGCACAAGATTTATTCCACTTTACAAGGGTGCGCATGTGCTTGGTATGTATATGCAGAAATCCATAGAGAGACTGGAAATTGGTAGGATTTAATTTCAGGAATGGCCTGGACATTTGATTTCTTCTCTACAAAGCCTCCGGTGGCAGAAGAATAGAAAGTCATAAAGCGCTTAACTATGGGAGATAGTGCCAAGGTTGAAGAACTCCTTCAAGATTTATTGGATGAAGGGGACTCAGGAGCATGTCTTGTTGAAGAAATAGAGGTCGATGTAACACTACTTCAACGCACTTTCCTTGAGAAAGAAAAAGGAAAAATGGTCTACTAAGTGGATGACAAAGAAGTAGAAAATCTGAATGTAAACCATTCAACAGGTAGGCGTGAGGTGCTGGACAATGCAGATAAGACCATGTACACCTATCAAGAACCTATGAAGACAAAGAGGGTGAATATTGGGTCAGATGTTGAGCCTAAGGAAGCCATAATTGGGGACTATTGGTCAGACTATGAAGTGGAAAAAATCATAGAGTTACTAAGGGATTATTAGGACTTATTCCCTAGGGGGTACCATGAACTTAAAGGCCAACATAAATCGTTAGGAGAGATGAAGATAAAGCTTAAAGAGGGTGCATGAACAATTAGAAAGAGACCCTACATGATGAACCCTAACTTGTGAAAAAATATCAAAGAAGAGATTAAAAAATGTTGAAGTCTGGAATTATCAAGCCCCTTGATGAGTCAGAATGGGTTAGTCCAATGTTGATCAATATCAAGAAGGATGGATGGATATCAAGATTTGTGTGGACTACAAGGAGCTGAATGCTTGCATGTGTGACTGATCCCTTTTCCACACCACTCACTGAGAAAATACTAGAAGGTGTTGTAGGGCACAAAATCTATTCGTTTACAGATGGGTTCTCTAGGTATCATCAGGTTCAAATTTCCCAGGAGGATCAGGAAAAGACTACGTTTACTACTAAATGGGGTAGTTTCACCTATACGGTAATGCCTTTTGGTCTGAAAAATGTGCCTATTGTATTTTCGCGCATAGTTGTTCAAGCATTCAAGGAATTTATTCACAACTTCTTACATGTCTATTTAGATGATTGGATGGTGTATGGATTAGTTAAGGATCATTGTGAAAATTTACACTTAATGTTTGAAAGATGTAGATAGTTGAGTATCTCATTGAACATCAAGAAGTGCATATTTGATACACCATTTGGGATACTGTTAGGACACATAATCTACAAGGAAGGTTTGTTAGTTGATCTAGCCAAGGTTGTAGTCATTATAGACCTAAGGGAGCCTACCAGTCAGAGTGAGGTGCGTGGATTTTTGGGTCATACAAGATATTACAGGAAGTTGATCAAAGGATAAGCCAAAGTTGTCGTACCGTTGGAAGAGTTTCTGAAAGGAAAAGGTACGTTCTACTGGGGAGAACCACAATAGCACACATTTGAGAAATTATAGGAAAACACTTATTACCGTGCCTATTATACTTTTTCCTTCATGGGACTAACCATTTCATGTACATGTTGACGCCTCTAACATGGCCATTGGCAAAGTGTTGGCTCAACCCGGAGAAGGTATTGTAGATCATCCTATTTGTTTTGCTAATAGAAAGTTGACTCCTACATAAAAAAAATTATACATGTATAGAGAACGAAGCTTTGTCAATGATCTATGTGATACATAAATTCTTCCAGTACCTACTAGCTACACCATTCATCTTTTATACAGATCACATGGCATTGAAGTATTTGGTAAACAAGCCCATTCTACAAGGGTGCATATGTCGATGGGTTCTCTTATTTCAATAATTTGATTTCACGGTTGTGGTAAAACCAGGGAAAAGTAATTCTGGACCAGACCATCTATCTAGAATATAGTCAGGAGAAGAAGCACATGTAATTGAAGATACCATTCAAGATGCATAGTTACACAAGTTACACCGAGCACCATTAGAACTAGAGGACATTGTTGTCTTTCTATGAACAGGGATGGCATGAGAAGGAATGAAATCCTTGGGGAAGAAAAAATTTACTATACGTGAAGCCCCCTATATGTTAATTACCGACAACCTATACAAATTATGTTAGGATGAAGTACTGCATCATTGTGTATTGGAACATAAGTGCACGGATATTATGGATGAAGCTTATGGTGTTATTGTAATTAGCCACTATGTAGGTTATGCCATTATGTGCAAGATTCTACTTGTTGGATTATGGTGGGAGACCATGTATAAAGATTGTAAGGAATTTTGTAAGGCATGTGGTCATTGTCAACATCTTGGGAAACCAGGTCAACGAGATGAAATGCCTCTAAGACCCATTACTAGTGCAGAACCATTTGAGAAATGGGCTATAGATTTTATGGGTCCTATTTCACCAGCTATGTGTAGAACTGGATCATGCTACATCATAACTTGCCACAAATTATTTGACAAGGTGGGCAAAAGCAGCACCTACAAAGGATTTTATAGTGGCTACAACAACCATGTTTCTTTGGGAAAATATTATTACAAGGTATGGATGTCCTTTAAGTTTGAACAGTGATAAGGGCACACATTTTCTTAATGAGACAATCATAATTTTATTCGATGAATTCATAATTACACACCATAAAACTACACCCTATCATCCTCAGGAAAATGGGACTGTTGAGGCTTTACACAAAATTTTGAGCTAGATATTGACAAAAATATGTGATGTTGGAAGAAAGGATTGGGATGATAAAGTATCTATGGTACTTTGGTCATATTGGACAACATATAAAAGGTTGAACAAAGTCACACAATTTTAGTTAGTGTTTAGTGCAGAAGCAGTTCTTCCTATGGAACTTATGTTACCTTTTTTTTGTAGTATGCGCATTGGAGGTCTAGCTGATAAGAAACCATTAGAAGAATGAATTGAAAATTTAATTAAGCTGGATGAATGATGAGCCATAGCATGTTGGATTTAAAAACAAGAGAAGACCAGGCAAAAAGCATGGCATGACAGGCACATAAGGGATAAAAATCTTGAGATAGGACAGATGGTTCTCCTTTATGATTCTAATTTTTTACGCCATCCAGGAAAACTCAAGGTACATTGGTTGGAGCCTTATGTTATCACTCACATACTCAAATCAGGCACTTGTCAGTTAGATGCACTTGATGGAATACGGTTACCTGGTTACTTCAACGAGAGTAGGCTGAAGCCCTATTATAAATAAGTCTTTTTGGTGTTTGTAATAAGGCAGTGTTACCATTTAGATTAGGTTTTTCAATTCTACATTTCCTTAATGTGTTTATTTCTTTGTTTCTATGCTTTTTCAATTTGTTGGTGTGTTTGTGTAATAAGTGTGTTTATGTGCCGGAAGCTACTTACTATTTGAAGAACTTTTATGTGTAGAGGATTGCACATACCCTTAGTGTGGGGTAGGTTGTTTTTATCTAGGTAAACGACTATTGAAAATAAGTACACATGAAAGGAACTATCTATAGGTGTTATTCAAGTGTGGAGAATTGAAAAAAAAGATAGATTGCTTCTGGACACAGGGACCATAGATAGAAAGGAATTAATAAACAAGTATAACGTGAGGTAAGAAAAGGCTGGGGAAGACTACCAATGGAAGGTGCAGTGATGAGGTACTCAGGCGTATGGAAGCGCGTTGAAGAGAATTTTGCAACCAAAAGGTAGAAGGGCACACTAGGAGGTTATAGCTTGGGTGCAAAGATCTACCGCATGGAAATAATGACAATGGTCAATTAATGAGAGGATTGTTGGGAGGTGGAGAAGCAATAAATGCACTAAATTTTTGAAATTCCATATAAGGATGGGATGCAAGTTCATTTTTACCATTGTAATTGAGAGAATTTGAAAATGGTTAAGTGCGAAAATGAGCCATGCAATTGTGTAGAGGTGCGAAGAGTGTGAGGACCAGACATGGAGAGAAGGGTTGTGCACAGGAGAAGCTTGCATTCCCATAGGAGAAGGGTTTGAGCAAAGCAGACGCATTACAAATGAGCTAGGGCATGTAATTTCCACTAGGGCATGAAGATTTAAACTAGGGTTTCAACTTTCTTGATTACAGAGGGAAGAAAAGAGATATTTTTCAAATGGCACCCAAGAAAGCACCTGCAGCAGAAGATAAAGGGAAGAAGAAGGTTGAAGTGGAAGAAGAAATTACTCCTGAGAGTAATTTTCTTAGAAATGTAGTATCCAGAGGGCATGATTGTGGGACAAGAATGGGATTCCCATATTTACCAATGTAAAATCAATGATTACAACCATCGAACATTAGGTAATAAGAAGAAGCTTTATGCATTACTAAGCACGAAAATGAACAAGCACACACGACAAAGGATATGCCAGTATACGATGACGCTGGTGAGAAGTTGTTGAAGTGAGAATGGAGTCTACCAGTTGTATGAGCTGCCATATTTTGGAAAGTATGAACCATTGTATTGGTGGTTGATGAGAAGAGTCCATGAGGACTTCTTTTACTTCACCGGAAAGAGGGTTAGAATCACAGTTGCTTTGATTTCAACTAGTGACAGGACTAAGGGCCTCAGGAGTTGGATCTAGATAGTGATTTAACTGATAAGGCCGCAATCCTGGAGACAAGGAAAGAGTTGGGGTATACTAAAGGTCCATGCGTGTATGGACATTGAAAAATTGAAAAAGTACCCAGTAGTGCAGGGAGCTACACATCTTGTAACAAAGTTGAATGACCAAGGAAGGTGGTCACAGGTAAACACAATGTGGTTACACATCACAAAGAAAATGTCTCAAGGAGTGGTCTACAATATTGTAGATCACATAACAAAGAAAATCATTAAAGAAGTGTGGACATGTGACAGAATAAATTTTGGCACTGTATTATTGTCTTTAGTATTTATGGAGATTGGGGTACCTGATGGGCCAAAGGAGAAGATTTGGGAATACCCCATGGAACACAAGTCACCTACGGAAAGATTTGGCAAGTACTTGTGTGATGGATCAATGAGTGGACCATTCAAGTAGAGGGTGGAGATGTGGTATGATAGACTCCATGTGTTTCATTCGAGGAAGAGTGGCTCATACCCAAGGATTTTCCTTCAGTGGTGGGTAAGGCAGTTCAGTTTTCTGTATACCAACATTTTTTACATCTGTGTGATTTGTGATGAAGGATGGGGCTTGGAGCCCATAGTGAAAACTATCGTATGCCTTCATAGCAAGATATTTCTAGGCATCATCTCACCGGTTTTCAGATGTGTGCACACCTAACCTTCAATGCAGACAAGGTATATTGTGACTACCACACTCTGAGGAAGAAGTATGTATATCCAGGGTGTAATTCCTACATTGAAAGGCTTATTTCAGATATTATAAGCATGAAACTTGTAAGCTTGGCATTTGGGGACACCGGAGTAGTGTTTGTGTACCTATAACTCAAACCCAAGATGGAGAACACTAAGTATGTGGAGAATTATTTTACGCTACCCATTGCCACCAAAGGGTAAGCATACAATGGAAAATGTTGCAACACCTAAGCCCACATAAAAAATTCAAGTAGAGGATTTAGAGGAAGGAGCATGAAGATAGTGGTGGTTTGGAACATAGAGGTAGACGATAGCCTCCAAATAAGGAAAAAGATGAGTGCGCAACTACACCACCTTAGCCATAAGAGAGGGATGATGAGGACTTGGATGCATTCCAAGGAGAGCACTGTTTCAAGAGAGTATTCAAGAGGATAAGGACCCAAAGTAATAGTCCGAGAATAGTGTGTAGATTCACCTTGACTCTCTCCATAGAAGGAGACAACTGAGAAAAGAAGAAAGAAATTGAAGCTGAATGAGGAAGTGTAGGAGTCTGAGGGAAATCCACTCCCAATTCCTCTACACCTCTAGAGAATGTGGAAGAACAAAAAGACGAAGGAATTAAGGATGGAGAAGAGGGAGAAAAAGGGGATAGATGAGACAACAAATGAGGTTGCTTAGTATATAGCAACATAATTTCCAAATCTTGAAGCCCAAGTTCCTAAGTAGCCTAGATTAAGAAGAATAAGTGGGGAATATATTCCACGAGGACACGAGTAAAATTTTCCACAACCCGTTTCTAGAGCACAATGACACAAAAGGAGTTGTAGGGCTGGGAGTTAATGGATGAAGATATGGGCGACAGTGCACATAAGGAAGAAATTGTCATGGTCAATGCACATGCATATGGATGAACCAAAATTTGATGTATGTGAGGAGTTTTGCATGTCAAGGAGGTTAAAAAAGACACTTCAGGCTCAGACACATAACAATAAAAGCCTATTGTTATGTCAGGATGAACATGTAAG
Source organism: Taxus chinensis (assembly GCA_019776745.2). Lineage (NCBI taxonomy): Eukaryota > Viridiplantae > Streptophyta > Pinopsida > Cupressales > Taxaceae > Taxus > Taxus chinensis. Next base: position 733,966,375 of record CM034154.1, on the reverse strand, counting down.
CAATGCTTTGATAAAGGTCTCAAACAGAGGTCACACGATGGAATATGGATAAAGCTGTCAACAATTAGGGCGCTAAGTGAGGAAGATCAAGACTAAGGGATGCAAAAATAGTGCACCTAAAGCAGGAAAGAGACTTGGCGCAAAAGAAGAATGTTGTGTTTATCAGCATGACAAAGGATATTGGTGCCAATGTCATGAAGGCTAGGCCACACTTAGAGCCAAAGGTACCGCAAGATGTTTCCTTTGGCAATACATTATGTGAGTACATTGGTGGACTTAGTACTTGAAGATGAAACCTCTACGCATGCTAAAACCAAAGGAATCAACCTAGGAAGTAGAGCGGGGAAAAGGCTTCAGTGATGTGGAAGATTGCATCATATGAAGGATTACTTCAGAGCTTGTATGAGGAACTAAATAAGGTAGATCAAACGCTAAATATTTGTAAAGCGCCATAAGTCGTTTATAAGTACTAGGACCATTTTGGAAGGACAATGAGGTCCTGAAGGCCATGAAGGATGAGACCGTTGGGCTGCACATAATGATTAGCACTTTTTAAGTAGAAGTGTGAGGCCCTTAAATTAGCTAAGGAACCACATAAGGAAAGGTTGGATGAGCTTGGGAAACCTCATCACTCAAAAGATGGACTTGTTGGAAGGGAGAATGATTGGCATGTCCAAAATTGTGTTGGACTTACAAAATGAGAAGGGAGAGATTGCAAGGGATTAACTAGAGTCAATTTCAATGGATATTCTAGAAAAGGAAGAGGCAGTGCTCAATGACTGACATACCTTAGAGGTGGAGATAAAATAAGAACATACCAAATTGATTATTCAAGTTGTAGCAGAAGATACTACAGGTTAAAGACATTCTTTTATTCATCAATTTTTTTTATATTCTTTGATTCATTTTTGAGACAACCATTGTCAGGGCGGCAATGCAAACTAGTGTGGGGTAATGATGATCAGTCAAAATCTAGCACCTAGCAAAGAAAATATAGAAGGTTTGCATGGGAAAGAATATCACATTCAAAGGTGTGAAAGTATCAAAAAGAATCATGCGGGAATAAGAGAGACAAATTCAAGACTTAACCATTTTTATGATGAGTATCTATTTTCGGAGATAGTGTGCAGAGCACTCAAACTGATTAGAGACTTACACGACATGCATTGGCTATTTTTGGATGATCAATTATGAAGTGCTTTACATGGACACATGTCGGGAATAAATCTACTATTGTCGGTTAACTAAAAGTAGTCTATTATCAGTGCACTTTCATGTGTGGCTATTTTTGTAACGGCGTGTGCCTAATAATAACATGCAACCTATTTTGGGATTATATAAGTGGTGAAGGAAAATTCCACACCCTTATAAATATGTATTGAACTATGTATCAGAGAGAGCATAGATATAGGTGTGAGAACTAGGTTATAGTGATATTATGCTTCTAGATTTGTTACGCGCATGAGCATATACTACTGTTATTATAAGGAAGCTTTAGTGTATTTATTGCAATTAATATAATGGAGATTATGGACTGAAACAAGGTGTTATCATGGTTATAATTTAGTATTGCATGCTTGATTCCATTATGGTTATCTATTAAGTTTGTTATGTTTTATATCTAGATCTTAATATGCACTATAGAAGGATATATTAGCCATAGATATGAATGATTTAAGTTTTCATCATGTTAAACATCCTGCAATAGTAACCCTAAAGAGGGGCCTGGTACCTTTGCATGCTTTGGATGAGCACTCAGTCTAGGCTGAGTGATGTGCCTAGTACCATGGAGGATTTCCTATTAATGAAATCCCAATAGTTATACCTGGTAAGGAAGGTTTAGATGTATGAATTGGTTTGTGTGTTTAGATGTGTGTGATGGCGTGTATGCAGTGTGTTAAACCCCCTAGTTAACCTATATTTCCAAGAAAGAATGAGAGGTTATTTTTAGACCCAAAACAAAATGTGTATACTCGATGAGTACAACAAATGAGTGATTCAATGTGATAAAAGAAAGAGATGGGGAATAAAAACAAGGAATACCTTGATAAAACTTTTCCTTTTTATTTGATCTTTAAAGAAAGCAATCAAAAAAATAAATTCTAAGAAATCCATGATCCAATGCAAGAAATTAATGAAGCATGATCCAACGCATGTTCCTTCCTGCGATTTTAGTAGGAAATGGAAGAAAATAGTATGAAAATGAAACCAGATAATAAGACTCGTCAAGAAATGTTAGGTCCCACTAGATGTGCTAGAATGTTGACCGAGTTTCCTTGTTCTTACTTAGATTCATGAACTAATACTAAATAAAACAAGTAATACCAAAGTATGCAAGGTTTTATGGTACATTGAGATGGGATGATGATGTGTATAGGAACAAATGAATGATCCTCCTCCACAGTGGGCTAAGTAACCTGTAAATCAAGAAAACTCAATAGAGGATGGATTAGTAGAAAGATGGGAGGATAACTAACAAAGTGAGTCCTGATAAGTAATAACTTCCTAGGATGGATGTGTTAGGAAATAAGGGATGAAATATGTGAAAAAATCCCATAGATAATTTAAATATAGAAACTAATATGCATAAAATTATCACGGATCTGAAATAAAAGTGCAGAAAATAAAAGAACACAACACGTAGACAATATTTAACATGGTTCACCCAATTTCAGCTACATCCACCAAGAATACCTTGCTCAGATTTTATTACAGACCACCTCTTTCTCTTAATACGATACCTATATTTGTTTGGATTTAATCTCAACAAACTCTCCTAAATTCACACTAGAACTCACACACCCCTACAATGTTATGTCTCCCTATATCAATAGGAAACTGTTTAAGAATTTTTTACAATATCGTGGGTACCAAAACCATGGGCTAAAACCACCCCATAAACCTATGGGTAAAAGTATCTCCCATATGAGAAGAGCACATTTCCTGAGGTATCATGCATGTTTTTCAAGCCCAAAAAATGTGGAGAGTGTACAATACTTTTAGTGTACAGTCTTCAACACTTCCACACATGAAAACAAGCTCCACAACATAAGAATAATCCACTTAGAGACTAGTTTTCCTCTGAGGAATATTGTCAACCCTTCATTGTCTTCCATGAAGACCAACCAAACTTGAACATAGCTTAAGTTTCTCCCTTGTGACCACCTTGGTCATCATGTCTGCAGGATTTTGACTGGTATGAGTCTTCTCCATCTTCAACTTCTCTTCCTCCAATTTTTTCCTAATGAAATGGTACCTTAATTGTATATGCTTCATCCTATATTGGAAAGTAGAGTTATTAGCTAGGTGTATATCACTCGGACTATCATTATGCATCTTCCCTTCCTCCAGCTTATGCCCCAGCTCCTCAAGAAATTTTTGTAGCCAAATCATCTATTTTCTTTCTTGTGTGGCAGTAACATACTCAACCTTTGTGGCTAATAAATCTGCAAGCTTTTGTAGTTGTGAAATTCAGCTCCTTTTTGTCTCACCTACACTGAAAATATAACATGTCATGCTCCTTTTATTCTCTACATCTCCAGCCATGTCTAAATCTACATAGCCATACAAAGTATTTTCTAATCCACTATAGCAAAAAATTGTCCCCATGGTCCCTCTCAATTACAGAAGGATCCAATTTGTTTCTTGTCAGTGATCTTTACCTAGATCACTCATAAATCTACTCTCTTCTCCCATTGCATGGGAAATATTAGGCCTAATGCACACCATGGCATACATCAAACTTCCAACAGTTGATGAGTAATGTACCTTAGACATCTAGTTTATCTCCTGATTTGTCTTGGCACACAACTCCTTTGATAACTTGAAATGGGATTCCAAAGGAGTCCCAAGCGATTTATCATCCTACATATTAAACCTCTCCAACCCTTATTAATGTACTCTTCCTGAGATAAAGTCATCTTTCATTCCTTCCTATCCCGAGATATCATCATACCAAGGATTTGTTTGGCTACCCCCAGATCCTTGATAACAAAGGAGTCACTTAGATGCTTCTTGAGTACCTTTATTTCCTACGACCAACATGTCATTCACATACAAGCACAAGATAATATAATTGACATCCTGAAATTTCTTTATATACACACAATTGTCAGAATAACATCTAATATAACCCTTTCTCCATCATGAAGCTATAAAATTTCTTATACCATTTACATGGAGCTTGTTTCAAGCCATAAAATCTCTTCTTCAATTTGTACACCATCTCCTCTTTACATTTGACCTCACATCCCTCTGGTTGTTGCATATATATCCTCCTCTAAATCACCATGGAGAAATGCAATCTTTACATATACCTTCTCTAAGCGTAAGTCTTCTGATGCCACTATTCCAAGAATAATTCTAATAGAAGTCATTTTTAATACAAGAGAAAAAATCTCATCAAAATTTATACATTTTTTCTATGCAAACCCCTTAACCATCAACTGAGCCTTGCATATTTTCTTACCTCCTTCTTCCTCTTTAACTTTGTATACCCACTTGTTTTGCAATGCTCTTTTTCCTTTGGGTTGATTCACCAAATCCCAATTTTGTTTCTCCATGAGATATTGATGCTCTTGATCCATGGATTATTCCCACTTATTCTTGGCATCCACTTACATCGATCCATCAAAGATCTTTGGCTCTCCATTTTCAGTGAGTAATAAATAATTAAGAAAAGGAGAAAAAAATTCAGGTGCTCTTCTTACCCTCGAATACCTCCTCAATATAGGATTTTGGGGTTCCTATTGAGTAGGTTCTTGAACTGATTCATGTGTCACTTTCCCATTTGAAATATTCTCTACCACTGCATATTATTTCTTGGATTCTTCCTTGTTTTCCTGCAACTGTTGTTTATACATAACTTTCTCATTAAATACCACATCCCTAGATAGAATTATTTTCTTGTCCTTAATAATCCAACATTTATATCCAAAGTCATCACCATCATAACCAATGAAATTACATTTTTCATATTTATCCTCTAGCTTGGTCATATTGTGATGCCCGGTAAAAATAACCCGCTTGAGACCCAAGAAACAACCTAGGGTTAGAAAAATTATGGAATAATTTTTTTTTTGAAGTGTCCACAACCAAGTTGCAAGACAACAGTTGACCCTATTAGGTTCCAGAACAAATCTAAAATTACTAGAACATTATTTTCCTTCATTAACAATTATCAAATGTCACATGGTCCAACTTTTAGGGTTAGAAGTTTCAGTTAGATTCAGGGGTTAAAATATCACCATACCCATTCTCTAACAGGCTCAGATTTTCAACTTGAATTTTCTCATACTTAACACATCCAAAATTTCCCTAAATCATTCCCATTGGATAGGAAATTTTCTTAACTTTCTGGTGATATAAAGAAGTCCTCCTAACTCCTTCAGAAACTTAAAATATGGGCAAGCGGACTTTAGGGATCAAATTTTCCCCAAGGGGACACATATCAAGTAGGGGTAAGGAGCAAATTTCAGGTTGGTGGGTCATGGGGCAGCGTTTGGAATTTTTCCTTGTGCAGGATAAAATTCCCATTTGCACCCACACCTCTATAGGTCCTCCAAGGACACGTGTCGGGTCCTGATCCAAAGCGAGAGAGGGTGAGGGAAGGGCGGAGTGGTGGAAGAGTTTGGGGCATTTCACTCAAGAGGGAGAAAACCAAAATAATGCCCATGCGCCCATGGGTCTGCTAGGGACATGTGGCACTTAACAATACATCATGAGGATGAAGGAGAGGGAGAGGTGGATCGGTGGGGAGATTTGGTGAATTTCGCCAAAGGGGAGATAAGGGGAAGGTTGGACGCATGGGTCCGCGCGCCCGCGGATGGGATTTCTCCAAGGCAGGGCAGGAGTGCGGGGCCACAGAGTTTTTCATAAAAATTTTCCAAAGGAAAAAACTTCAAAATCAATGAAGTTCTCCCTCCTCCACCATCACCTCAAGGTGCCACATGGCACCCTCTGGTAGGTTGCAGGTCGGCGGGGGAAAAGATGAAAAATTTTCAAATTTTTTTAAAAAGGTCTAAGGGAAAAAATGATGCCGCACCTCCACCGCTGCCCCATGAGGACATGTGGCAGCCCCTGATTGGTTGTGGGCTAGTGAAGGAAAATTAAAAAAATTTCCCAAACCAAAATTTAAAAACTTTCCTAAGGATTTTAAAGGGAATTTTTCGGACCGCAGGCCCGCCAAGGAAAAATTTCCCAAATTCTCCCACCAAGGCAGAAAAAATTCAAAGTGTCATAAATTTTTCTAGAAAGCTTAGTTTTGGGAAAAAGAGGACTTTATGGAAATCTCTTGATGCCCTCTTTGCACAAGAAACATAAATTTTACATTTTGATAAAGTTTAAGGGGTTAATTTTGTAAAAAGGATCTGCAGGCCTTTAAAAAGCTAATTCGTAATTTCCAACTTTCAAATTTGATTAAACTGGATCTCCTCCTTCACTCAACATGCCGAATAGACATGGAGGATTTCTCTAGGGAGGGTTTAAAGTGTTTAGGGAAATTAATTTTTCTCAATTTATTCCAATTTCAATTTTGTCCAACAATTGACAGAAAATTCCTGTGGAAGAGATTTGGCTAGTTTTAACAATTTTTAAAATTGTTTCCTTAAGTGTTCTTTGTCAATTGAGTTCCTTGATGTATTAACATGCTAATTATATCAATTCCAAGTTGATTATTAAGTGCAGGTCCGAACTATACATTTTTATTAACTTTAGTTACTAGTCTTGAATATTTACAAGAGATCAAATCAAAAGAGGTCCATCTAAATTTTTGTCATGCAAGTAAGGAACTTCATTTCCAATTTTAATCTAACACAATCAATTATTTTAAACAACCATTCTAAATCAAAATCAATACTAAGTTCCATTTTTACACATTCCCAAAATACAAAATACAACATTGTTTCCACGTACATTTCTTCTTTCCAAACAAAGATCTAACTATCTCTTTTTCCATACAATGAAACATAGAATTTAATTCAACCATGCATATGAGAGAAGGTATTTCAATTCTTTATTAATTCCAATTATATACTTTACATACTTCAATGTTTGAAAGCAATAAAAACATTCTATTTATTTCCAATAACCAGAACATAATATACATGTCTTTCACAATTCAAATATATAACTTCATAATCAAATTATATACATCTTTCTTCATAGAATACATATTAAAATTTCATCCACAACAAGTGGGGAGGGATTACAAATGAATATGTTTTCACAAGGGACTGTCAAATTGCATTTTTCCTTTGCTCTAGGACAACAACATGCACATTTACTCTTTCTCCAAGTTGATCACAACAAAAGAGGGGGAAAGGAAACGCTCTCCACCCAACCAAGACATCCAATGAAAGGAGAATCCTTCCTTCATCATTGGCCCCCGAGCCCCAACTAAAATACAATAAGAGATGTAATTCAACCCCTAGCAACAACTGACTTCCACAACACACAATATTCTTTCAAACATGCACAATTCAATAAGAAACATAGTTCAATAAAAAACATCAATTTACAACTGTAATTGAAAACATTCAAATCAAAACTCAGGCTTGATCTTGCAAGCCAAAGGATCAAGGTCTATGGGGGAAGCTACTTATGCCTCCCAATTTGGAATTGGGCATCCACCAAAACAACCCACCAAAATAATTCATCCCACACACATCCTTATGCCCCCCCCCCACAAATCTCTCCTTATGCCCCCCCCCACAGATTTCCTTATGCCCACCCCAAAGTAAGAAATGCAAGCTATTTCTTTTCCATGGTGGATCCCAAACCCAAACTCCCTCCATAAAATTCTGATTTCATTGGCATTCCTTTATGCCCCCCCACATGGATTCTCCATAGCCTTCTCCTATACCATCCCTATGACAGTCTACCCAACCAGCCAATAAATAAAACAAAACATTCTCCATTCATACAACACAACAAGAAAATAACAACATGAAAAGAGAGTTAAATTCCTACCTCTCCATGGTAAATTTTGTTTCCTAACATCAAGCTTCAAATTCCAAAACACAGTCTAAAACAACAATCTCCCAAGCATGCAAAGCTTTCTCCAAACTTCCTCCAAAACAAGAGCTCCAACCCAAGAAAATGCGCCCCTTAGAAGTTGTAAAAATGATTCAACAACCACAAAACAAGAAGAGAGTTTGAACTATATAGAAGAGGGAAGAGAAGAGGATGATGTGGATCCATGTAGGATGCCACATCACACATCCTCAAATTCAAACACAAAAGACAAAATTCATTCTCCCAAGCACAATAAAGAGGTGGGTGAAAATATGACAAGTTACTTGCACACTCCAAAATCCCACACCTCGAGGGGCAGAAAAATTAAATAAAATGTAAGAGAGTGAAATTAAAAACATGCAACATGATTAATAAAATTCACAAATCACTTCTCCAACCATAATTATGGTTGGTAAAATAAATTTAGAGGCTTGAGACAAGTTTTACTTGTCCCATAAGCCTCCAAAAATAGCCCCCAAGGACAAATTCGAATTTTTCATGGAGGTGGAGTATTTCATACTCCAAAACTGACTTACAAAAACTCTTACACAACTTACACATCCCTTACATATTTAATACAAACAACCAACAACTCTTATAATTACTTTCCCATATCCCAATTTAATTTATTTAAATTTTAACCATATGATTCTCACATTAATCTATCACAATTTTAATTAATTAAAAGAAAGGAACACATTACTAATAAAATACATACAAAAATAATAAAAGAAACACATTAATAAAATACACAAACCCATGGCCACATATAAAGGAAATCCCCCCATGCAAATCCCTAACAAAACAACACACATACACAAAACAAGTTGCCATGGTGACCTTGTCGAATTCACATGGAATTTCATTTTGGTTGGTCTCCGATCCCTCGATGTTTGTTGTGATATTTTTAACCTGAAAAATACAAATACCTCCTTCGGCCTCCTGGCCATATCAGAACATCCAATATGATACAAATAAAATCACAAAATCATCTAAGTATGTAAATCACAACAACATCAAGGCAGTTTAACATTATAACATTTCATCCCAACAACTATATCATCATCACAAAATATCCAAAATTACATGTCCGAACAACATCCATAAAACATCCATGTCAAATAGTATATCATCATGCATCATAACCAAATCAAGATCAACAATAATCCATGATCAAATGTCTAACAACATACTAAATCAAAACATAATAATGTCCATAATGTGATCAACTGTATCATAATAAGTATCAGTAGGTGTCAAAGGGAAGTGGGCACTACACATATCATCCTTTTCTATATGAAATAATATCTCACCTCCAAAGACTCTAAGAAATGAACAATCAAGTTTCTTACCAGACCAAGCCTCCTCATGTATGCCTCCATCCAAGGCACTTAATGGTTCTCTTTTTTATCAAGTACAAAGTTGTGTTCACCACTTCTCTCAAAAAATAAAGAGGTAGTCCCACATGTAACTCATGCTCCTAGCTCATTCTATAATTGTCCTATTCATCCTTTCTCAAACCCCATTCTGTTGCAGAGTTCCTAGAACCGTATTTTTCCTTTGAATTCCATTATTAGAACAATAATCATCAAACTCATTTTTTTAATACTCCCCTCCATTATTTGACATGAGATATTTTACCTTAAGACATGTTTCATTCTTTACTAAGGCTTTCCATTTAACAAAATTTTCAAATACATCATATTTATTTCTAATACAATCCACCCAAACTTTCCTTTATGCATCGTCAATAAAAGTGACATAATAATTTGAACCCCCAAGAGATTATACCTGAGCCGGCCCCCACACATCAGCATGTACCAACTCTAACTTAATATCTTTCTTTGTAGGTCCAACCTTGATAAATTTTACTCGCGTATGTTTCCCATATACACAATTCTCATAAAAATCTAAACTTGTTTCTGTATATCCATGCAAATTCTTCTTTATGATCTGCATGCCCTTATGGCTCATACGATTGAGTCTATAGTGCCACAATGTTGTATATGCATATGAAGCCACAAGATTATAAGAATCAGTACTACCAACGGTTAAATATAAGGATCCAACCTTCTTACCTCTTGCCACCACAAGAGAACCCTTGGTAACCTTCTAAGAGTCCACTATAAATATCACATTACAACCTTCATTTCCCAACTTCCCTTTTGATACCAAGTTTCATCTTTATGTAGGCACATATCTGATATCCTTCAATAGCCATGTATTCCCATTCTACATCTTAACATTAACACAACCTTTTCCAACTATGTTGCAAGGCTCATCATCATGAAGATAAACATTCCTAAAATCCCCTTGAACATAATCAAAAAAATAATGCCTATGTGGAGTATCATGGAAAGAATCCCCTGAATCTAAAACCCAAGATTCAAAAATATTATCCAAAGAGAGAATCAAAGTATCCTGATAGACATTACATGTTGCCACATTCACCTCTTTGTTTTCTTCATGTCCTAAGGATACCAATAGTCCTTCTTTACATGCCTAGGCTTTCCAAAGTGCCAACATACCATCTTACTTTTGGATTTTTACCTTTCTCGATCTTTCGATTTTCCATGGATTCCTCTATTCTTCTGTCTCCCTCTAGTTTCCACCATCAAAGCATTACCTAAAGTATAAGATTCCCTAGATATTTTTCTTTGCATTTCCTTGCTTAGAATTACCTCTACAACATCCCCAAACTTCAACTTTGAGTTATCTGGAACCAATTTGTTACCACCATTACCAGGCTATTCCAACTCTCAGGTAAGGAGCACAAAATTAATAAAGCCCTAACTTCTTCTTCAAAATATATTGTAACTAAAGCTAGCAAATTCACAACCATAATAAATTAATTAAAATGTTCTTCTACTAAACCATTCTCAGACATCTTCATATTAAACAACTTTTTCATTGAAAATATCTTGTTAGAGGTAGAGGTTTTTTCATATAACTTTCCTAATGCATCCATAAGCTATTTTATATTCTTTTCCTTCGAAATATTAAATAATACCGAAGATTCAAGACATAGCCAAATTTTCCCAAGTACCTTCCTATCTAGAAAATCCCAATCCGCATTTGACATGCTCGAGGTTTTGTTCCCTTTTTAAGGAAGTGAAATATAAAGATCCTTCAGATAAAGGTAATATTCCATCTGCATATTCCAAAAAATTAAATTATTCCCATTGAATTTATCATCCTTTGATCTTCCATCATCTAACATAGCTCTCACTCAAGCTAAAACTTTTCTTGTGATTCAATGCTTCAGCAAACCAATCCAGTATCTGAAACCAATTGTTAGGAAATAAGGGATAAAATATGTGTAATAATCCCACACATAATCCCAATAGTAGAAACTAATATGCATAAAAATATCACAGATGTAAAATAATAGTGTATAAAATAAAATAACACAACATAGAGACAATTTTTAACATGGTTCACCCAATTTGGTCTAGGTCCACCAAGAATAAATTTCTAATATTTATTATAGGCCACATCTTTCTCTCAATAAAATACATAAATTTGTTTGGAATTGTGCTCAACAAACTCTCCTGAATTCACACTTGAAATCACACACCCCCAACAATGTTATGTCTCCCTACATCAATAAGAAACTACTTAAGCATTTTTTACAATATCGTGGGTACCAAAACCATGGTCTAAAATCACCTGATAAACCTATGGGTCAAAATACTACCTATATGAGAAGAAAACGCTTCCCGAGGTATCTGGCACATTTTTTAGGTCAAAAAACTATGGAGAGTGTATAGTACTTTTAGTGTGCAGTCTTCAACACTTCCACATATAAATACAAGATCCATAACATAACAGGATGTCAACCCTCGTGTTTGATAAGGATAGATAAAATCAATGGAATATGGATCTAATATAAATGTAAAGCAGAAGATAAATAGAAACCAAAAATGTTGGATCTAAGATGATAAAAGTATATTTGATATAAATAAACACAAAATAAATCATACCTTGGTGGGTTGACGATGAGCTGAGGCTAGAGAGGTCTATTTGACAAGGATTGAGGCAGGTGAATTGAAACAGTGATGTAAAATGTAGATATGAAATCTTCATAGGCATATCTGAGACTGATTGTAGGACTAAAATGATAAAAAAGATCTAAAAGAAGATCTGGAACAAGATGAAATAGAAGGATGCAAGAAAATTAGAGATATAAGGGTAAATATTGAACAGTTGGGTGGGGTCAAAGGTGACAAGGTTGGGTCAAAAATGACTGGTGGCTGGTAGAATGGATCTAGGCTAACAGAGGGATAAAATGACTAGATCTGAGGCTAAATGGTTATAGAAACAGAAAACATGTGGATAGGGATATAAATGGTAGAGAAATAGATGCAATGGAGGTTGGTTCGATGGAGACCAGACAGGGTCCATGGTGACTAGGGTTGACCTACACTTGAACAAAAATTGGTGAGCTGAAATGAAGACTTGTGAACAAACACAGATGGCTGAGAAGACTGATACTGAAACCCTGATGATGGATAAACCTGCACAAGATGTTAGTGAATGATATGGATGATAAAATAAAAATAATGAATAAAATCATTCAATGGTGAAATAGATCTCCCTAAAACTCCAAAATGGAAGCACAAGATCTCCAAGATGGTCGTGGCAGCTGTAAAGGAACTCAAGAATGAAGGAAAGATTAAGAAAAAATTAAAGTCTCCAAATTTGCATCCTTGAGAAAGGGATGGGTAAGGGTGGATTTATAGGGTTGACAGAGACCTAGGTGGGTCACCACAAATCATGGGGATCCATCCATTTGGGTAGTGGAAGGGTGAAAGGCTTAAGACATGGAGCCCATTAGGAGTAGGATTATGGTTTTTGGATGCTTAGGAGGGTTATTGATGTATAGGGAAGTGAAATGGGTAGGTGAGACATGAAAAAGATTTAATAAAGGTAGGGTGGATGAAAATATTAAATGGGGGTGGTTGAGAGTATAGAAATGATAAAATGGAAGATTTTGGAATGAGGAAATGAATTAATGAAGGATTAGGATTAATTAGAGATAATGGGTGATTAACTAATTATGGGTAAATAATGATATGGGAAGGATGAGATAGAATTAAAGGTGGAAAAATGATGTTATGTGGGATAAATTAAAGTTAGGAGGGAAACTGGAAAAGTTGAAAAAGATGACACAAAGAGAATGCAGGGTGAAGATAAATGATACCAAAAATTGGTGTCTACATACATAAAGCAAATAGATTTAGTGAAGCACCAACTTCATAAGGATCACCAGCCCCTAGTTTAGTAGAGCACCAACCCTATAAAGAGCACCAACCCCTAGTTTAGTGAAGGACAAAGTCCACAAGGAGGATATAACTCCCTAGGATGAATAAGCAAAAACTCATCCACCTGATGATGATTATCTCTAAAAAACAATTCTTCCACAACTGATGGATATCTCTAATTCAACTCACAAACCCTTGCTCAAACCATCATTCCTTCAACTCGCTCTTTCTTCTTATTTTTCAACTTGTCTTGGCTCTAAACTCAAGTAATCATACTATTAATCATCCTTTAACCTATAATACACTTCCTTAGCCTTCAATTCATGCCTTCATACCTACAAAATACTTCTACATGGGTCGCACCTTTCACCCATGCAAGACTAGCTCACAAAATGAGCTTAAACACTAGCTTTATATCCTTCTCTTCCTTCTAACCAAAGAGAGGTCAGTTCTTCATGACTTATTCCACTAATACATCATAATAAATTCACATAAATTCATTACAATGGTCACATATGAACTATATAGGTCATCCATGCCAAAAACCACTCTTCATGCACCAAAATGCCTCAAAACCCCATCATTAGGATTAGAAAAATCCACTCATATAAAAACCATGCTTATTCAAGCTCCAAAATTCACCATACATGACTAATATGACATATAATCATCAACCATGGTCATACATTATCTTGGAGTAGTAAAATATTTCATTAAATGGGCCCACTGGCTCATATCCTTCAGAAAACAGTTGTATCCAACACCTTGTTTCTACCTTTAGGCCTCAAGATCCCTCAAGATGAACTCAAATATGGTATGTGACCACTATATGGAATTCCCAAGAATTTTATATCATATCTATACATGATATAACTCATGAAAACCCACTGGTTCAAACCACAAAAACTTTCCTCTTCACCAAAACAAGCTACCCAAAAACCAATTTTACAAACTCAACTATTTTGAACCCTTTCTACCATTTTTAAGACGTCAAAATGCCTTCATTAGGAAAAAAAATCCTCCATACTCACTCTCCAGGTGATATCAATCATCTCATGCTTCAAACAACTCATTCTTTCAGCCTAAACAAAATTGTCCTCAAAATCCAGCATACCTTCGTCTTCACAATCTGACCTCAGTGACCAACCAAAATACCTCATCATGAGACAATAAATACCTTCATTGGAAATATATCTGAATCCTTTTTCCATAATATATTGTAACTCCTTCCAAGTCTAATTGGAAGGCCATCAACAAAACAAATCTCTACAAAATGTCAGACTCAAGAACTGACCATTGGCCCAACATGCTCCATCATACCAAAACCTCACTTCCAAGCTTAACCAAAGCATGGAAAACACTTATAAATGATTCTTAAGAACTCATAAACATTTACCAAGCTTGAGAAACTTAGAAACTATCACTTACCTCATGTAGCCACTTTGCACCTTGTTAGAACAAGTATCCTTCAATATTGACCTTCAGATATCATGTTATATCTTTTTAATACCCTATCAAATCATAAATTTTGATATAATAATGGAAATATCTCTGAACCAGCTTCACAACATAACTTTAATGGAGTCCTAACTCCCTCGATAGCTCTTGTAATTCTACTTTTATTTAAAGCTACTCCAAAATGCTCCAAAAACTAGTCCTCATATATAGGGCACACTTTGCACTTTTTCAGAATCTCCATGACCTAAAACCTTCATGGAAATCGAGAAAAACTCCATGGATATCATAAATTCCAATTTATACTTTACCTTCTTTGAATATTTTTTCCTTAAACTATAACTCTTCAGAAACATCTAATTTCAAGTGGGGCCCACATACTACCACATACTCTAATATAACATTCTGGAAATATGGAGGAGTCCTCTAAAACATATAATCAACACATTTGAAAAACCAATCAAAACTGGACTAGTATGCTCAATATTATGTAAGATACACCTAACTAGGGTTTTGCTAGGGTTTCAAACCACTTTTCCTTCTTAACGATCGTTCATAAAAACGTGAAAATCAAACCACCTAATTGTTTTTTTTAAAGCTTCATAGCTTACCTTAGAATATATGCCAAAGATATCATGTACCCATGTAAATAATACAATTCACAACAAGCATTAGAAGGTCCAACTTTGTCTTAAAAACACACTAAAACTTACCTGTTTTTGCCAAAATTTGCATATCTTTCAATTCCCATGTCAAAATGACCTGACACTTGTCATGAAGCATCATGATAATATCGTCTAACTATAAAAACTCACCTCATACCCCAAATATTCCTAAAAATATCAAGACATTAAGACTTACTTATGTTAAACTGCATGTTCTCACTTGTTTGCTTCCCAAGGACCTCATACATGTACTAAATCATTGAACGATGACCTGAAACTCACCATACACCTCAGGTACATTGCCACCATGTTTCTACCATGCTTGGAAAAGGATTAGCAGCTCCAAATCTCATATCTCTACCTCACTTTGCTTGCTTCAGGGATAGAAACAAGCGTGGAATGACATGTCTCAACCATGAACTGACCATGCAGACCTATTTACACTCATGACACATAATCTGGACCATGTTTGACCTCATGAAAAACTCCAAATATATTGTGAGGAATCATACTATGACTCAACTCACTCAACCATGCACCAAGAGCTCCTAGAACACCGCCAAAGCTTGACACTACTAATGAATATTCATGCTTAACACCTTATTGGCACCTCATGGAGACTCATACAACACCATGACACCCTTTTCCATCAATTTACTTTGCATTAATGAAAAAAAAAATTTGCAAGATAACACCCTAGTCGCGTTGGCACATCACTCAGCCTAGACTGAGCACTCACCCGAAGCACGCAAAGGTACCAGGTCCCTCTTTAGGGTTGGTGTAACAGGATGTTTAACATGATGAAGACAGAAACATATAGATTTATAACTAATCCATCATTCTACAGTGCAAGCTACCCACAAATTTATGAAAGAACAAGCTTAAACAGTAATCATTATTGAATTAATAACATGCACCACTCAGTTACACAGAATGACACTTAGATTCAGCCAATATCTTCCATCTATTAATAAATATAGAAGCTCCTTACAGTACTGTCAATTTATATCAAGGCGCGTATGGATCTGATACACACATTCATACGTCCAGAATCATACATACACCACTCTCTGTGATCTCTCTCTATTATACACCTAACATCATATATATAGGGTGGGGACTTTCCCTTCACTGCTTAACTACTCCAGAAATAGGTCACATGCTATTGATAGCCACACGTTTTACAATTATAGCCACACATGCAAGTGCACTATCTATAGTTCTCTTGCAGTTATCTAAAGTGTTAATTCTATTCTTAGCTTGCCTCCATGCATAGACGCTTTGAACCGCTTCTCCAAATATAGACAATGCATGGCGTGCACATCTCTGCATAGTTGATGTGTTCCGCATGCCATCTTCTAAAAATAGGTCTCTATGCCCAAAATCGGCTAAGTCCTGAAATCTGAACTTGCCTTCCGCGCCTTTGATCTTGGCCTTCTATCCCGCGCAGACTCCTTGTGTGATTTTAGACAAGTATTCTTTGATCAACATTACCCCACACTAATCTCATTGTCGTCCCAACAATGGTCATCTCCAAAATTTGAAGGAAAGAATAAGAATGAAGAATGTGGACAAATAAAGAATGTATATGAGGTTATTTAAGCAACCCCCTCGGTATCAGTTTGTAGCATCAGCTCTGGATATTCCTCTTTTATTGTTGCCTCCAAATCCTACCATTCAGTGAGTGTCTGCCCTACTTTTTCTGGGATGTCCACAGCAATGGATTCCAACTCATCCCGTGTAATTTCTCCTTTCTCATTTTGTAGAACCAACACAACACTGGACATTGATGTCATCCTCCCTTCCAAAAGGTCCATCTTCTGCGCAATCAGCTTTCTAAGCTCTTCCAGCCGAGTCTTGTGTGGCTCTTGTGCTGTTGTCAGGGCCTCGCGCTTCTGTTTTACCATTGACAACCTTTCTACGTGGCCTAATGTCTCATCTTTCATGGATTTCTGGACCTCATTGTTCTCTTCCAAGGTCTTAATGTTGATGAGCACCTCTAGAGCTGTGCATATATTCAAAGCTTGGTCTACTTTTTTCAGCACTTCTTGTAATGCCTACAACAACCCTTCATAGGATGTGATTTTTTCTCATCATTGATGCTTTCTCCCATTCGACATCCTTCTCTAATCATTCTGGCACTTGCATACGCAGAGTTTCATCTTTGAGCACCAAGTCCACCAACTTTCCCACATAGTGTATCACTGTTGAAGGAAATGTTTGTGGTACCTTGGGTTCTAAGTGTGGCCTTGCTTTGATTACAATGTCCCCAATCTCCTTTGTGATGCTTATGAATACTTCATTCTTCTTCTGCGTGAAGTCCCTTTCCTATGTTATGCATGCTATCTCTACGTCCTTTGTCTTTAGCTCTTCACGTAGTGCTTTGATTGTGGAAGATTTGTCCATGTTTCTTCTAGCCACCTCCACAGAAACTTTTACCAGTGCATTGTTGACCTACTCATCTGACATGATAGTAGGCTTTACTGTCATGTGTCTAGCCTAGGGTGCCTTCTTCAATCACCTCAAAACGCATGACTCTTCACACACATCAAAGTCAGGCTCATCCATGTGGGTGTGCATCGACCATGATAGTTGCTTTCTAGTTTGCACGGTTGCCATATCCTCGTCCATCAACTCCCAGCCGAATAGATCCTTCTGTGCTATTGTGCTCTGGAAGCAGGCATGGATAATCTTTCCTACATCCTCTGCATACCCCATGGCTGGTGGAATGTGCTCCCCACTTGTCCTCCTAGACCTTTGTTGTTTAGGAACTCTAGCCCCCAAATTTGGGACTTGCATCTCCATGTCCTAAATATCTTCTGCAGCTGTTTCCTCTGGTCCTTTCTCTTCTACTTCCTTCTCCTTTGACACCTCATCCTTTCCTTTTGTGTGCTCTGGAAGTGTAGGAGATGTAGGTGCATGCTCTCCTCTGACTCTTCCTCCTCCTTGTTCAACTTCAGCTTCCTCCTTCTCTGTGCGGTCGCTTCCTTTTGTGGGGAGAGTCGGGGTGATTTGCGCACAGTGGTTGGGGTAGCACCTTGGGTCCTTGTTCTCTTGAATACTCTTTTAAACATGTGCTCCCCTTGGACCACATTCAAGTCTTCTTCATCCCCTTCTTGTGGCTGAGGTGGTGTAACAGCGCACTCAGCTTCACTCTGACTTATAGGATGTCTCCTACCCCTATGCTCCAAACCACCACTATCTTCGCACTCTTCCTCCTCATCCTGCACTTTGATTTTCTCTATAGGCTTAGGCACTAGGATATTCTCCATTGTATGTTTCCCTTTTGGTGGTGCTGGAAGTGCGAACTCACCTTCCACATATTTGTTATTCTCCATTTTTGGCTTCAACTGGAGATATACCAATGCTTCCCCCACATCTGCTACAGCCAAGCTTATCGGTTTGATGTTCAGAACCTCTGAAATGATTCTCTCCGTATAGGTGCTTCTGCCAGGATATACATACTTCTTCCTCAGTGTATGGTAGTCACAGTCTACCTTGTCTGCATTGAAGATCAATCTATGTGTCAGTAAATCTATGAACAGATTCTTGAAAATACCTCGCAGTGAATGCGTAAGGTAACTTGCACCAAGGGCTCCAGATTTCATCCTTCATTGGAAAATGTGCAATGCAGAAATGTTGGTATACAACAAACTGAACTTGTTTTCCTACCACTGCTGGTAGGTCTTTTGGAATGCACCATTCTTCCCCAAATGTCACGCGGAGCCTGTCATACCACTTCTCTACCCTTTGCTTTACTTCGTCGGTCATGGTCCCCTTGCATAGGTATTTGCTGAATCTTTCAGCTGGGGACTTGTTCTCCATGGGGTATTCCCATATTTTCTCCTTTGGTCCATCTGGTACTCCAATCTCCATGAAGACCAGTGATAGTAGAACAGCCCCAAAGCTGATCTTTCCCCCTGTGCATGCCTCTTCAACTATCTGCTCTGCAATATAGCCTGCAATGTTGTAGATCATCCCTTCTGACATCTTTCACCACATGCAGCCACATAGTGTTTACCTGCGACCACCACTCCTGATCATTTAACTTGGTGACAAGGTGTGTTGCAGCTTGTACAATTGGATAGTTCTTCAACTTATCTATGTCCATTCCACGCGGACCCTTCAGGTATCCCAACTCCTGTTTGGTCTGTAAGATTGTGGCTTTATCTTGCAAGATCACCTCTTATGTCTTCCCCTGTGGCCTTCAGACCTGTCACTGATGAGACAAGCGTAGACAAAATTCTAACTCTGCGTCCTGTAAAGTAGAAGAAGTCTTCGTGTACCCTACTCATGAGCCACTGGTACAAGGGCTCATACTTCCCAAAATATGGCAGCTCATACAACTGATATACCCCAATTATTTTCAAAAAAAATTCACCCGCATCATCATATACTGGCATGTCATCTACCATGCATTTGTTTGTTCTAGCCATAAGCAAGGAATCAAGCTCCTTTTTGTTTTCTGACATCCTGTGATTATATTCACTCACTTTGCTTTTTCTAATGGGTGAATCCCATTCTTGGCTGACAATGACTCCTTCTGGGTATTGCATCTCTGAAAAATGGCTTTCGGGTGCCATCTCTTCTTCCTCGATGACCACCTTCTTCTTTCCTTTTGCTGCTACTGTAGATGCCTTCTTTGGTGCCATTTCTACCTTGCAATTGTCTCTTCTTCAACTCTGCACTCTGTGAATCAAACCCTAGCTCGATTCAATTATGCCCTAGGTGGAAACTACGTAACCTAACTCTTATCTGTCTCCCTGCTTCACTCAAACCCTTCACTACTAGGGACGTAAGCTTCTTATAGCACAGATCTGGTTGTCACTCTTGGTTTCACACCCTTCACACCTTAACGCGATCACTCATCTCTTTGCACTTGGCTCTTCTCGTGAATACTCTTAGTTGTAATGGTAAAAATGAATCCAAATTCCTTCCTTATATAAATTTTTTCAAATTTTGATGCATTTATTGCTCCTCACCTACCAAATGTCCCTTCATTTATTGACCAAATCCATTTGTTCCACGTGGTACAACTTCATTCCCAGCTATAACCTTCTAGCGCACCTTCCTACCCTCTGGTTACAGACTTCTCTTCAGCGCACGCTCTCTGCACCTAAGTACCTCATCTCTGCACCTTCTCCTGGTAGCTAACATGGCCTCCGCTTACCTCATGTTATACTATTCCTTCATCCCTCTCCATCCTTGGTCACCTTTTGAGAAGCAATCTTCTTTTGACTTAAAGCACACCCATAGCAGCTTATTCCTTTCATCTTTCAATTACCTCAGTCTTTTTCTGTCTTTTTCTTGGGTCACTACAACCACCCCACACTAAAAGTATGTGCAGTCCTCTATGCATAAACATTCTTCATACAGTAATTAGCTTCATGCACGTAAGCGTGCTTATTACACTAACAACAACTAAATTGACAAAGCATAGCGAAAATGAAGGAAATACATTAAGGAAATACAAAATTGAAAACCTAAACTAAATGGAAATATTACCTTATTACAAACACCAAGAAGACTTATTTATAGTAGGGCTTCAGCCTACTCCCGTTAAAGTAACCGGGTAGCCATGTTCCATCAAGTGCTTCTAACTGGAAAGCACCTGAGTCAAGTATAGAAGTGATAATATACGGCCCCAACCAATGTACTTTGAGCTTTCCTGGATGGCGCAAGAACTTTGAGTCATAAAGAAGTACTATTTGTCCAATCTCAAACTTCTTATCCCTTATGTTTCTATCATGCCATGCCTTCTACCTAGCCTTTTCCTACTTCTGACTCCATCGTGCTATTTCTCAGTGCTCATCCAGCTGAATCATCTTTGTAATACGTTCTTCTAAATCCTGTTCATCAGCTAGACCTCCAGCGCGCGCAATGCACAAAGAAGGTAACATAAATTCTATAGGAAGAACAACTTCTGTGCCAAACACCAACTGAAACGGTGTGGCCTTGTTCAATCTCTTGTAAGTTGTTCTATATGCCCAAAGCACAGCTGACACTTTTTCATCCCAATCTTTTCTTCCAACATCACATATTTTTGTCAAAGTCTGGCCCAAAATTTTGTTGAAAGCCTCAGCAGTTCCATTTTCCTAAGGATGGTAAGGTGTAGTTTTATGGTGTGCAACCATAAACTCATCTAATAAGATCTTGATTGTCTCATTCAAAAAGTGTGTACCTCTATCACTTGTCAAGCTTAAAGGACATCCATATCATGTAAGAACATTCTCCCACAGAAACCTAGTTGTTGTAGCTATCATACAGTCTTTCGTAGGTGCTTCTTCTGCCCACCGTGTGAGATAATCTGTGCAAGTAATGATATAGCGTGATCCAGTCCTGCGCGTGGCTGGAAAAATAGGTCCTACAAAGTCAATGGCCCATTTCTCAAATGGTTCGGCACTAGTAATCAGTCTCAAAGGCATCTCATCTCTTTGCCCTAGTTTTCCTAGGCACTGACAATGATCACACACCTTACAATAGTCTTTACAGTCTTTATACAGTGTCTCCCACCATAATCCAGCAATTAAGATCTTTCAGGTAGTCACATCACCTGCATAATGGCCTCCTGCAATACCACCATGAGCTTCTTCCATGATATCCTTGCGCTCATGCTCTAACACACAACGGCGTAATACTTCATCTCTTCCTAGCTTGTAGAGGTCACCACTGATTAACATAAATGGTGCCGTGCATATAACAAGCTACTTCTTTTCTAATGATTTCATTCCTTTTGGTGCCATACCTGTTCGTAAAAAGATAACAATGTCTTCTAATTCCATGGGCATGCATTGTAACCTGTATAACTGTGCATCTGACATTGTTTCTTCAATTGTCTGTGCATCCTCTCCTGAATTGATTCTAGATAAATGGTCTGGTCCAGAATTACTTTTCCCTGGCTTCACTACAACTGTGAAGTCAAACTCTTGAAATAGGAGCACCCATCTGCATATGTGCCCCTATAATATGGGCTTGTTTACCAAGTACTTCAATGTCATATGATCTGTATAAAACACAAATGGTGTTGCTAACAAGTACTATCGAAACTTGTACAATGCATAGATCATTGACAAAGCTTCGCGCTCTGTAGTTGTATAATTCCTTTCAGCAGGAGTCAACTTCCTACTAGCAAAACACATTGGATGATCAATAATACCTTCACCAGGTTGAGCTAACACAGTGCCAATGGCCATACCAGAAGCATCCACATGCACATGAAATGGTTTATCCCATGAGGGAAAGCACAGAATGGGTGCGGTAGTAAGTTTCTCTTTCAATACCTCAAACGCACGCTGCTGTGGTTCTCCCCAATAAAATGTACCTTTCCCCTTCAGTAATTCTTCCAAGGGTGTAGTAATTTTGGCATACCCTTTTATGAACTTTCTGTAATATCCTGTATGACCTAAAAATCCACGCACCTCACTTTGACTGGTAGGCGCTTCCAAGCCTAAAATGACTGCAACCTTGGCTGGATCAACTAGCAAACCTTCCTTGTAGATTATATGTCCTAATAGTATCCCAAATGGCATAGAAAATATGCATTTCTTGATGTTCAAAGAGATACTCAATTGTCTGCATCGTTCAAACATTAAGCGCAGGTTGTCACAATGATCTTTCACAAGCCCATATATTGTCCAATCATCTAGATAGACCTGTAAGAAGTTGTGAATAAAATCTTTGAACGCCTGAACAACTATGCGTGAGAATACAACAGGTGCATTTTTCAATCCAAAGGGCATCACAGTATAGGAAAAACTACCCCATTCAGTAGTAAATGTTGTCTTTTCTTGATCCTCCTGAGTGATCCTAACCTGATGATAACCAGAAAATCCATCTGTGAAAGAATATATTTCGCACCCTGCAACTCCTTCTAGTATTTCCTCAGTGAAAGGCGTAGGGAATGGATCTATGACACATGCAGCATTCAACTCCCTATAGTCCACACATATCCTAATCCATCCATCCTTCTTGATACTGATCACCATTGGGCTAACCCATTCTGACTCATCAAGGGGCTTAATAATTCCAGATTTCAACATTTTATCAATTTCTTCTTTTACCTTTTCACACAAATTAGGATTCATTCTGTAAGGTCTCTTTCTAACTGGTTGTGCACCATCCTTGAGTTTGATCTTCATTTCCCCAAGTGATTCATGCATGCCTTTAAGTTCATGATATCCTCGAGGGAATAAGTCCTGATAATCCCTGAGTAACTCAATGATCTTTGCTACCTCTGAAGTCTGACCAGTAGTCTCCAATTATGGCCTCCTTAGGCTCAGCCTCCAAACCTATATTCACCTTTGTTGTCTTCATGGGTTCATGGTAGGCATGCATCTCTTTTCTGCACTGTCCAAGACCTCGCACCCTGTGTGAATGTTCAATATCCAGGTTCTCAACTTCCTCATGTCGTCCACGATGTAGACCATCTTTCCTTTCTCTTTCTCAAGGCAAGCACACTCAAGTAGTTTGGAGTCTATTTCCTCATCCCTTTCAAAACATGCTCTGAACTCTGTCTCACCGAATAATTCCTGAATATGCTCTTCTACCTTTGCACTATCTCCCATAGTTAAGTGCTTGAAAATTTTAATGCCTCTGTTACAGGAGGTTGAGTCGAGAAGTAGTCAAATGTCTGGGTCATACCTGTAGCCAACTCCTGCCAGTTCCCAGTTTCCCTATGTAGTTCTGCATATACATACCATGCGTGTGTGCATCCTTGGAGCATGGAATACAATCTATGCACCCAGAGTGAAGGTGGTAATGCTTCCTGTCCTATTGTCCAGAGTCTCTCACACTACTGAATGTGATGCTGAACAGGTTGATCACCATGATAAGTGTAGATTTGCGTAGGTGCATTGTTTCTTATAAACCTGGTGGACAAAGCTATTCCAATCTCTTCCCAGTTTATAAGATTATCTTTGTGGACTATCCACCAGCACACTGCTGTCCCACATAGTGTGTATACTAACATATCCCTCCTTGTAACTGGATCTTCCCATTGTGTTTCCATGGCCTTCAGAAAGGTAGGAAGATCTTATGTCCCTGTATACCAAGGTATTGTGCTTCCTATCCATCGAATTGAGTGAAATCTACTCTTGCACACAGCCACGCTTTTCACCTCGTGCCCTACCAATTCATATGTACCATGAGCCCAATTGTCACAAGCAATACTCATAGTATCACTAATAGAATGGGAATCCTCCCACTGTAGGATGCCTTCCTTTGATGGCTCATTGACCTCCGGGTCCTGAATAGTGCGTACATAGACTCTGTTTAAGTCCTCCTCACTTAGAGGCTCAACATATGGCATAGAATTCCCATCTGTTAAGGGTATCACAACCCTTTCCTCCTTGTTTTCAAAACTGATATATCCCTTATTGAATCTCAAGTCAGCATTATTTGCATAACACCAAGGGCATCCAAGCAAGGCTGGAAAATTGTCTACTTCTGCAAGTGCTAATACCTCAAAATCCCCAGTGAACTTGGCCCCTTGTATAGTGATAGATGCATCTTTCAATACTCCTATGGGAGTGGCCTTAGTCTAGTTTGCCATGAATAACACATTAGATGATGGCTGCAATGGAGGTCTCCCCATTTGTACCCATGCATCTAATGTCAGCACATTGACTTCCACACCTGTATCTATCAATATGTTGCTCAAAAGCCACCCATCCACAACAACATTCAGAGTAATTTCTTTGTCATAGTCAATGCTATCAGGGGGAATATTTACATGCAGAATCTATCATCTGGTCTCAAGACTTACGCGTGGAGTGTTCCCTTTCAACCAACTTCCTAACAGTGGAATAATGTTCTCCTGGCGCAACATCTTGCACACCTCCCACAGATCATCGATATCAGTTTGAACTATCTCTGAGGATTTCTTCTACTCCTTTAGGTACTATATCTCACCCTGAAGATTCCTTAGCACTTCCATGGTATCCTAGTAGACTTCCTTCTGATGAGCAGGATCTGGGTACCTCACATGCAAAACCTCCTCCTTGGTAATCGTAGGTTTCTGGTGCAATGCCTCTCATGCACATGCAGCTTCCGCACATGTAGTAATATTTACTGTCAATGCCTCAGGTCCTTCTGTTATTTTGGGCATCCATTGGTCTTCTACCACACTGGATTCTAACCATCCCAGGTGCCTTTGTTTTCTTGCTTATGCTTCTTACTCAGATGCTCATATAAGTCCAGGCACTCTTCATAGCTATGGTTCTTCCCGCAGAAAGAACATGCATTATTCTGAGGACATTCATGCCTATAGTGGTCAGGAGATCCACACGTATAACACGTTCCATGAGGGAATTCTCCTCTTCCTCCACCTCATCCTCATCCTCCATATCCACCATGATATCCATGTCCCCTTCCATGACCTCCTTCAAAATGCCCCTCATTCCTGTCATAGCACATTTGATTATGATCCCATCCCGGTGTTCATTCCTACCCTTAGCATTATCTGTTATACTTGTCTATCATATTCCAATGTCTATAGCATCCTGGATCTAACCAATCAACCGACAATCCTCAGTATCATGGGTCGTGGACCTGTAAATCTTGCAAAAGCAAGATACATTCTTCCTTATTGCGCACTGTAACAAAGGACAGTGACTCACATCATGGTTCAAATGAAAAATCTCACAGTCCAGTAATAATGAATGTACAGATCTGTGAGGGAAACTATCCTTGGTGTGACCTTCCACTTCACAATCTATACACCAAATTCCTGAGCGTGTTTCATGGGCTGAATTTGCTGATAGCTTCTCTAACTGCTTAGCCATAGCTATGATCTGCACCTCTAGAAATGGGCTAACGCCAGTGTCAATGCTCCCAACTACCTCAACACACAAATCTACTTCCAGTGCTTCACATGGATCCATGTATGTCTTATGTGACAACACCCTCCTAAAAGGTGTAATCAATCCTCCAATGAACCATTGTGCATGCTGGCTTGCATGGATATCATATGACAACTTAGATAGAAGTGTCTTAAAATGAGCATCATACTCACGTACACTCTCAGTAGTGCCTTGCTTGATATCTTTGAGCACACTTATACTCTTCTACTCAAACTCAGGGATATGGAACTCTTTCAAGAAAGCATCCCTCAGTGCTACATAATCCACGCAAGTTTGATCAGGGTCAAACTTCCTATACCAGTTGTGCATGCACCCCTATAACATAGTAGTGAATTGACTTGCCTTTCACTCAGCAGTTGTAATCCCTTTAGCGTGCCACAAGATTTCACACATATGCACATGCTTGGCAGCATCCTCTATACCTCTATATTCTGGGAGACGAAGAGACATCTCCATGTAGATATTCTGTGGTTGTTGCGGACCTTGACCACCTGATCCAGAACCCCCTGGGTTCCCTCTACCTCCAGAACCACCAGATCCACTAGAACTAGAACCACCTATACCTCCTGATCTGCCACCTATAGTTGGAATAGGGCCTGTAGATGTACTTCCTTGTGCTCCAACAGTAGTACTATATAGAACCCCTACAGTCTGTGAAGCAGTTCCACTTCTAGAGGTGAGTCCAGTATTCTACGTGCTTACATTCTATGTGGATGATGCACCCAAGAATGCTCCTCCAAATGACATTGAAGCCATCTGTCCTGCCATTGATGTACTTGATCCCTGACTTACTCCTGCTTTCCTACTTCCCAAGTTAGTTTGTTGGTTACTTGTCATACTAGATACTGAAAAACCAAGCACAAAGGCTAGGTCACCAGGTGGATTAAGATGCACCTACGGCCCAAGTAGTCTCTGCTAGCACACTTCTATGTGAGGCTGAGAAGGGATCTCTATCATGCTTTCCAAGATGGGGGAGTTCCTGATGCTCTGGCTCCACGTCTTCTACGTGAGCCATAAATCCTTCACGAGCCAGCTCTCTCCTCAATGCCATACTTTCTGCAACAGAACGTTACTTCTCTATTTCCCTCTCATGCGCCTCATTATACTTAAGCCACCTTTCCTCTCTCTACTTTTCTACCACTAGGTCTGCCATCTTAATACCAAACCTGTTCCTACCTTCACACGTGGTGAAGTTTAGTTAGCCATCGGCTTACTTTCCAGGTTCAAAGTTACCATTAAGATCTTGATCACCAGTGGAATACCATGCAAATATGTTCCTCTTGGATACCGCAAAAACTGAAATTCAGCTACCTCTGGGAAAGAGTACGTTGAAATTGAATATTCTAGAATATAACTGTTTAGAACACCATGAAACCACGTATCCACCACAAGTCCATATCAGATCAGCATCATAAAGGGCCTGAAATTCTTCCTGCATCCAGACAAGTGTGTGATACCTCCAATTCTACTGAGATGCATAAGTAGTAAGCCACTCGTATAGTTCTACTGGAAAGATAGTGAAAAAATCTCATATAAGTTGTCATACAGGTTCTGTTCTACCCAAGTGTGTGCGTTAAACTCAGATCCACTGTTGAACCATCGTGCATATTCTTCCTCTAGATCATGTATCCATTCCTCAATACTTTCTAGAGTTAACTGGTACATCTTCATCGCAAACCATCCTGAAAACAACTAAAAAAGAGGTCCTGGTAATGGAACCAATGATGCAGCCTAGAATTTTCAAGATAACACCCTAGTCGCGTTGGCACATCACTCAGCCTAGACTGAGTGCTCACCCGAAGCACGCAAAGGTACTAGGTCCCTCTTTAGGGTTGTTATAACAGGATGTTTAACATGATGAAGATAGAAACATATAGATTTATAACTAATCCATCATTCTACAGTGCAAGCTACCCACAGATTTATGAAAGAACAAGCTTAAACAGTAATCATTATTGAATTAATAACATGCACCACTCAAGTTACATAGAATGACACTTAGATTCAGCCAATATCTTCCATCTATTAATAAATATAGAAGCTCCTTACAGTACTGTCAATTTATATCAAGGCACATATGGATCTGATACACACATTCATACGTCTAGAATCATACATACACCGCTCTCTGTGATCTCTCTCTATTATGCACCTAACATCATATATATATAGGGTGGGGACTTTCCCTTCACCACTTAACTACTCCAGAAATAGGTCGCATGCTATTGATAGCCACACACCATTTACAATTATAGCCACACATGCAAGTGTGCTATCTATAGTTCTCTTGCAGTTATCTGAAGTGTTAATTCTATTCTTAGCTTGCCTCCATGCATAGACGCTTTGAACCGCTTCTCCAAATATAGACAATGCATGGTGCACACATCTCTGCATAGTTGATGTGTTCCGCACACCATCTTCTAAAAATAGGTCTCTATGCCCAAAATCAGCTAAGTCCTGAAATCTGAACTTGCCTTCCGTGCCTTTGATCTTGGCCTTCTATCCCGCGTGGACTCCTTGTGTGATTTTAGACAAGTATTCTTTGTTTCATCATTATTTCATCCCATTACACTTGTTTGAGTTTTTCCCTTGGATTCTACCAGTATATTATTAAAACACATTGCCAAATCAGACTGATCTTGCCATCTTTAATACTTGGTTTGACTACAAAGAGAATTCCTCATGTCTTAAAGACCTCTTTCAGGCATGTACACTATCTTTTTCTTACATCACGTCCTTTTAACCTCAAGTACATACTTGCCATCTACATTGACATCATCTATAGATTGTGCACAAAATTTTAGGCCCATTCACACCTTGTTTGAGAGTAAAAGAGGACTCCCATGTCTTAGAACACTTTCGTAGACCTCCTTTTCCTTATAATGTCATCTCATGCATGTAGCCTTCTTGCTTCCATAGAGAATAAAAACTTAACCTTCAAGAATGCAATGATGATGAAACAAATTTCTTTAATGGATTTCATTAAGCAAATATTTTTTATAGTCTTTTCATGAACAGAGCAGTGAATAGCATCTTCACTTGTAGCAAGCCAAAGTAGATCTTATGTAGCTTGTTGTTACCCTTCATTCTCAGCCACTGAGACCTACAAAAAATTGTGGAAAACACCCCTAATATGATCCTTCATATTCTCTTCTCTAGGATACAAAACACTAAATTACCTTGATTAAATTCATGTTGGAACACTTACACATTGTAATCAGATCTCTTAGCATTACCCACTCTTTCTCATCATTAAGAACTACACTTTAACTTCTCAATTTTTCCCCACTCAGGTTTCTTGATTTGAACATCATAGACTATCATACCTAGCTTGTCTCCATGGATCCTTGAACACTTATATCATGTTCTCAAACATGTTACAAACCTAAGTGCAAATTCACATCCCTTTAGAGATATTATTCATCATGAAAGATTTCAAGATAACTTTAGCCTTATAATCATATCTTCAAGTTGTATAAACTAAATTTCACTATTAACAACCTCCCAATGATCTTGTAGCTTGTATTCACTTACCTATATACCCTAAAACCCATGGCTAACTGATTAATTAATTCTCTCCTTGAAGAAAACTTCATCCTTCAATATTTAATACATATTTCAAGGCATGACATAGATTGTTCTTGTCCACAGTCAAATCCTAGATTCAAATATGCTAGACACAGTTCATGATTGTACTCATAGTTTAACTCATAATTCCATATGTTTATCCTCTACCTCCTATACCTATGACAATATAGGAAGCTCATTTTGTATCCTCTTCCCTGTAACTAGTCATTTCTTTCTTCCTCTCACCTTTACCATGATTTTAAGAACTTAAAGAAAAATCGAAGATGACATTTCACACACTCACATGTTGCTCAGACCTTGCAAAAACTGATATACTCCCTTGTGATAATGTATAGTTCATCCTTGGAACAAACAAAATTTCTCAAAACTTTAGCATGATGTAGGAGGTCATTTTACATAGATTTTGGGTTACCATCATATACACTTATCATTCTTACACTTCTCTCTGAACACTCTACCCTCTTATGATTGTGATCATCTTTAAGATTCATAACCTCATGTGTCTTATATTTTCACTTTGGATTTCACCATACCATCATGCACATTCTATTCAACCCCTGACTTAGTGCCTTGTTCATAATTTGAGCAAGAAATCCTCTGTAGAACCCTTGAAAACATCTCAAACGTAATAAGGATTTAATTAACTCAATTTTCATACCCAAGAGAGCTTCATTAAAGAATGACCTTGAGATACAGTGTTTGAATATAGTCATGACATACCTGGGAGGATTCATCTTCTCTATTTTTTACTCCAAAACTTTACATTTTTCATTTTTAAGGCCTCTCTTCAGCGGATTCGTCATCAAACCATGTCATAAAGTATAGACACATACCTCCTATATTGAGTAGACCTTGAATTTACTTGTAAATAGTGTAATGAATTTTCACAGAGCTCTTCAGCAAAGTGACTTGGACCTTGAGGGTCCAAGGAACAAACCTTCGATCATACTTAGAGTAGAACCTTCTCATTCCTCATTGTTCTAACAGAGTATATCCTTCTAGTTTTCTACCTTCTTTGACACATTGTACTTAGGAAAATCTTGAGCTTCTCACTGACACCTTTCAACATCCTTCAACTTTGTCACATCCAGATACCAACCCCAATTTCTACCACTTACTACCTTTAGACCCTGTAGATTCAGATACCTCCCACATTTTTCACAATTTCTAATCCTAACTATACACTGACAAAGAATAGAACATTTGAGAACATCCCTTAGTTCATCTCATGCAAAAGATTTCAATACCATGATTCCATCTAAGACACCCCTACTCTGACAGTATTTATATATGCTTCATGAAGTATAAAACACATATGAGTCCACAAGATTTCATACATTACTTCACATACACAACTAAAACCCTTTGTCACAATCCATCATTAGGGATCAAAAGCTTCGTTTGAGCATGCATAACCTTATAAACTATTAAGATTCTAATCATTGAATGATCTTTCAAACTGTGCATACTTCACAATTCATCTATAGGATATCTTCCTTCCAAATTTTAGAGACAACACAAACCATCATGTCACATTAGAGAAATACTCTTCCTTTCTTTCACAGACTTGTTGATGGTCTTTACCATCACTTTCCACCAAAGACACACATTGGTACTTCTTGAACTCCTACCTTTGACTCACAACATAGATATCAACAACAAATTACAAGATCTTGATAGAACACTTCACAACTTGACACCTTTAAGTAATTTTGAGACACGAAATTATTTCCTTTTAACCTCTTTAACTATGATGGGATTTGAACAACATGACCATACATATAGGGAAAAAATGATAGAGCATATGATGATGACACATAAACTTCTCATAATAATGACAAACACAGACTAAGATCAACCACTTTAATAGCCTAAGCGACTCCTAGAAACTTTTTAAAACCTTTAAAACACTTCTTTATCTTTGCAATCCCTAACACACACTTGTAGAGATACTAAAATAATTTTGAAAGGGACAATCATGATGCAATAAATAGATGCTCAGCTTTATAGACCTTTGAATCATATTTTTGTAACTTATGATGACATTTTATACTCTCAAGAGACCTCTTCTACATGCATTCCAAAATGAAAAGACCTTTTAGATAAACAATGAGCAACTTAACATACTTTTGTAAGCTTCATCTCTTTGTGACCAAGACAATGAAACACACTCCTAAAAATACCTTGCACAAACATATATTTACAAACTCAGACACCTATAAATGACATAGGACTCAAAAATGCATAGGAAGAGTCACTTTCCATACCTCATCACTATAGAGGTGTCCAAAAGACCTAATTTATTCAACTTGTATTACACTAGAGCTTGAATGGATGATAGGCACATATGATCTTCTTCAAGAAGTGCAAACATGCTTCCTTGACCTGGTTTAGGCTTGATGGCCTTTTTTTCCATCTTGATAGTACTAGAATCCTCCTTCTTTACAAGCCTCATTAGAATAGACTTCATGATATGTATCTCAGACTTTAAACCATCCTCCTTGACACCCTTAAATTGAGAAATATCTTTCTTGACCATAGGAGGAGACCTTACCATGAACCTCTTATTGCTTTGGCAAAATTTTGCTATATGACCTGATTGTTGACAATTGAAAGAGACAACACTTCTATTTATTATTGTCTCAAACATACTAATATTTCATCAAAAATCATTGGCTCTATGGCCGTACTCACAACATGAATGACATTCATGATTGAATAACCCTACACCATTCCTAGGAGACCTCCTCTTGCAATTTCTAGCTTTATTACCAAAATCATGGAAAACATAACTATATCCATTGAATGAAGAACCATACCTCATACCATTAGGTTATCTAAATGAGTTATAACTTCTCAAATCAGATTTCTTTATCACCTTCTCATAATATTTGAAACTTGAACCAGCTTCATCATCACTCTCCACATGTTTTCCTTCAAAACCTAGGCTTGTTTTATCATTTATGGCTCTTTGACCTTCTAAGACCCCATCAAGAGCTTTGGATCTCTTCTCAAATATCTCATACATCCTTAACCTACTAGATGAACTCTCTAAATATGATTCTAGGACTTTCAATTTTCCTTCATACCCAGAAAAATATTCTTCTTTATCCTTTAGGGATTTAGACATACTTTCCACTTGAGATTTAAAACCCTTAATGGCTTGATCATGCTCTATCTCAATATCCTTGATCTGATCTTGGTAGGCATTAATCACTGACTTAGATAATTCATTCATCTTTCTTAATTATGCTTCAACATCTGAAGGCTTACCCATCAGGGATAATTTTAGTGGCGAATATTCGTAAGATGGCAAAAATTTAATTTTAGGAAAATTTTAAAAGGTGATTTTTTCAGAGCGAGTCGGTGTCCTATTTTCCTAAAATTTACAGTATATATATATATTTTTGGGTCGGCTTCGCCTGCATTTGAAAAAATCTCCTATAAAAACCTAGGTGATTCACCAAGTAGTATACTACAGTACTACCATCAGTAGCTTACCAATATCGTGAACTTGTATACTCTAAGCACCAGAGATTGTTGTTATCTTATCAGTAATTTAAAGTCGGGGGACAAATTATATTTGCTAACACATGACCCATTGAATTTTCTAACACATGACAAAGGGGTTAGTTGTTGACGTGCGACAGGGATATATCTGACGTGCCACAAAGAGGTATTATAGACACACAATAAGGGGGTAAGTTGTTGACATGCGACAAGGGGGTTTTTTGTTGACGCATGACAAGGAGGTATTGTAGATGCATGACAAGGGGGTTATCTGTTGACGCACGATAAGGATATAGTTGACGCACGGTAGGGATATAGTTTATGTGCTTTTGATACATGACAGGGATATTTGATGTGTTGTTAACGCGTGACAAGGGGGTTAGCTGTTGACGTGTGAAAGGGATATAGTTGACGCATGACTAGGATAAATTTGATGCGCGATAAAGAGGTTTTGTAGATGCGCGATAAGGGGGTTAGTTGTTGACGTGTGACAAGGAGGTATTCCAGATGCGTGATAAGAAGTTTGTCTCTGATGCACAACTTGGTTCTTTTTCTGACGCAGGACTCTGTTCAGAATAATGGAAGGTGTTAGTCCTTATAATGCAAAGACCCTAAAAGTAACTAAGAAATATCAGAAGTCCATGTTCAAGTATTTTGGAAACTCTGCTGATACAAATATTTCAACTACTAAAAACCATATAGCTACTACTAGAAAGAATCAAAATATTGACTATGTGGAAGGTAATATTGAGGTGGACATGCATTCTTCACAGTATCAAACAAATGACACCTATGATAATATGCCAGATCTTGAAGATATAAATGTTGAGATGTCAGATCCTAAAGATATACTTCCTGTTAGGGTGTAACCAGGAGTGCATCAAGATATCACACATATAAATACTCCACAAAATGGAACACAGAAATCAAATTCAAATTCTGGTTCATGTGTTTAGCTAAGTTAGAAAAATGAGAACTAACACCTAAATAGTTCTATAACAAAGCTAAATCAAAATCTAAAACACCATCAAGATAAGAGCTAAGCAAGGTTAGACAACAACATTATTGCATTAGAACTTTGAAGCATAAATCAAACTAACATGCTAATTATCAAGAACCTCTACTCTTTAGATTGACAACAAAATCAAATGGACCTATGTAGATTCAATGGAAATCAATAGTTGATTGTTTGATCTTCAAGAAATTAGGAATGGGAGCTCATCAAAGCATGGCTACAAGACCACTTTGATTATTCCCATATGACCTAAGAACTTGGATGAATGCAATGCAAGAAATGAGGCTTAGCTCTTCCAATGGTGAATTGCTCAAGAATGACAAAAGGCTTATAGTGTATTTGCTATATGCTTACTTTTGTTTCTCAAGAATTAGGTGTAAGTGTAAAGGTAGGAGGAGGGATATTTATATAGCCCAATGGATAAAGGAATCTCTACATCCCTTTGCATGTGGGATAATAGAGATGTTGAGTTAGTTGTGGATAAGGGGGGTTTAGATAGGGTTGAGTTAACTTTAGGAGAGTTTAGCTTGTCCTTTAGTGACTCATGTGGATAAAGGGGGTTTATTAATTGATCAAGATGATTAATTAATAGATGTGCAAGCTTATAAAAGTTTTTTAGAGGAATATTAGCATGATTTAGACTATAGAAGGGGATTAAATCAATTAAATAATGATTTATTGGTTTAATGAAAGGGGAAGCTAATTAATTAATAATAATTAATTAGTTTAGATAGAAGGAAGGATTAATTAATGGAAGGTCATTAATTAGGGTACTTGTTGAATATAAGACTTAATTAATTACTTATTGTAATTAATTAACGATGATAGAAGAGAAGATGAGCACTTTGACGATATGTCACCAATTTGCAAGGAAAAGAGATAATTAGCACAATTTAAGTATTTTAAATTGTTCAGGCAAATTATAGGTGTCTACATTTTCCCCTCTTTGGGGTGGCGTAAGTGACGCCACTTCAAAGATAGTAGATGAATGAAATTTTGAAGGGGTAGAAGAAAAAAATTAGTAGGAGGAGAGATGCCCCCTCGAGTGTCGATGGGGTGATGAAGGAAGACAATCGACGATCGAAAAAAGGTGAGAAATAGATAGAAGAATGGGCAAGGGCAGAATGCCCCGGTGAAATACAGAAGATTAGGGGTGAGAGGAAAGTGATGTAGAAGAAATATGGAGAAGTGGAGAGAAGAACTAGCCTCTAGCCTTTGCATTGGAAAACAACTTCAGTGTCATCATATTGCCAAAAGATCTACATCATCGGTCCTTATGAAAAATATAAGCATACGACAAAAGTAGAATGACATGAAAATCCATACTACGAACAATTGTCCATTGCTGAAAACACCAACTCCATGCAACATAAAAAATGCAATGCAATATGAGAAGGAAACAAGCTCATTTAACAGGGAAAACAAGTACGAACGCACATATCCAACCCAACAACGGTCAAGATAGTTGTACAAATGTTTTGTTATCAAGCTGAAGAGGTCCACATGTTTGTGATTGATGACAAGGGTTAAAAATGATGCCCCAAGCAAGGATACATGCAAGGGGAAATGATGATGGACACTGGGTCCAAGGAGAAAGCTTTGTGCACAACAAAACAACACCAGGCAACAAGACGTGCCCCAGAGTACAAATGAAGCAAGCAGCTAGCTTTGTGAATGGTTGTGAATCCAACAATCCATGAGTCATGTTGATCAGTGAAGATGTGAAACAAACCAGTAGGATACAAAAAGAATACCATGTGCAAGACACAAGTTTCAGCCGTAATAAGTGGGTTACCTATTTTTGCAGGTTTTTTACTTTTTTAGGATTTTGTGGAGAATTTTGCCTTGTTTTTGGATTTTGAAGTGATATATATATATATATATATATATATATATATATATATATATTTCTAGGTTTTGTGTTGTCTAAAATGCGGTGGATAGTAGAAGAAAATAGAAGAAATAGAATGAAGTGCCTAGATGCAAAAGAAAATGCCCCAGGGGAAGAAAGAAGAAACAAGTGACAAATAATGTCCCTGTATAGTGGAAAAATTACTAAAATAATTATTTTAAAAAAATAATTATTCGAGAGAGTGTGGATAAGAAGAAAAATTGCCTAGGAGCAATAAAAATTGTCCTAGTGAGAAGAAAGGGGTACTAGATGGCAAAAAAATGCCCCAGCACGATGAAAAATGAAAGAAAATTAATTATTTAAATAAAATAATTATTTGACGGTGAACAGAGGAGAAAACGGTGGTCAAAACAAGCCTCCAGGCACCACGACCAGTGAAAAATAGCTTGATATACCCCACCTAGGGGGGGGGGGGTAAATCACCGCGACCAATTCATTTGTTACCGACCGCTGCCAAGTTTTTACCATGAGGCTCTAACAAGTGATGAGGATGATGGTGAGAGCACAAGACCATTTGAGATGAGTAGACATAGTTTGAGGGTACGAGTGACACGCAGATGATGGCGTCTTTGTGAGTAACCTAACCCTCTTCATCAATTTTGTAATTAATGCTCGTAGAAGTAGGAAACTAGGGTTAAAGTCACATTGGCATGCATGCGTGGGGGCACAGGTGCCCTAATGGTGGCCCTAATGGTGTTGCAGGTTCCCTTGGAGCATATGCACGCACACGCAGGCACCCAAAAACACGTATACGCGCATATGTATATGCCCACATGACACACACACACACAACACATGTGTGTGCACATGCACACACCACATAGTAGTGCACACACATAGGGCACATGCATGTGCACATGCGTAGGTACCCAGAAAATGGTGCAAGCATCCATAAGTGGATGCATGCACATGCATGCACCAAAAGGAGGGCACACATGCCATAGGGTGCGCACACACCCCAAAGGGTGCATGCAGGCACACTGAGTAGATGGAGGACAAGATAGAAAAATGCTAAAAATGATGGCATTTAGAAGAAAATTAGGATTTTTGGGTTAACCCTAAAAATGATAGGTAGAATTTAGAAGAAATGTTAGTAGCTGACAAATGGAATGATTTTGCAGAGACGTTTTCCCATGCTTTAGATGCGTGAGTGACATTCACGCATAGCAGAGCTAGAGGGGAGCATGCGCAGATGAGACCAGTGCACAGGTGGTGATACTCCTAGAGGTGGTGGGCCTAGGCCCCATATCCCATCATGCCTTCCATTACTTTGGATCACAGTCTACTGACTGCATTGGCTGAGCAGTGGCACAATGAGAGCCAGTGTTTCAGGATCCCTACCGGAGAGATGACAGTGACTCTGGAGGACATATGGTGGATTCTCTGCGTACCTATCCTAGGCTCGTTGATTGAGTATATGAGTGAACCTTGGGTGGATCAAGGTGGCGGTCAGTGACCTATTTGACAGAGATGATATACCGCATGATGGCATGACAGTTTCATTACATGAGTGCATAGCGGATCTGACACTGCACCAGGGGCCATTATATGTGATGTCACTTATCAGTGGGTTTTTTCTCACTGATAAGACCAGGACATCCTTCCCTAGGGGTCTGATGACATTGGTGCATGATATTTTTAGTGGTGAGCGTTATTGTTGGGGCTAGTGCATACTGGCACATATGTACTGGGACCTACATCTGATTACATACCACCATCAGAAGACGGTGGGGCCTACCTCTTTACTACAGATTTGGTCATGGGACCACATAGCTATCGACTTCCCTGTAGGTGCATTACATGTTCGAGTCCCAGAGGAGCCATCATACATGGCTTGGGTTTCTGTAGGTGATGACATACGAGGGCACCTAGGTAGCTTGTACCGATATCGACGAGAGTTTGATGAGCTATTAGACAGGGACATTATATGGAGGCCTTACAGGCAGATACAGTGGCCAGAGGATGGAGCAGAGCTCAATTTTGTATGGTGGAGCACTTCCTTCTCGGTAGTCATAACTACATTATTGAGTTATATAGAGTAGACCGATGTCAGTGACAACAGTTGGGCATGGTGTAGGGGGTTCCACAGCCATATTTGTGGTATGCCCATTGAGACTCTGAGAGGCCGACCATGGGGCCACGCATACAGGTGACCCAAGCTAGGGCCAATTTTTACAGGTGGTACCACAGGCATGGGACCCAGCTTGATAGGTCAGAGATCTGGGTACCACTGCTGATTACATGGATTGGTATGCCACTATTTTACCATGACATTTGACTATTCCAGATGAGGCATGGGCAAGCAGGCACTCGACCACCACAAGAGCTTCATCATAGTGGTGACGAGAGGGAGGATGTAGCATCCTGCATCCCAGATGATCCATTTGATGGGCTACCACATGATGAGTAGGGTGCAGAACAGGTGCAGGGACTGAGGCCATAGGGACTAGTACAGGCACCTGCATAGGTTCCCCAGGCTTAGATTACGAGAGTAGGGATAGTTCTCTAGACCGGTACAGGGGCAGGCATAGGGACAGGCCCTATGGTGTAGCCAGTGGCACAGATAGCCACCTTACAACAGTAGCTGCAGAAGGCCATAGCAGAGAGAGACTAGGCCCGAGCCTAGACTTTAGCAGTGACAGTAGAGTGGGATCAGGCTCAGGCCCAGGCTGGCTAGGGAGGTGATGGTGCTATTCACTTTCAAAAGATATGGACATATGGTAGCACAGATGGCTCAGGTGACGAGCCTATATCAGTAGACACATGGCCCAGCTATAGCCTATGATACTGGAGAGAGATAGGCTGAGAGTAGAGTGAGTAGTGGGTTAGGCTGAGCTTTCCTAAGCATCAACAGAGATAACATCCTTCCGACGCACAGATGGCATAGTGGTGACAGCCCTGACTCACATAGATCTAGCTACAACAGAGGGCAGAGCATCCTATTATAGATATTTATATTATGAGGTAGTTCCGGATGAGTGGTGGGCACCTT
Source organism: Taxus chinensis (assembly GCA_019776745.2). Taxonomy (NCBI): domain Eukaryota; kingdom Viridiplantae; phylum Streptophyta; class Pinopsida; order Cupressales; family Taxaceae; genus Taxus; species Taxus chinensis. The sequence goes on along the minus strand of CM034154.1, from coordinate 733,927,102 downwards.
CTTATAGCTAGCAGTCGAGTAGAGGGACTAGGTCAGAGAGGCCTCAAGCCTCAGTAGAGCAGCCATAGGGGCAGTCAGTGAGACCAAGTGATGCTCATGCTATGCCTCCACCATGGGACAAACCAGCAGCCCATCTGAGGGCTCGAGTCACCCTTGATTATTGTATTGATACATGTGCCTCTTTGATGAAGGCTTATGAGTAGCTTTGTGCTTGATGTACAACATTCTTTATGTATAGCAGTTTTGGCATATGCCTCTAATGAAGGAAGTTGTATTCTTTGATCGATGTATATCATCCTTTTTGTATGCCTCAGATGAAGGCATTTTTGATGTATAGTAGTGATGTATATCTATTTTTGATACAAATATACCACACACATGTATATATGGACATTTTTGACATGACACATGTGTTATGAGATGATGGACATTGTTTGTTATTTTTGATTGAGTATATGGATATATGGATGTGTTATGATGTTAGTTGTTTTGATTTCACATGTATATGTATCCTAATTTTTGATGTATCACATGTGCTTTGATTTCTAGATGATAGATTTGTAGAGTATATCAAATGTATTTGTTCATGTGATGTGCTAGACTTAGTGGATGGGATGACATGATGATATGGGTGTGGGGGGGATAGATTTTGATATTTGCAATCCCTCTTGCCCCCATTTGGTGATACGATATGTGATGATTAGCTTAGCATTCATGTATGATGTATACTTAGCTTTTTCTTGATATATGATGTATAGATGATGTTAGATGTGATGATATTGATGGAAATATGATGATGTGATAACAAAATGATGCACATACAATAGGAAAACACAATCAAATGCTAACAAAGAACATAATGAACCAATACAACAATGTACCATGATTCACCAGCATGCAAAAACACACTTCAATATGCACAAGTAAGAATAAATCTAATCTAATCAAGAAAAGATGAATCCTAACAAAGTATGTCTAAGAAACAAACAATACAAATGTACAAACATGAAGCAACTATACAAGCAATCAAGAAAAGAAAGAAACAAGATAACACAAGTAAACTAAAGTGAATGTTTTTGTAAGATTTTTTTGTGAAACAATTTTCTATTGTTTTGATTTTTGTGAAACAATTTTCTATTGTTTAGAGTTTTGTGAAATAATTTTCTATTGTTTAGAGTTTTGCGAAACAATTTTCTATTGTTTATGATTTTTGTGAAACAATTTTCTATTGTTTAGAGTTTTGCGAAACAAAAAATTCTATTGTTTAGAGTTTCTAACATTTTTTGAATGTTTTTTGTGTTTTTCTAACAGTTTTCCAGAGCTATGCACAGGTAACCAAGAAAGCGTGGATGCCCCTAGCGTTAGATGGGGAATATACAAGGGAAAATGCACACACTTATAAACAAGAAGGTAAAGTTCACAAAAGTGCCCCCAGCAAAAGATGGGGAATAGACAAAGACCATGCCCTCACAGACAAATAAAAGGAGACAAAGTTGGATCAAGGCTTGATAAGATTAGGCTCACAGGGAATCTCGGAGGAAGATGTGGAACTAGCCCTAGGCTAAGTAAAAGGTACCCTCTAGATGCAAGATGCTTGTGAACAACGAATCCTCCCAAGGCATCGGAAACCAGTTTTCACCCAAGGACCTATCCAAAGTGCCACAATTGCATGGTTTTCACTTATGAATGACCTATTTTCTCTTTTTCTTTTTCTCTTATTTTAATTTTTTTTGTATTTTGATTATTTTTACCCTATTTTTGATTTTATTTTCTGATTTTTGTGCCATGTTTAAGCATAGAACCACTTAAGGTGCATGGCATTCATGGGCTCGCAGAGCTCATCACCATTGGGGTGAGAAAGTTTGTATGCTCCTGTGCCATACTTGGCCATGATAACATAAGGTCCTAACCAATGTAGTTCAAACTTTCCTTTCTTCTCTCATTCTGCCCTTGTGTTGAACCGATTCTCCTTCATGACCAAATCACCAACCTCAAACTGACGAGGTATGATTCTTTTGTTGTAATTTCTGGAGACTCTGTTATGATACACTTTGAGGTGGTTAAGGGCATGGATGCACTTCTCATCCAGGAGCTCTAACTCTGCCAGTCTAGCCACTCGGTAATCTTCATCTTTATCCAGATAATCCCTAAGAGAGATTCTTAGGGAAGGAAGCTCAATTTCTAATGGGATGATAGATTCCATTCCAAATACCAGGGAATATGGTGTCACACCCATAGGAGTGCGAATAGAGGTCCTGTAAGCCCAAAGAGCTGGGTGGATTTGCAAATGCCAATTACGACATGTCTTACTTACCATATTCTCCATGATTCACACCAAAGTCTTATTAGTGGCCTCGGCCTGTCCATTGCCTTGGGGATAATATGGTGTAGACCATTTTAACCTGATTTGAAACTGATGACAGAGATCCTTTACCATTTTATTCTTGAATGATTTTTTTTGTTATCAGTAACAATGGCTGCAGGAATGCCATACTGAAAATAAGATGATTCATGATGAACTTGGAAATCTGAGCTCCTATTACATAGGTCAAAGGGACAACTTCCACCCACTTGGTAAAGTATTCAGTAGTTGTAATGATGTGGGTGTGGCCATTAGATGAAGTAGGGGTAAGCTTCCCTATTAAATCAAGTCCCCATTTAGAAAATGGCCATGGGGTGGTGATGGGTTGCAACGGCTGTGATGGAGCATGGATGAAATTTCCATACTTCTGACAAAGTACACACTTTCTTACATAGTTGCAACAGTCAGTTTCCATGGTAGGCCAATAGTAGCCTACTCTTAACAATTTTTTGGCTAGAACCATTCTGTTAGTATGTGCTCCGCACACCCCTTCATGCACCTCTTTAATCACTTGGACCGACTCTGTCATATCGAGACAACGTAACAGATTCCCATCATAGCCATGATGATAAAGCATACCTCCTAAAAGGGTATAGTGGGCTATCTGGTGAATTAGGATTTGTTTCTCAGAATGGGAGATGTCAGGAGGGAATGTGTTGTCTTTGAGGTAGGTGAAGATGGGCTCATACCATGGGGAATTGGGACCAACAACATCACAAGCCAGACATGATTCTAGCATGTCGTACGCAGGCTGGCATAGATTTTCCACAAAGAATGGCATGTCATTACTTTTATGGTGGAATGTGGAGCATAGAACCCATGGTTGCCATAGCATTTGTAGATCTGTTTTGTGCTCTTGGAATCTATTCAAATGTGATGCACACAAAATACTCTTTCAGATTTTCTACCAGCTTCTTGTAAGGGATGAGTTTCTCATCCTTAACTTTGTACTCATCATTGACTTGCTTGATGATTAACTGAGAGTCACCAACAATCTTAACATGATGAATGTCCCATTTGATGGTGAGCTTCATCCCAGTGATGAGTGCCTCATACTCTGTGATATTTTTCATGTGTAAGGAAAACCAAGATGAAAAGCCTGAGGTATGGGGTCACCAGAAGGAGTAATGAGGACCACACCTGCCCCTGAACCATGAAAAGTAAAAGACCCATCAAATTGTATCTGCCACATGACAGATTCTTCAATGTATAGTAATGAGGCATCTGGTAGATCCAGATTCAAAGGTTCAGTGCCTTGTAAAGGTGCTTCTACTAATTGATCAACAAGTACCTATCCCTTGACCTAATTTTGATGCACAAACTCGATGTCAAATTCACTTAGTAGAATGATCCAATTAGCCATTCTACCAATGAGGGCGGGGTTTAGACAGCAAGTATTTGAGCGGGTCAACTTTTGATATAAGCTTGGTTTTGGTATTCAACAGATAATGACAAAGTTTTTGAAAGGTAAAAACTACAGCCAAACAAGATTTTTCAATTTGGGGATAGTTGAGCTCATAAGCGATGAGAGTGTGACTGAGGTAGTATACCACTTTTTCTTTGTGACCAAGGTCATATTGGGTGAGCAATGCACCAATAGAAAATTGAGTAGTAGAGATATAAAGTAGGAGTGGCTCACCAGGAGTTAGAGGCATGAGGACAGGTGGATTGGCCAAGTATTTCTTAAGCAAGGTGAAGGCATGTTGTTGCTCTGGTCCCCAGATAAAGGAAACATCCTTTTTAAGTAGGTGAGTGAATGAATGACACTTATTGGCAAGATGGGAGATGAAGTGGTGAATAGCCTATATTTTTCCCTGCAAGCTGTGTAGTTGCTTAATGTTTTTAGGAGGAGGCATCTCAGTAATAGCAATACACTTTAGCATGGTCTACCTCAATTCCCCTTCTTGATACAATGAAACCCAACAATTTTCCTGATAGCATGCCAAACACACATTTCTTTGGGTTCAGACGGACCTTGTACTCTCGTAGGTGTTCAAAGATATAAAACGCCACAAAATAGCATGGTGATCCTCCCTTGTCTTATATTTCCTGAGGATATCATCCACATAGTCTTCCATGATATCATGGATCATATCATGGAAAATTACCGTCATTTCCCTTTGATAGGTAGCTCCTGCATTTTTTAAGACCAAATGACATTACCTGATAATAAAAGGTACCCCAAGGAGTTGTAAAAGTTTGTCTTGTGTTGATCTTCATTAGCTATCTTGATTTGATTGTAACCTAAAAAGCCATCCATAAGAGATAGCATTTCATATCCTACTGTTGAATCCATAATCATATCAATATTTGGTAATGGAAAATCATCCTTAGGGAAGGCCTTATTTATGTCTCTAAAATCTGTGCAGATTCTGATCCCAACAGGCTTTTTCTGGACAGGGATGATGTTGGATATCCATTCAGAGTAATCAATGGGTCGAATGAATCCTTCCACAAGTAATATTTCTAATTCTTCCTTAACCAGGAGAGCCACCCTCGGGTGCATCTTTTTGAGCTTTTGCTTAATAGGCTTAACATCTACATGTACAACTAAGTTGTGTATGACCAAAGTTGGATCTAAGCCTGCATATCCTTATAGGACCATGTGAACACATCTATAAACTCCCGTAGTAGCATGGTGAATGTTTTCTATTCCCGTGCCGAGAGTGAGGCTCCCAATTTGACTATTTTTGGGTCATCTTCTGTGCCAATGTTTACATCAATAGTCTCTTCTACTAGTAACTTTGACAAATCCTCCATACACGTAGGATTGGGAGGAAGGTTGAGATCTTCGTCCAAGGATGTCTCCATGAGATTTTCATCCTTGGCGTGGTCACTTTTATTGTCCTTTGATTTTTGCACCTGTTTTTCTGCCAGTGCCTCAAAGAGGTTTTCACTGTGCGACTTGGACTTTGATTTTTGCCAAGGCTTTGCATTGGAACTTTTTTCCTCTCATTTTTCTTAAATTTTGTTGACCACGAAGCTCACCTTCCTCTCCAAAGTAGGCACAGGTATCTAAGTCAATATAGAAGCCCTTTTTGTGGTCTCCAATGGGGATTGTATCCCGAATGCCCATGAATTCTGCAATAGCTTCATCATTCTCAAATAGATCTAGTGACATATGATGTTGTTGGTCCCATTCAACAAGGAAAGGGTAAACAAGGTCAAGTGTAGGTTTCCGTAGGGGTTATGGTGAGGAAATCGGTATTCATGAACAGGTTCGTGGAGGAAAGATCCTCATATTGGCTACAGTGGGAATCTGTATCACTGTCTAAATAGTCAGAGCTATCCTCACATTCAGAGTAGGTAGCATCTTGATCATTGGGATGTGCCCCATAAGGGTGAATTCCAATGCCATACCTTTCTATTTTAAAATGTGGGAGAGGCACTGGTTCTCGCTGTCCTTGCTCATTCCTTCCACATCCTAGACCCTTGTAGCCCATGGAGTACATCATTCAACTAGATTTCTCATATTCAAGGGTTTGGTAGCAAGTTGGTTGAGTATCTTTTGGGACCCAAGTCGTAGGTGGATCCAACAATTTTTCTTTAGCCAAGCAAGCCTCCAGGTAAAAATGACCCAATAGTTTTCTCATCTCTAGGTCATCTGAAATGATAGTTGGGTCGACCTCTAGTTTTAGGTGACAATGAGAGGTTTGAAACTAAGAGGGCTTGTTGCACATTATATTCTCCACAACCATATTCCAGAACCTTCATCTCCCATGAATCAAAAGGATAAGTTGATGTAGAGGCACCATGGGCATAAGAACTGAGAGAATCTAAATCTACCCGGGACTCCATGGCTTCAGATTGAAGAGGAACAACTATATCGGTGGAGGGACACCTATAGGTACCCTTATGTGCAAAACTATTAAGAGCTCTATGTACAGTGAGTGAAGGGCTCTGAATCTCCTTGTATTGTGATAGTGTGTCCCTCATGCTTCAGTTTAATGCATTGATGGAAATGTTAATGGCACGGACCTACATGGCATGAATCCATGGTTGGCCTAGAAGCATATTGTATGGGAGTTCCAAGTCCAGGACATGAAACTTTGTGTGATGACAAGTGGGACTGACTTCCATGGGAAATGTGATTGTGCCAGCTAACTCCCTTTCTGCGTTGTTGTAAGTGGTTATGGTAATGATGTTTGACTCAAGGTCTACTTCAGTATGTCCCAGCTGCTTAACCAACTTTAGCGTGCATATATTCAACCCTGATCCATTGTCCACAAGCACCCGTTTGATCTTTTGATGGGTAACGAATACCTTAATATACAAGGGGAGGTTATGCGTTGGATTTTTAGTAGGGATTTCCCTATGATTAAAAAAAATGTGTTCAATTGGTACAATGTTTTCTACCATGGCCTTGAAGATGTGTAGGATCTACTTCTAGTGGCACTCCTGACCCCTGAAGAGTTTGGTACAAAATGTCTTTATGTACATTTGATATCTTAAGAAGATCCAAGATTGAAATCTTGGCTAGATTTTTTCTCAAGTTGTTCTAAGAGGTTGTACCTACCATTTTCTGGGGTTGATGGAGAGGGTTCAGGAATCATGAGGCAGGAACGCCTTGTTACCGCAATGCAATCCTTTCCCTTGATTCGAATGGTTTTCACATGGTCACTAGGAGAGTGAATACATCCAATGAGAGAATCATAATGATTGTTGTCTTTCTTGGTATATAGATAATTCACTGCTTTATAACTATGGGATGACTCTCCTCGATCCGGCTTTGACTCCTCTGACTTACCATCTTTGGGGAATGGTTCTTTGTATATCCCCATCTTTTCGTTGGGCATCTGAGTTTTTTCTAGGTTGTCCACTTCTATCTCCCCATTATCGATGAGGTCTTGGATGTAGTGATTAAGTTGCAGACATTTGTCTATTTTATTTCCCTTGACACGATGTAATTTGCAATAGTCATGCTCTTTGTACCATGATGGTTTTGGAGCATTGTCATCAAAGGGTTGTGTCGTGGGATAAGTCACCATGTGAGTTGCATCTAATTGTTTTAATATAACCAACAAAGGCTCATTGAGAGGAATGAACATTCTTCGTTTAGGTGGTGGTTGAATAGTTCCTTTGGTCAGTTTAAAAGGTTGACCAGTTTGAACCGTTTGCACACGTTTGGAATCTTGTGATCCCGTCTCCCACCACGTTTTTGTTTTTGTTAAATATTTTTGGCTTCACTGTAGGTTTAACATTTTGGCTATCCTTATATTGTGACTTAAGAGTTCCTTTGGAAACAATGTCTTTCTCTATTTAAACACATTTTTCAATGACCTCCTTGAAAGTATGAACAAATTCATTTGAAGGTGGAAAGTGATGTTTGGATTTAGGTTGGGCACAAAGATACTTACCAGTTGTTTTTCAGGGAATGCGCAAGGGAAGCAACTGGCTATCCCTCTCCACTGTTGTAGGAAGTTGGTTAATGTCTTGTTAGGATGTTGTTTGGTGCCACATAAGTCTGCCATGGTGATATCACTTTCTATATTGTATGAGAAGTGATGCACAAACCTCTCAGCCAATTCTGGCCAGGTAAAAATAGACCCCCGAGGTAAACAAGTAAACCACTCCAAGGCTTGACCTCCTAGACTCTTGGGAAAGATTCGTATGAGATAATTATCACTATAGGACACCTCTCAACATGCCATATAGAAATCCTTGACATGATCTCATGGGTCTCCCTTTCCTCTATATTTGTCAAATTTTGGCATGTCAATTTTTTTAGGGAAGGGTTGAAGTGTCATAGCTTTGTCAAATGGATGGGGACATAGTTCTTCATATTGATATTTTCTTATGCTCCCCACATTGCCCTATTGAAGGCTTGCAAGTGTCACTTTCATAGATTGCACTTCTTGTGTGAGTAATTGTTCTTTAGTGGGAGAAGCAGGTATAAACACTCGGTTGTATTCCGTATTGTCCCCTCCTTGGTTTTTTCTATGAAGTTCACTATTTTTTTACCTTATGTTTTGTCTTTTGTATGTTCTTGCTTGTTTCCTTTTGTACATGTGAGGTTAACAAGGCTAGTTGTCGACTAAGGTTACAAATTTGTTGTTGAATAATGACTTATTCTTCCAAAGGTTCCTCTTCTTCTTCATATTGTGGAGGTTCTTCAACATCCTCGTGTCCTAACCTGATTTTATGTGGCACTTTAATGAAGGGTATTTTGTGTCCCACTACATTGATGTTTCCTGCATTGGAGGTTGAAGCATGTCCATGTGTTAAAATATCATCCATGTTGATAAGAGGATGCTCCTCATCATTAGCATTGTTTGTAGGTGGGATTGTTTCATGTTCTGCGGGCATTTTGGCCCCCAATTTTACAACCCATTCCAGCACCCTATCCTTGTTTCTAAAAATGAATTCATCTAATAAGGTGGGGCCAAATTCAAACTCCACATGTGGGGATTCTAATTCGTCAACACTATGATCTACCATGTCTTCTATCTATTTTTCTGTGGAAAATAGAGGCCTTAGATCATGACCAATAAAAGGGTTTGACCCTTGTTTGTTTGAGGCTTCCCAAGCTTGCACTTGTTATACTTCAAAAAAATTCTTTTTGAGCCCTAATCGTGTTTTAGGAGCCATGATGTGCAACAGTTTCACCAAGGTAAGTTATAAATGTGTTCAAAAACTTTTGATCACACCTAAGTGAAATGCAAAAAGAATGTCAAGAATATGAATGAGTATAAATGTTAAATTACCAAGGTGATAGAGTGATATGTCAACAGTGACACAATGTTTGGTACCTAAGCCTATCAAACAAATGAAGTAGTTCCTAGGTTTTTTCTTCAAAAAAGTAGTTGGTGTCGCAAGATAATTAACAAGATGTCCTCACTTATGTTAAGTTCAAGGGAATGAACAATATGTAAGTAAATACAAGAAGTTAATGTGACCTCCTTATAAGGTATACTAGAAGCAAGCCCAAATTCAATTAATACATATATCCCAAAAAGTGCCAATTACAATTTATGAGTGACACAACAATGTCACTAAGATATGTTAACCAAAATTTGCGAGAAAGTAAGGTATTGATATCAAGATGATATTGATATAAAATGCACAAGTGGTAACATGTAGCACTTTACAAAATCACGGTAGTGATGGAATCGAACTAAAATATTAAATTATAACTAAGAATTGTTAAAACATGTATAGCGTAACCTTACAATACAGATATTTAGGTCAAATTCACAAGAAATAAGACGTAAATACCAAAATTGTAGTGATACGGTATAAACAAGGTAACCTTTCCAAGAAAGTTCAAGATGATGAACCACGCCTAACTATGATGACGATCCTGACGTGGGTATCAAGATCACAAAGGCCACTAATGATATGAATATGCCTCCACACACTTTATACGTTTAACTTACCCAGCCGTAAACATGGATGAGTGTAAACGGACAAAAAAGTGGCAGAAACAATCAATTGGTAATGCAAAGGTAGTCACCCTTCTTTTGATCAACAAAGTGTCAAAAGAATGTGAAGGAAGTAGATCAAAATGGGCATGAAAAATGTTGGCTTTACTTTGGCAGAGTTTCGCCTCACTTTAAGGTGATTGAAAAACTAAACAAAAGTAACGCTTCCCACGTTTTGTGATGAACGATGGCTCACAACTCAACACTGTTTTGTAATGGTCAAAGTGGGCTCCTAGCCAAAGAATATCTTCCTAGGTGGTTCTCTCTTCCTAGGTGTTACAATGTTGTCTTAAGCGAGCTTGATTTACCCAAAAAGTCGCAATGACTAGTTTGGGAGTATCCCAGCATTACTGTACCCCCTTCAAGCACAGTAGGAAACTAGTGCATCTACGTGTACCATCACTGGGGTCAGCATACGGACAATCGGTAATGCTAACTGAAAAGGAATGACTAGTCATGTAGGTTGTATGGAGCACTTGTTGTTTTGTCCACAAGGTTCCCTCTTGCGTGGACTACTTTGGGGTTCCTAGTACCACCCCCATTGTTGTAGCTTAAGGTTTTATGCCAAAGGGGTTATGTTCTAGTTGAGCGGATAGGGACGTACCCTTTTCTGAAACCTGCAATGCAGTGTTTTGAATATGGTGTTATTTTTATCTTTTTTAATTTTGATGTGGTTTACTTGAGCACCTTTTGGCAACCTGTATGACAACTGTATTAGTAGTTTGATTTTGTTTCTGTAGACACCCATAATTACGCCCAAGCAATTTAAATACTTAAATTGCACTAATTATCTCCCTTCTTGCAAATTGGTGACATATCATCAAAAATCACTCATATTCTCTCTTATCATCATTAATTAATTACACTACGCTAATTAATTAAGTCACCTATCCAACAAATACCCTAATTAACGACCTTCTGTGAATAAATCACTCCTTTCTATCTGGACTAATTAATTATTATTAATTAATTATCTTTTCCCTTCATTTAACCAATAAATCAATATTTAATTGATTTAATCCCCTTCTATATCCTAAATCGTATTAATATTCCTCTAATTAGCTTCTATGAGCTTACATCTACCTATTAGTTAATCACCTTTGATTAATTAAAGCACCCCCCAACTCCCATGACTTGCTAAGTATAAATTAAACCCTTCTAAAGTAAGGTTACCTTTTATAAAGCAACCTTATCCATTCCTAATCTTGTTTTACCTTTATCCCACATGCAAACGGATGAATTGTTTCCTTTATCCATTGGGCTATATAAGGATCCCTCCTTCTACCTTTATACCTACACCTAAACTTCTTAAGAAGACAAAAGCAGAGCATATAGAAAAATAGACTAAAATCTTTCCTTTGTTTTCTTGAGAGTTCACCACTTGGAGAGTTAAGCCTCTTTTCTAGCCAAAAGTTCCTAGGTCATATGGGAGGTGTCAAAAGGGTCTTGTAGCCCAAATTTGATAAGCCCCCATTCCTAGGTTCTTGGAATATCAAGAACGACCACTTTGATTTGCTATGGAGCCTACATAGGTTCACCCATTTAAATTTGTTGTTAATTAAGAAAATAGAGGATTTAGACAACTAGCATGTTAAGTTTCAAAGTTTTAATATGATAAATGTTAGTGTCTAACCTTGTTTAATTCTTATCTTGATGGTGCTTTGTATTTTTCTTAATTTTGTTAATTAAGACTACTAGGTTTTAGTCTTTATTTTCATTAGCTTAAATTAGCAAATCATGCACACATTTGGCACACTCGGTGGGACCTAGTCCCTTGGCATTTTAGTTTAAATTCTATTGTTTTTGGCTAACTTTTGATATGCACATGTAGTAATTAATGTCCATTTTCTTGGAATTTTTGCTAATATTATGTGTGTAGGTTCTTGTTCATAGCCATCATTTTAATGGGTTGCTGCCATTTTTAAACTAACTTGCTAAAATTAGAGGTATTGTGAGCTTTTTGTGTTTTTTCCCATGTTTTGGTTGCAAGAGTGGCACAGGTGCACTAATAGGAGTGCAGGCACATTTATGGTGGCGCAGGCACCTCTCGGGTGGCGTAGGCGCACTGTCAAAGTCTGAATTTCTATTTTTCAACCTCGACACACATACACTAACCCTGGCATACATTCCCTAACCAGTGTACAGGCACACTAATCTGGGCACAGATGTCATTTCATATTGTACCTTCACTACAACTCAAAACTTGTTAGATCGGTGCATACACCCTAACCCCGGCGCACATGCTTTTCTGGTGGTGCAGGAATATTTCTAGTGGCACAAGCGTTCTATCAGAATTTGATACTATTTTAATCTTCAATGGTGGTACATGCCTTTCTGGTGGCGCACACACCTATCTGGTGGCGCAAGTATATTTGTTTAATCCGATTTTGGTCACAAATTTTTAGTGCTCCTTGTTTTGATCATAACTTTTGACTCGTTAACCTATTTTCAGAGTTTGAATAGGTGTCGAAAAGATAACGAAGTGTACTTTGCGAGGGAACTTCCAAAAGTTAGATACCTTTAGTATAATAACTTCTATCACAAAACTCCCAAAATGCCCCGGAGACCTCCAAAAATGTAAATTACTAAAAACTGTTAAAAAAGTGCAAAAAATTGGATTTCTAGAATTTTTTGATTTTCTTGGTTTTCTAACTCTTACAAGGTTCTAACAAGTGGTTTATAGGTTTCCTTTGCATTATGTTTCTTTATACTAACTTAATAGAAAGCATTTGCATCTTTATTTGTGAAGGTTTGAAACGCGTATGCTCTTCCCTCGCACCTTTCTAGGTGATCTTGGGAATCAAAAATGTTTCACCACTTTCTTCATACTTGCAAAAATGGTTTAAATATCTTTCAAAGTTGGTTAAAAGGAACTTAGTTTCACATTGTACTTAGGAATTTTCCATTTATTACAAATTTGAGTGAGATACCTTGTTGCGTATGCTCTTTCCTTGCGTCTTAGGACGATCTGGGAAATCAAAAACAACATCTTCTCTACTTTATATGACGTTTTGGAAAATTACTAACCTTGGTATGTAGGACCAAAATAACTTGTCAAAGAAAGGAGACATCAAAAAAAAATCACAAAACCCTCTAATACACGTGTTTCTTGTAGGTTGCCAAATGGTGTGCCACTTAAAACCACATTTATGTTAAAAAGATAAAAAAACACACCATATTCAAAACAATGTATTGCAGGTTTCAGAAAAGGGTACGTCCCTATCCACTCAACTTGAACATAACCCCTTTGGCATAATGAATTAAGCTACAACAATGGGGGTGGTTATGGGAACCCCAAATTAGTCCACACAAGAGGGAACCTTGTGGATGAAATGGGAAGTGCTATGCACTACCTACTTGACTAGTGATTCCTTTGTGAGATAGCGTTACTGGTTGTCCGTATTTTGACCCCAATGATAGTACACGTAGATGCACTAGTTTCCTAATGTTCTTGAAGGGGGGTAAAGTAAAGCTGAGATACTCCTAAGATATTCAGGACTATTTGGGTAAATCGTACTCGCTTAAGACAACTTTGTAACACCTAGGGCAAGAGAACCACCTAGGAATATATTCTTTGGCTAGGAGCCCACTTTGACCATTTCATAATAGTGTTGAGTTGTGAGCCATTTTTTCACCACAAAATGTGTGATGCTTTACTTTCACTTAGTTTTTTACTTGCCTTAAGGCGAGGAGAAACTTTGCCGAAGTGAGGCCAGCATTTTTCATCCCCATTTTTATATACTGCCTTCACATTATTTTGACACTTTCTTGATCAAAATAAGGGTGACTACCTTCGTGTTACCAATCAATTGTTTCTACCACTTTTTTGTCCGTTTACGCCCATCCATGTTTGCGGATGGTTAGTTAGTTAAATGTCTAAAGTGTTCTTGATACCCACATTAGGATTGTCATCATAGTTAGGATTGATTCATCATTTTATCTCCCTTTGACATGTTACCTCATTTGCATTGTCTCGACATAATTAGGATACTTATGTCATGTTTCTTGTAAACATGATCTAAGTGTCCACATTGTGGCGTTACGCTGCCCACGTTTTAACACATCCTTAGTATAATTTGACTTAGTTTGATTTCAAAAATTATCCCAAATCTTGAAAGGTGTCACTTACTTTGTTTGCATCATTTTGATATCACTTTGACACTAATATCTCACTTCTCTATGAAGCTTGATAGACGTGTCCAATTGGTGCAGTTACGTGGCTTACATTTATAAACCTCACCCTTTAACATTTATGCCTTTTTGGTTGTTAAAATTGTCATGGTATCCTTTGATTGGGATTCACATTTACTCTTTGTTAATATTTACTCCTTCTTCATTTGGAGATTGACGTAAATATTGACATTGTGTTGATCATCTTTGCATCACATTTTCATATGGTGTATTTCCTTGTTGATTGGATTTGTGTTTCACACTTGCATGATTGTTCCTTGTGATTATTCATTCAGAAAAACTTATTTTCTAGGACAATCCCTCTCAATCTCATCGATATTGTGTCATCACGATATTTATTTTCCTTAGATATTCTTTAGAAAATCACGCACACATCTCCATACTTACACAATGTCTAGTTGGTTGTCCTTATGCTACCCAAATCGACATGTCACTTCCTTCCCTTTGAAGGAGTTCCATCACACTATCTAGATCTAGACATTTGTGCTTAAAATAGTACCAAAAATGACTGACTATCGCAGTGTTCCCCATACTTACAAAAATATAGAACCTAGGTTTAGCAATTCAAATCAAAAGATTCCCATTACAAATAAACCTCATTTGGTTTTTCTTGCTAGAGAGCCCACACGGGTACCCTGTTCCCCACATTCATCTCATAGTCAGTGGTATGGTTTGGATGCTTCTGATCAAAATTATTATTCAGGTTCCCCCCACTCTTCTTCTTCTTCTGATTCAAATCAAAACTACCATTCGGATTCCTGCTCTTCTTCTGAAGAATCAGATCCCAACTATTGTTTGGATACCCCTAGATCAAATCTTAAATCATGGTCCTCCCTTCCTTTTCAGGACTTTTATTTCAACTCACCTCAATGATGTATTCCTCCTTTGAAGACTAGTGTGACTCTAAGTTCCATCGATCAAACATCTAATTCAGGTCTTGAGTCATGGTCCTCCCTTTCTTTGCAAGACCTCCTTCATCAGTCATCTCGACGACCTCTTCCTTCATTGAAGAGTTCCACGACTTGGGTTACCTCTATTCAATCATCTAATTCGACTCCTACGTCGCAAATTAACGGATGGCTATGTGATCCTATTTTCTCTCCTACATTGCATCGTCTTCTAGAAAAGCAATCTAGGTCCAAATATAAATTGTCCATTCATGAGACACTTGCCTCCAATCCTACTTCCTCTCTTGATTCATCTTCTTCTATCAATAAATCTTCCCTTCTTATCGGACATGTTTCTTCTATTCAACCTTCTATGGACAAAGAACAATGACCTCTACTAATTGATTTCTTTCAGAATGAAGAAATAATTAGAGTACACAATGATATCCCTTTAGAGGATTGCAAACAAGGATTATTTCTGGAACTCAATACGCTCGCATATTGGGAAAAAGAAGTTGATTCCTTTTATCATAACATAGAGGAACATCCCAAGGTCATGGAACTTGATTCTTCTTTTATTCCATCTTCACCTTCCTCTTAGCATGATGAGATGTCAGGGTCTATCATTGATCTGTGGCCTATATTCTCATTTCTTATCTATTACCATTCCTCAATCAAAATATCTCCTTGGGTCACCATTAGGTAGCCCATCATCATCTTCTCCTATCCTGGGGCCACGTCCTAGTACCCCTCCATTATCTTTCATATATGTGTCACCATGGGGTAGCTCATCATCTTCTATTCTTGGGCCATATCCTCGTAGCCCAACTTCTTCCATCTTAGGGCCATATTCTAGCAGCCCTTCATTACCTTCTATTAGTGGCTCACCTCTTGGTATCCCATTACCTTATATTCTCAAAGCCACATCCTAGTAGCCCTTCATCCTCGTCTAGCTATGGGATCCCTTCGAGTATTCCCTCATCATCTTCTTCTATTCTTGGCCACGTCTTAGTAGCCCTCATTTCTTCTATTCTTGGGCCACGTCTTAGTAGCCCTCCATTATCTTTCATATAATGGGTCACCTTGGGGTAGCTCATCATCTTATATTCTTGGGCCATATCCTCGTAGCCCAAATTCTTCCATCTTAGGGCCATATTCTATCAGCCCTTCATTTCCTTCTATCAGTGGCTCACCTCCTCATAGCCCATCCTCTTCAATTCTTGGACCGTATCCTTTTCATTCATCACATTATTTTTCTACCAAAAATGGGTGGCAAGTCTATGGTCATTTCTCACATCAGTTCTAAACGTCCACGTTCACTTTCTTCTCCTTCTCGAGATCAAAAAATTCACGTGTTAGCTTATAAGAAGCCCAAACAGTTTCTTAATCAATCTCAGATCAAAACTGCAAAGATCTCTATAGCTCCCAACAAATCAAATAATCTCAAAATTCTAAATCAAGCGCGATTAAAGAACGCACATCAAAATAACCATCAAGTATGGCTCAAAGTGCATAAACCTCTGGATGGGGAATTAAATCTCCCATATACAAAATCCATGTTTTAGGACAAATCACAGTCATTTATTGAGTGTAAACTCACCTCGATCATCGAGATCGGGGATAATATCACTCTCGATAAAAAAATGTGCCTAGTCTCCCTTATCAAGGAAGTCACAAACATTGTTGTTGGATCTTACCATACAGAGTGACTTTGTTGGTCCCAACCTCTTAAAACTATCAAAAAATCTAAAAATTAAAAAAAAAAATTAGTAATACAAAAAAAATGAAGAAAACACAAGAAAAATCTAAGGTACAAAGGTCAGACATTACAATCAGGTATTGCGTACACATGGATGTTATTTCTTCCCTTTCTTACTCTTAATTTTGTAAGTATTCCTACCATTTCCATCCCTTCAGTGATATTTTTGTTAGCCTATTCACACGCATTTTGTGATAGTTATCTCTATGGTATCCATTTGACCCTGGTATTTTATCACCTTGGTAAATTAAAGAACGATTGACCTCTTAGAGATCCTATCACAATCAACATCTAATAAACTTGTTGTGAATAAATTTTGGACATATTTTTTGACACTAGCCAATTTCGTCATCACATTCACTTCCACATCCTTCCATCAAGCCATATGTGGTTCTTAACCCCTTGTCAAACAAGAGAGCTGAAATAAGTTTTCATAAATCAAAAGAAACAAAATCAATCAAATCAAAAGCTAAAAGCTACAAAGCAAAAGCAAATTGATATATTACTCTCTCTTGTTGTATTTCCAATAAACTCTACCAGGGATATGGACGTCTGACTGGTAGTAGAGCAATGTTGCGATTAGAATCAAATACATCTCCGTCGGGGCTATGGATGTCTGACTGGCAGTAGAGCAATGTATGACTATCCTTTCACCATCCATTCACAAAATTTCCTTTCACAATCAATCATCCCTACACATTAGCTAGGGTGTATTCACTTGTTGTCTATTAAATCTTCCCTTCAAGAGGTAATAAATTCCATGTGCACACACTAGATCTCTATGAGTAAACAGGATTAGTATGTTACCAAGTGCCTTTTTTTGGATCTTGTTCAGACTCTTACTCTAGTCCATATCTCATCTCATGATTTATGCCTTTGGATAATCACTTCTTCATCGTGAGGATTCTAAGCTACATTCATATCATTCACATCACTCTTCTACTTCGTTCAGAACATCCATGCGTATAAGATTACTTTTTTTCCATGTTTTCAGACACCATTGTCCCCTTTCATAAAAACAATCTTCTCCTTCCTTTCTATCATGTGTGCTTTTAGGCCAACTTGCATTGGGGGCATCCTTGCTTCTTCCCAGACACTTCATTGGTTTACGTTCACCATCATGTTGAACCTATCCATAATGGCCTTGGGTCCCACTTCTACCTCTGAAGAGTTTTCCTTTTAATACTCCCACCTAATCGCTGGGGCATTTTTACATCTTCACCTTTCTCATACGCACGTGGCCTTATGCCCTTATACATCCCATCTATCGCTAGGGGCATCCACGCTTCCTCGTCTTCCTGTACATAGTAGCAGAAAACTTTCAAAATCATCAACAAAATTCAAATATGTTTCGGAAAACTTCTAAAAATTGAAAATCATCCTACAAAACATCACTCTTTGTTTCTCACCTATTCATGTGTGCGACTCGTGGATCATATTAATTTACCTCCATTAATAAAAGCTAGGCTGCTTACTTCGTCTATACTCTGGGGCACAACAAGTTTTCTGGTACTATTTCGTAGTGCACATTACTTTTTCATCATACCCAAGTGTCCTCTGTTATTCCCCTCGCATATATCCTTGCTTGGGGCACCATCATCAACCCTTGTCGTTAATTTTCATAGGTCGTAACTGAAGCTTGATAATAAAAACATTACATTATGTTTCTCTGTTAGCTTATCTTGTTTACTTTCTCGTATTGCATTGCATTTTGTATGTTGCATGGAGTAAATGTTTTCAGCAATGGACAGTTATTTGTAGTATGGCTTTTCATGTCATTCTACTTTTATTGTATGCTTATATTTTTCATAAGGACCGATGATGTAGATCTCTTGGCAATATGATGACACTGAAGGTGTTCCAATCCATAGGATAGAGGCTAGCTCTTCTCTCCACTCCTCCATATCTCTTCTACATCACTTTTCTCTCACTCCTAATCTTCTGTCTTACCAGGGCATCCTGCCCCTTCCCATTCTTCTATCTATTTCTCACCTTTTTCGATCGTCAGTCATCTTCCTTCATCACCCCATCGACACTCGAGGGGGGCATCTCTCCCTCCTACTATTTTTTCTTCTATCCCTTCAAAATTTCATCCGTCTACTATCTTTGAAGTGGCATCACTTATGCCACCCCAAAGAGGGGAAAATGTAGACACCCATAATTACGCCCGAGCAATTTAAATACTTAAATTGCACTAATTATCTCCCTTCTTGCAAATTTGGACGACATATCATCAAAAAGAGCTCATATTCTCTCTTATCGTTAATTAATTAATTACACTACACTAATTAATTAAGTCACCTATCCAAAAAATACCCTAATTAACGACCTTCCGTTAATAAATCACCCCTTCTATCTAGACTAATTAATTATTATTAATTAATTAGCTTTCCCCTTCATTTAACCAATAAATCAATATTTAATTGATTTAATCCCTTCTATAGCCTAAATCGTACTAATATTCCTCTAATTAGCTTCTATGAGCTTACATCTACCTATTAGTTAATCACCTTTGATTAATTAAAGCACCCCCCAACTCCCATGACTTGATAAGTATAAATTAAACCCTTCTAAAGTAAGGTTACCTTTTATAAAGCAACCTTATCCATTCCTAATCTTGTTTTACCTTTATCCCACATGCAAAGGGATGAAGTGTTTCCTTTATCCATTGGGCTATATAAGGAGCCCTCCTTCTACCTTTATACCTACACCTAAAATTCTTGAGAAGACAAAAGCAAAGCATATAGCAAAATAGACTAAAAGCTTTCCTTTGTTTTCTTGAGAGTTCACCACTTAAAGAGTTAAGCCTCTTTTCTAGCCAAAAGTGCTTAGGTCATATGGGAGGTGTCAAAAGGGTCTTGTAGCCCAACTTTGATAAGCCCTCATTCCTAGGTTCTTGGAATATCCAAGGAATGACTACTTTGATTTGCTATGGAGCCTACATAGGTTCACCCATTTAAATTTGTTGTTAATTAAGAGAATAGAGGATTTAGACAACTAGCATGTTAAGTTTCAAAGTTTTAATATGATAAATGTTAGTGTCTAACCTTGTTTAATTCTTATCTTGATGGTGTTTTGTATTTTTCTTAATTTTGTTAATTAAGACTACTAGGTGCTAGTCTTTATTTTCATTAGCTTAAATTAGCAAATCATGCACACAGTTTTGATTCCACCTTTCTTTGACAAGCATGTGTTTTTGGTCCTACACAACGAGTTAGTAATTTTCCATACAAAGAGTAAATATCATTTCTGATTCTCAAGATCGTTAAAGGATGCAAGAGAAGAGAATACGTGACCTTTCTAAAATCCAAGAAGATGCCAAATGGGAAAAACACTTAATTCAAACACACCAAATTAACTCATTCCAATTATAGATATTCTTAACAATTTCAAAGCATCAAAAATACCTCAGGGATCGTTTCTGATTCCCAATATCACCTCAAAATATGCAAGGGAAGAGCATACGTAACCTCATTCTTATAAGTAAGCATGCAAAGTCTATCTAGTCTAGCAAAATCATGTAAACATACCCTGCAAAAATAAGCATTAATTAGATAAAACCTGCAAAGAAGTTAGCACTTTAACACTTTAATTTTAAGAAAATTGAAAGACTACTTGTGCACCAATTTAGGTGTGTGTGTGTGGGTTAGGTAAAACGGATGCACCCCTATGTGTTTTTTAGACTCATAATGCACCTGCACCACCTTAAAGGGTGTGTGTGTCAGGATCAAAAAAACATGTGTGTGCCAGGGTAGATAAACAACAGGGTATCAAGTTTCGACATAGTACCTTGCGCCACCCGAGAGGTTCCTACGCTAGGATTAGGGTGTGTGTGCCATGGGGAGATAAAAATTAGTACCAAGTTCTGACAGAGTACCTGCGCCACCAGATAAGTTCTTGCGCCACTAGAGATATGTATGCGCCAAGGGTTAGTGTGTATGCATCATCCTGATAGGTTTTTCCACTAGCAGTGAAGGTACAGTACGAAAAAGCATATGTGCTAAGTTTGGTGTGCCTACGCCCTGGTTAGGGTTCTGGATCACTCAGGGTTAGTGTATCATGTGTGCTCGAGTTGACAAACATATCATACAAGCTCAGACAATGCGCCTGCGCCACCCTTGAGAGGTACCTACGCTTTGGGTTGGTGTGCTTGTGCCAGGGTTATGTGTGCCTACACCCCTCCTGTAACCAAAGTATGGAAAAAAAAACACAAAAAATTCTCATAATACTTCAAATTTTAGCAAGTTAGTTTGAAAGTGGCAACCGAACCCATTAAAATGATAGCTACAAATGAGAACCTACACATATAATACTAGCAAAAATCCTAAGAAATTGAACATTATTTACTATATGTATATATCAAAGGTTATCCAAAAACAATAGAATTCAAGCTAGAATGCTAAAGTGATTAAGGATCTGTCCCACCGGGTTGTGCCAAATGTGTGCATGGTTTTGTTTAGCTAAGTTAGAAAAATGAGAACTAACACCTAAAGATTTCTATAACAAAGCTAAATCCTAAATCTAAAACACCATCAAGATAAGATCTAAGCAAGGTTAGACAACAACATTATTGCATTATCAACTTTGAAGCATAAATCAAACTAACATGCTAATTATCAAGAACCTCTACTCTTTAGATTACCAACAAAATCAAATGGACCTATGTAGATTCAATGGAAATCAATAGTTGATTATCTGATCTTCAAGAAAATAGGAATGGGAGCTCGTCAAAGCATGGCTACAAGACCACTTTGATTATTCACATATGACCTAAGAACTTGGATGAATGCAATGCAAGAAATGAGGCTTAGCTCTTCCAATGGTGAATTGCTTAGTAAGAATGAAAAAAGGCTTATAGTGTATTTGCTATATGCTTACTTTTGTTTCTCAAGAATTAGGTGTAAGTGTAAAGGTAGGAGGAGGGCTCTTTATATATCCCAATGGGGTAAAGCAATCTCTACCATCCCTTTACATGTGGGATAATAGAGATGTTGAGTTAGTTGCCTGGATAAGAGGGGTTTAGAAAGGGTTGAGTTAACTTTAGGAGAGTTTTGCTTGTCCTTTAGTGACTCATGTGGATAAAGGGGGTTTATTAATTAACCAAAGTGATTAATTAATAGGTGTGCAAGCTTATAAAATATTTTTAGAGGAATAATTAGCATGATTTGGACTATAGAAGGGGATTAAATCAATTAAATAATGATATATTGGTTTAATGAAAGGGGAAGCTAATTAATTAATAATAATTAATTAGTTTAGATATAAATGGAGGATTAATTAACCAATGAAGGTCATTAATTAGGGTACTTGTGAATACAAGACTTAATTAATCCACTTATTGTAATTAACTAACGATGATAGAAGAGAAGATGAGCATTATTGATGATATGTCATCAATTTGCAGGAAAAATGATAGTTAGCACAATTTAAGTGCTTTAAATTGTTCATGATAAATTATAGGTGTCTACAGAACCTGTACAATCATCTAATTCAGAAGAGCATCTCATATAAATGTACATGTATAATATGTAGCATGGAAATTGGGGAAAGCACCAAAACATGCAAATGAAGTTGGACACTATAGAAAAAACATTAATGGAAAACAATATTTGACTGTAACGGGGGCGGATGGCATAGAATCTCAAAACACACAGGTGGAAAACTGAAAAAGAATGCATGCATGTTAAAGACACAGCAGATTATGAAGAAGAGTAGAAAAAATGCAAACATCTCGTGGAAAAGGGAGGAACGATCACATCACAAATTGGTAAGATGAATCAAACAAATCTACATGCAAAACTCATACAGTTCTCTACTTTATTTCACATACTAAAGAAGGGAAGACCAATGCATCAGATTTCCTTGATTTCAAATTTTTGTATCAATATAATGGAATGCCAAACTTGTACCTCAGTCTCATTGAATCTAAAAGTAGTGGATGGGAAATGGAAAACCATTCCTTTCGATGATAGAGAAGGAAGATTTGAAAGAGAATGTAAAAAAATCAAAGTTTATCTCTCTTTCAATTGATGAAGTGACAAGTATTCGACAACACTGCATCGGTATGTATCCATGTCTATACTTTAGAAAATCATATAAGGACACCTCATCTGTTGGGTGTTATGAAAATGGTTTGAAAAATGTAATGCCGAAAACCTACATAAAATAGTTTTTTCTCATTTAAAAGATATTGCTGAGAATAATTGATTATGAAATTGCAATAGAAGTTGGTATGCCTCCAGAGAATATGGTGCATCTTTCATGCAGGGTCACCAAATCAGGGATATGTGTTAAATTACAAACAACAGTGGCCCCATTATATGCTACCAATTCATTGTATGGCTCACAGAATGAATTTAGCGTATAAAATGGTAAGCAACTACGAAAATGTTGCTAAATTAGAAGACCTTATAAGAGAACTTCATTCCTATATGGCAAGCATCCCAAAGTGATTTAATTGAGTTCCATAAATTTGTAATTGGAATTACAGTATGGCAAAAAGCTTCGTGAAAGATGTTGAGACTAGATGGATCTCTTTGTATGAACCTGCATGCAGAGTTCATGAGGAGTATCCTTCGTTGCTTGGTTTCGTGCACAAATATCATCATGAAGTTAATAGGGCGATGGACTTGTTGTTCTACGTTTAACTGATTTGGAAGACATTGCTTACATTGGTTGGTATTCTTCCAATGTTGTAGGAGATCAATAAACTAATGAAGCATGCACAATGGATATTAATCTATATTGTGGATTTTATACGGATACTCTCAGAAAAATGGTATGTCAAAGTCTTGATATCTTGTACTATTCCCAAGATAGTTTTGATACACCTATTTTCAAGAATTGGAAAGATTTATTAGATCTTAAAAATCCTAGTAAACTATTTGAGATTTAATATCCACAATCACCTCTGCATCATTGTTAATGGGATGGACATACCACTGCACATTTTGCAAGAATGTCAAGATATTATAGGATCGGAACGAGAAAAAATTTCCCATGACACATAATCTCTTTGAGTCTGTTATAGTTGAAACAAGAATAAAGCTTAAAAAAAATTAAGAATTCTTATCATCAAAAATTAGAGAACATTTCTCCAAAGATAAAATTCTTGAAGCAATGGGTGTGATGAATCCTAATTTTTGGAATAATGAAGGTGGTCGTGTAGACTTTGTAAGAAAGCATTTCCATAAATCCATGGGTAAAATAATGGAACATTTCACAAGGACTTCAGAGTCTAAGGGTATGGAAATCAAAGGTATACTGAATGTTGATTTATTAAAGTTTCAAATCAACAAATTTTGCAGCGACAATGATGAAACCAATATAAAAATTTAGATGAACCTTCTGAAAGTGGTTCTATTACTAGGATGTGGCGAGGAAACTATGAAAGTTCTATCTTACAAGAAGACATCAATGAATATTTTAGATTATATGAGTTATGCCAAACAATGATATTGGGGTCTATGGAGGATGAAAGGGTTTTAAGTGCTTTATCATTTATAAAATCAAAACTGAGAAACGGGTTGGATAAAAATCTGGAAAGTTGCATGAGGTGTTATGTATCTCACTACTCCATGGAAACCTTTCCTTTCGACAGAGCAATTGCACATTGGAATTACCATTTGTGAAAGAAGAGGTGTGAAGAATACAGCTACAAGTACAATTGTTCCCAACGATGAGAGTGGAATTGGTGCATCGTCACACTCTACAAAAGAGAACATCGAGTTTGAAGATGCTATTGATAATGGATTGTTTCAACTTTAAATATGTATCTCCTTCACCTTACTTTTATTGTATGTCACCCTAAATTTTGTTTAAACTCTTGTTTATCATTAAAGATGTTATAGGTATATATATATATATATATATATATATATATATGTGTGTGTGTGTGTGTGTGTGTGTGTGTGTGTGTGTGTGTATATATATATATATGTATATATATATGTATATATGTATATATATGTATGTATATATATATATATACATTTACATTTATTTAAATACTATTATTTCCTCTTTTTTTTGAAAACGTGGGTTGACATCCATCCTTGGAAGCTCTGCACTTCTCGGGACTAACAATGTCAAGAAACTCACCCATATATCTTCTAATTCATTTCTCGTGTTGAGTTTTCTTAAATCAAAGATCTAGCACACTACTAAGGATAATTTCATAGCCATCTAAAATACTAGAGGTAACTTAAACCCTATCATATGACATTTCTTGATTTTTTACAATTATTTTTAATTTGTTTTTATATTTGTAAAATGCTTTGATATATTTTTAAAACTTTGTGGGATAAAATCACACAATCAAATTTTACAAAGAGGTTCATATTTTTCCATATTATACAATTCATAATCCATGATTCATTATACAATTCATCATCCACAATCGTGCTTGAAGCTAAATCTACGTCCACATAAAATTCATCATCATCCATATATATCATATCATAATCATATCATAATCCTGACACTCTAATTATTATTAAAACAATTATTTATCTATTTTAAATGTGTAGAAACGTATTTGTCCTAACACATTCCATTTTTAAAAAAAATTATCCATTATCATCATTCATCATCATCTATATCCATTCTAATGTCATCATATCATTACAAGTATAAAGAAGAAGATTTTGAGAATGTTTAAATGTCTTTGTCGTACTACATTCCAAAGTTTCTTAAAACAATTATCCATTATCATCGTCCAGATTCCATGATCATGCTTGAATCTAAATCTACGTCCACATACAATTCATGATAATCCATATCTATGAGACTATGATTCTATTGTAATTTCGTCATCCACATCAAATGCAATCGTCATTACAAGTAGAGAAGAAACATAAACACCATATACAATCTAGAAATTCTATACATAATATATAGGAAGTTATAAAGTTAAGGATTATATAGTATTTCAAATTTTCAAAGGCTATCAAATTCAAGTTTCAATTTTCAAATCCAGATAATAAAATTCAAATGCCATGACCATCACATTCAATGTTTCAAATTTTCAAATATAGATTATATTTTTCAATTTTCCACATTCAATAATGAAAATTTTCAACCCTTAATTTTATATACCCCTTTCCACTCCTGTTACTCCTTTCCCCAATGGCTTCTCCACATGTACCCCTTTCCCCAATGGCGAGAAATAATCCCAGAACTTATGAGATCTTCCACAAAACAATCTAGACTTTAAAAAAAAAATTTCTTGCTTTGTCGCATCTCCATGGGATAGCAAATTTGGATCAGCAGCTACCTTGGTTTTGAATAAAATTTCAGGGTCAAAGCTATGCTCTTTAATTATCTACTTTAGTGTATTGTTTTGTTTGTTAACCAAAACAATATTTTCCTTCAAATTATTTTCTGCGGATAAATTGTTCTTCGCAGTTTCCAAGTGAACTTGGAAAACCTTGTCTTGACTCTTCAAATTTTCATATTTCAACTGCACAAAAAAAGTGATGTCAATTCAACATATTACTAAAATAAGAAAACTTCAAATTAACAAAAAATGATTGTTTGAACATGATAATACTTACGACCGTTCTATCTCTCTCGGCATTTGCAACTGCTACCAGATCCTTGTCCTTAGACCATTTGTTAAAATATGCCTGGGCCTCAACACTAATATTTTCCAATTTTTTTAATGTCTTATCCAAAATTTCATCTTTATAGTTGTTATAAATGTGACAGACCCACTTCTTACTTGGGTAAGTAAGGAATCCATCTTCGCGGGTTGATTCTGGACTGCAACGTATAAACTATCCCTTTGCCAATAATTTTCATAACGACTTAGTATCTCATTGATAATTACTTTAGCCCTTTCTCCCATTCTATGATCTGACTGATATGAGGTAGAATAAACTCATCTGACATGGGATTGACAATCATAACCAATTAATTTCTCTAAAGGAAAACGTAGCAACTGTTCACCATCTGAATCTGAAAAGGAATGATCTCGCTGGAGAGGTATGGGGGCTTTCGGGTTGATCGACTGCTACTTGTTTCTGCCTTTGGGTGGGCTTAATCCTGTTTGTGATAAAATAAATCAATATTCAAACAAATAAATCTAAAGTGAAATGTAATAGTGAAAGTTGAATAAAATATGTTGAAATAGAAGTATACCTGCTGGCCTTGAATCATCTCACGTGTATTGAAAAATCATAGTTGGGTCATTGCTATCAATGCCCAAGTAATCTTCATCTAAATTTATATTATTTAAAACAGATATGCCCATTGCATTGGGTAAGCCACCAAGTGAGAGAGTTGGAATTTGAAATGAGGAGGCAATGTTTAGTGTCCCACTAGGGGCCAAAGGAATTGGCATGCGTTTACCAATGTTATTTTTTCACTGATCCTCTGGTTGGCATTTTAAATATTATTGGTAGAGAGGGGGCGGTGCCGTTGTTTTTACAGAAGAGCAGAGGACTACAATGTGCTGAAAAGTTCAAGAAAAATCATATGAAAAACTAGAAAACTACGCAAAAACTACGAAATTAAACGAAATACTATTCAAAACTTGTACCTTGTTGTTGAGGGGTAGCTTTTCACGATGCTTGAGGTGGCCGTGTTGGAGTAGTAATTGATGGTTTTTGAGTTCTCTGTTGCTGGGATTTTTTAGGTGGTTATTGAGAAGACACAAATGCATGTGAATGAACTGGAGTGAGTTGGGGAAGAGGGTTGACTTTGAGAAGCACACATATGGTCCAAAGTCTCTACAATGTCATCAACATACAATTGTATGTCAATTCAATATGGTAAAATTTAAATGGGAAAATGAAAATACAAATTTGGAATTTGTAAATAATACATGTAAGGTTATTACTTCTCTGGAGTTTAACGAATTCAAATGGTTGGCGGTTCGGAGATGAGTGAGCTTCCATTTCAGATTGTGAATCTCCCTGATGCCTCAGCGTGTTGTTGGCCTCTTCCTCTTGATTCCATTTCTTTTTTCAGGGAAGGGCCTCCAAAAATCTTCTCTGCAAAATAGAAAATAGTTAATACTACACTGTTATCATTCTAATATCGAAATACAAACATTTATAGTTCATACCTGTTGTTCTTGAAATAGAATTCACAAATTCATCAATGCCTCATCTGTGCAAGTGGGAATTGGTTTGTCTTTTAAATTTAAAAGAGCCTCATAATAGAGGCCAAGGAGATAGTTTGCGGTGAATGAATGATTGGTTTTTCTAAAAGCTTTGCATTTGTAATGTCAGTTCTTTTTTTTTGGATAAAAAGGTGCACCAATCAAATTTTTTCTTTGCGATAGTTGCAAAAATGTATGTAATGGCCCAATTTGGTATATCTGTTTGGCGACCCTGCAAAACAATTCTGGATTGAAAGAATGAAATCATAGCAGCAAGAAAGTGGTGTGTAATTCCTTGTGTATCCACACCATGTCTAGATTTATTGACATGAGATGCAAATGCCAAAAAACCATTGGAATTAATATAAATTTGAATTGTATCAAAATCAAATATTGAATACAAAATGATGAATGAAAACAGTTTAAACTTACAATCAACATGGAAACCGAAAGTTGATTCGAGGTATTTCTTATCTTCTTCGATGAGTGTTGCCTTCATTGTAACAATGGGTAAATTTTTGAATGGGAGGCCCATAAACTGATGAATATCAACTAGGTCAATACTGAATTGAAACAATCAGCCTGTCGTCCAGAGTAACATTAAAAACAGTCATCCTCTGTATTGTACAAGGAGAGAAGGTAGTTCAAAATATCATAGTTTGTTTCGAAATGGGGCATCTTAACGAGCCCACCAAACTCACATGCATTCATCAAATCCTTGTATTCTGAATTCATTTATAAAATAGTCTGGATGTGGGGCACAAAGGGTTCCTGTAGAGTATCTTGCCTGTGGAAATGGCTTGTGGGTTGACTGGATTTTCCTCTTGATTTTTTTCTTGAGCTTGGGATGCACTTTTAGTCGCCATTGTAGTTGTTCCTTGCGCTTGATTGTACCTAAACTGGATAATGGATTCCTGTATAGCAAAAATTCGAGAGCCAAAAAGTGTAAACGTGAAAATGACCGGCACAGAGGGTATTTATAGGACAAAATAGGGCACATGTCAACAAGCCTTTATTGGACACACGTCAATTACCCTTGTTGACACGCGTCAATAAGCCTTGTTGAAGCGCTGTCAACGAGCCTTTTTGATGCTCATCAACTAAGGTTTTTTGACGCACATCAAGAGTGGCTCGTTGACACACATCAACAAGGGTCACTTGATTGTCACACGTCAACAAGCCTTGTTGACATGCATCAACAAGCCTTCTTGATGTCGTGTAAACAAGCCTTGTTGATGCATGCGTCAACAAGGGTCATTGATGCACGTGTCGAGAAGGCTTAGTTGATGCGCATCAACCACGAGTCAGTTTCTGCAACTCTGTAACTCAAAAAACGTATGTCATCAGGGATTTCAGTTCTGAAAATTTGGTAAATTCACCTTTTAGTGAAACTGAGTTCGACAGGGATATTCGTCAGGTATTTTCCACCTGCCAATTTCCAAGAGGTATCTTAAAATGAACCCTGTTACCCATTGCTTGTGCTTTAAAGGATCTCCTTCAAGTTGTTAAAATTTCTTCACTGAGGACCTGAAAACTCTGATATCAATTGTTGGAAGCACTGTCAATAGACTGAAACTGGGGGGGGTGAATCATTTTCCACCTGCAAATTTCTTACTTCATTAACCATTGATTTCGGCAACCATTATAATTACTCCATTCACATATATTCAACCATTGCTTATTTAGTGTGCACAATACATTCAAACATTACATAACACATGAGAATAAGTACTTAGACACAAGATATAAGTGGGATACCCTAGAACATAGGGAAGAAACACCATTGAAACTCTTCTTATATTAATAAAAAATATATTTATTAAAGCACCAAATTCACAAGGAGCACCAACCCTTAGTTTAGTATAGCACCAACACTACAAGGAGCACCAACCCCTAATTTATTGAAGCACCCACTCCAAAAGGAGGCTACAACCCCCTAATATGACTAAGAACCAATCATCCACTCTGATGATGATTATCTCAAAATGTTTTTTGTGCCACAACTAATGGTGATCACTAATTCAGCTCACACAACCTTGCTTCAAACCCTCATTCCTTCTACTCACTCTTTCTTCTTCTTTCACACCTTGTATTGCATCTAAACCATTGTACACATGATGTAAAACTTTCCTCAACCTATAATCACACTATTTAGATCTCTAAAATAATTCCCTCATACCTACATTTTAATCTACTCTAGGTCACATTTTCCCTCTAGGAGATTAGATTCAAAATTGAAACCAAAACCTTGCTTAAATAGGCTTCTCTTCCTTAAAACATAAGAGATATTGGTCATTTATGAATTTTTTCGACCAATAAATCATAATAATATCCCAATAAGTTCATTACAATGTTCACATATGACCCATATAGGTCGTTCATGCCCAAAACCACTCAACATACACAAAAACGTTCAAAACCCCATCACTGGATGAGAAAATCCACTCATACACCAAAAACCATGATTATAAAAGCTCTAAAATTCACCATAAATGATTAATATAACCTATATAAAGCATTCATGGTCACACATTTTCTTTGACCAATCAAATAATTCATAACATAAGCCCAGAGTGCTCATATCCTTCACTAAATAGTTGTTTCGAGCACCTATCTTCACCTTTGGGAATCAAGAACACTCCAAGATCAAATAAACTATGGCATGTAACCACTCTATGGAATAATTAGTACTATTATCACATCCATGCATGTTATATATCATGAACAATCCATGTGTTCAAACCACAACTACTTTCCTCTTCACCAAAACAAGCTTCCCATAAACCTAGTTTTCAAATAAAACTAGTTTGCACCCTTTATGCCACTTTCAAGATCTCTAAATGCTTCAATAGCAATAAAATTAATCTCTATTAACTCTCCAAGTGATAGAAAGAATAAAATAAATCCACTGCATGCCTAAATGAACTCAATCTTTCAGCTTGAGGAAACATGTAATGAAAAATAACTCAACCTTATTTCTAAACAAATTGACCCAAATAACCAACATCAAATCAAATCACCAACACAAAATCCATACATCACTAGAAATCCCTCATAATCTAATTTCCATAACATATTATGAATCCTTCCAACTGGCAAGTGTAAGGCCTTCAACCAAGCCAATCTCTGCAAATTGCTTCTTAAGCCTTCTAGGACTCAAGAACTGACCTTAAGATAAACATACTTGATCACCTCAAAAATCACTTCCACAATTGAAAAAATGAAAATAACATCCTATAAAAATGTATTATAAGCAATCAGAAACCTTCAAAAATCTTGAACAATTCACAATCATCACCTTACATCATCAAGCCACTTGACACCTTACTAGAACAAGCATCCTCAAGATTTAACCCTAAAATATCAGGCTCATAAATTATGTATACCATATCAAAAAAAAATTGATATAACATTTGAAATATCTATGAACTAAGATTCACAAAATAACTTGAATAGAGTCTTAAATCTTCCTTATAGCTCTCTAAAATTCAACTGTTACCATAGACTACTCCAAACTGCCCCAGAAATCAGTGTTCAAAAATAGGGCACGATTTTAAATTTTTTGCCTCAACCATGACCTAGAAATTTTTTGAAAATGTAAAACAACACAAGGGATAAAGAAAATTTCAATTTATTCTTTACCTTATTTGGATAACTTTTCCACAAACCAAACATCTTCATAACCAATCCATTTCAGGTGGGACCCACATACTTCCACATGCTCTAATATAGATTTTTGGAAATATGGGGGAGTACTATACAAAATTAAATCATCAATTTTCCAAAACCAATCAAAATTTAGGCAGGTACAAGAAATCTACTCCAAACTGCTCTTAGCCAGGGTCTAGCTAGGGTTTCAAACCACTTTTCCTTGTTAATGATTTTTCATAAGAATGTGATAAAAAAACAACCTCATTATTTTATTGAAACATTAATAACTAAGCTAAGAATATATTCCAAAGATCTTAGGTCCCCATGGAAATCATAAAATCCACAATGAGGATAAGAAGGTCCAACTTTTGCTACAAAATCATACTATAGCATACCCATTTTCCCAAAACTTGTATATATTGTAAATATTTCTTCATTTTGACCTAAAAATTATCTTGAATGATCATTACAACATCCTATAACTTTATAAAACTCACCACATGGCTCAAAATACATCTGACACTCTCAACCCATTAATACTTACTATGTGCTAAAATGCCTATTCTCACCTGTTTGTTTCCCAAGGACCTAATATATGGATCGAAATTTTGAGTTTTGACCTGAAACTCACCATACACCTTAGGTAAACTTCCACCATGTTGTTACCATACTCCAACAAGATTTATCAGCTCTATTTCTCATACATCCATCTCATTTTGCATTCTCTAATGCTAGGAATAGGCTTGGAATGACTTTACTTGTCAAGACATGAAAAACCAAGACTTTCCCATTTTGACATCTTACAGACTTAATAACACCCATAAGACATCATAAATTCCAATGTGTGAACTCATACCAACCTTTAATTAATGTTATGAAAGCTCAAACTGATGACCTATGCCTACTTAACCATGCTCTAGGACTATATAGAACTCACCAAACATAAACACTACCAATCAACCTTCATGTTTGACACCTGAATGACGCCTCATTAAGACTCACAAAACACTATGACACCATTTTCCATAATGGACTTGACATCAGTGACAATGCAAACACACAATGGCCAACATTGACATCTAGTGAACCATGTAGTGAGAATAAAGGATTCCATCTTGGCATACCAAGCTCAAGGGGCATGTTTGAGGCCATAGATATATTGTATAAGTTAGCATATTAAGAAAGAATCATAAATAAACCTCAGTGGTTGGCTCCATGTAGATTTCATCCTCTAGGTCATTGTGAAGAAGGGAACTCTTCACATCCATCTAATGAACATGCCAACGATGAGTTGTGGCAATGGAAGAGTGAGTCAGATAGAGTTCATTTTAGGGATTGGTACAAAAATATCAGCGTATTTGATGCCAAGCACTTGTAAAAATCCTTTTATTACCAATTGTTCTTTGAAATTATAAATGGACTCATTTTTTGTATACTTGGTCTTATATATCCATCTACATC
The DNA here is from genome assembly GCA_019776745.2 of Taxus chinensis. Classification (NCBI taxonomy): domain Eukaryota; kingdom Viridiplantae; phylum Streptophyta; class Pinopsida; order Cupressales; family Taxaceae; genus Taxus; species Taxus chinensis. The sequence goes on along the minus strand of CM034154.1, from coordinate 733,894,266 downwards.
AAACCATCTTCCTTCCTCTAGGAAGGCATGCCAAATCCTAATTTTTGTTCCTAATAAAGGATTTGTACTCCTGCATAGTAGTATCCCACTCAAGATTTCCTTATGTCTCCTGAAAAGTATGAAGATCAAAGGAAGAGGAAAATAAAACATGTGGCCCACCTTGAAACTCTAAACATGTCCATCTAACATCTGAAGGATCCATAACCCATGTAGTTACACTCAACAATGTCTTTCTAGCCCATAGAGGACTAGAAGTAGGAGAGTCATGAGGAGAATCCTCATCCTCCAAAGAATGGCCATAAGTGGAAGAAGAAGAATCTTCGTCATTACTCTCATTATCTGACCTAAAAGAAGAATTTACCTCAACAACATGAATCTACCTAATATGATTTGAATTTTCAAAATCATTAGAAAAAATAAGTCTAATGAAGTGGTAGAAGTGTTGAGTGTCGAGTTAGAAGGACTTTCCTATAAGAGAACACTACTTTTAATTAACAATTCATGTGTGGTTAGATGAAGAATTTTATATCCCTTAACATCGTCTAGGTATTCTATGAAGATGTAACGCTTTACTCTGAGGCTATATAGCCTTTTATTTCTTATTAGGTATGTGTCTCATAGCAAGAGATTTGCAGATATTGAAATTTTTAATTGTGGGGTTTTGACAATACCAAGATTTAAAAGGAGTGATTCCTTCCAATGATTTATAAGGAACCTAGTTTTGAATATACCAAGCATATTTAATCAAATATTCCCAATACTGAGGTGCTAATGACTTGGACTATATCAATTAAAAATTCCATTTTTTCAAGGATTTTTTGTATGTGGGCCAAAATGTGTCGCAACAACATGCACTCTTACCCATCCATTTAACTAGGGTATTCAAGGTAACAAGTAGGATACACACATGAACTAACATACAAGGGGGTAGACTTAAAGGGACTACTGCAAGCACCAGGTTCGCATATCTAGAGGGAAGTAAACCTTATATTAGGTTAACCTAGGGTTTCCATAGTCCATGGCTAAGATAGAGGAAGGAACCCTACTGATATATTGGTGTTTGAGTGTGGAGAGGTAAAGATCAACAATAAATGAAGGAAATATGCAATAACTAAAATAAAATTAACTAAGGATTTGATATTTAATAAGAGTACTAAGCTATCTAGCATCAATCATGCATAATACTAAACTAACATATCATAATGAAGAAGAAGAAAGGAACTAATCTATGTAAAATGAAAAAGAAGGGTTAGATCATTCACTTGTACCTATAGGTTGTTTGTTGATGCATCTATGTCCCCTAAGAATCAGCACATAGAGAGAGAAACACTATTAGATTGAGTAGGGGAAGACCATTCTTATCCTAGACACACTATATGATGACCCAATAGTGTAAACAACCATCCAAGAATAAGGGTGTCTAATCCAATCCAAGAAAAATGCAAGATGAACCAAAATCAAAGTGAGCATAAGTGAAGATGGCATAAAACAACAAAGGAAATGGCAGTTTGGATGTCTTATCTTCCTGTTTCGCTTCAGTGTCAAATAAAATGGAGGTATATATAGGATGTCATTTTTTTGTGGGTGATGGCGTCGGCCATGAAAAAATATATTACCAACACTATCACTTATGGGTGATTTTGTCATCCAAGGGTGCAAAAATAGATTATTATGTCATGAAAGGTAAGAATAATGTTTTTGGACTCGTGAAATTGGATGAACAAGATGCAAAATGGTGGAATGTAAGAAAGATTCATGAATATGATATGCATGAGACCTAGGAGGACAAGGATACCTATTGCAAGGAAAACTAAGGCCAAGAAAAAATAGTGACACTCTCTTTGTGTACTTTCTGTAACCCATAATGGTTATGTGAATAACCATTCCCCATTCTCGACAGGCCCCTTAAGGCACCCACTCAAGAAATAAATGCATCAATGACCCTTATCTACACAATAGAATTGTTAATAACTATGAAAGATGAAAAAGTGAAAAATTAGGTGTATACATTTTCCCTAGTCGTTGATCATTACATGTCACAATACCGCAATATGGGGTGGTCAACAGAAGAAGATAGACCGTAACACTGATGCTGAAAGTAAGTACTAAAAGAATGCTGAAAGGACTAGCTAAAATGAAATATACCCACTAATGCATACCTAGTAGTGTCGCTCATCCTGCCATGTGTGGGCATAATTAATGCAAGAATATTGGATAAGAAAAATTGAAAGGAAACACTAGAGGATCATCAGTAAAATAAGACATAAATTACCTAACTAGGGGGGCCATGGGATGGGTGTCGTGATATCGTGATATTGAGATATTATGAGGATTTGGTGTCAAAAATACTTCAAAATAGAAGATTATCGAAAGGAGGCATGTAATAGGTTGAAATAAGTGGCATGATATCATGATCAAGATGCAACAAATGAAATGAGCTATGGAGATTGGGAGCAAAAATGATGGGCATTTGAAGATTGAGGCTAATCCTGACTGATTTTCAATAGAAATTTCTGATTTATACAGTAATTTTGATTTTTATTTGCTTATTACTACTTATGGGATTGATAGAATTGAGCTATGAAACTCTAAATTTGGGAGATTTTTAGACAAAATGACACATGTAAAATGTGGTGATGGAGGACGAAGAGGATGAGCTAACGACGACGCTAGACCACAAATCTTTACATTTAATTTTGTTGAGTAAATTAGGTGTTATTTAGTTATTTTGTTGTTTTAGAGTTGTTAGTGTGTCAAACTTAGTAAAATTTGTGTCATAGGGTAGGCTAGAACAAAATTCAAGTGGGTTTGGGAGGGATTCAATTATTACTTTTTCATTTTTTCAATCTTTAAAGTCAAAATTTTGAAAGTTGCAGCCATGATTTGGCCAGACGCCATCAGCCCTTCTACAATAGCAGGGCCGATTGTGTCATGTTGGTGAAATAATTTTTTGTATGGAAAATTATGTCTTTCCAAAAACACTCATGGGGTTACTCCCCTCATTCTCATGTATGGGGAGGCTCCTATTATTGGATGTAACTATCCTAATCCCATATAAATGTTGTGAGGTTGAAAAATAGGTCAGGAATCACACATACACACTTCATTGAACCTATGATAAAGTGCTTGCATAGGGTACAAGGGAGGAAATTACAATGATGAGGGATAAAGGATAGAATTTAGGAAAGGGAAGGTTATTGTTGTTAGTATCCAATTACAGAGTTCACACACAATAACTGGATTAGTTCAACATTCAAATAAAGGAAGGTAACAATGAAGATCTATCATGACTAACAAACCAAAGACACAATTCTTTAGATTCATTTATCAAGGAAACCAAGTTCCTTCTTGATCACTATACTTGCAAAGTTGTAAAAGAGAGAGTAGAGGAAAAACATGAGAAAATAACATGGAACAATGTAGATTTTATTTCTTGTGTTGGTGATATGAAGCTCAACACCCAAATCAAAATCCACAATTTCAATAAATTAGAAATTCTCAAACTTTAGGATATTTTGAAATGGAGAAGCCATTCCAATTTACAACATTGTGAATTGACCTTTCACCTACCCCTCACATGACTTCTCATGTTCCTATCCAACTTGTGACCTCTCATTTGCCCTTATCAGAGACAGATTAAGCACCTCTCTTATAATTTTGAGAGAATACTTTTATAATTTACAAATATTCTCACATGAGTGAGTATGAAAAAATACCGTGATTGTGTACAACGAAGAATTAAAATAAAGGGAGAGAAAAGGAGAAAGGAAATGGATTGAATGATCCGTTGAAGAAGCTCCCTCTGATGTAGAATTTACTGATTTTGAGGCATGATGATCATAATCTCCTCCTTTTTCCAGATGCACAAACATCACATACTGTCGAATGAGTGTTTAAAAACATTATTTTGATACCTTATGATGTGAGATTGAGATGAACCTGAGAATTATTCATGATGATGCATTCTTGATCTCAAAATGAGAGTGGGGATCACTCTCTTGATTCTTAGGCTTTCACAATTTTCATTCATGGTGCTCAAACCTCTTGATGTTTGTGTTCCTATCCTGTACACTGCACTACAATATTTGTAAATTCTATATTACCGACCTGCAAGATGTGAGATCCTAAAAGGAGAAATATGAGCTCTTTCCTAGCTCACTTGGCTTTACTGGCTAAATCAAATCACCGAGCTCATTTGGCTCATCTCAACCAACTCAACTAACTCACCCCAACTAGCTCATTCACCCAGCTCACATGGCAAGATGATGATGGTTTCCCCTAATAATATTGGATTTCAATGGAGCCTCAAGTGAATATCACTTATCTATAATTCTTATCTCAATAGTACCTTTGATGTTAGCATACCTCAATATTTGTGTACCCCTTATAGGAAAGGATGAGCTCTTGACTAGCTCACTTTACTCACCCCACTCACCTAGCTCTCCCAGATCACTGACCACACCCATCTCATCGACCTCACCTCGATGAGATGGTGATAAATTCAAATGATGAACACGATGACCTCTTCTAATGAATTAATAAATTCCTTTACACCTTTCAAATAATTTCCATTTGTTCAATTTCTCTGGCTCTTACCTGTTGCACCTTGATATACTCTACTTTGATTCTAAACATAATTAAGATTAGAATGATGCTTTGAGATCCCTATAAAGAGTGATTTTACTTGTTTGAGCTATGAAACCACCTTACAACCCTATGAGGATTTTGAAAAGAAACGATATGAGATAAAACAGGGCCAACTGCATCCAAAACGGAGACTTACTATTTTTTGGCAAGTAGGACCAGGACCTACTATTTTGGAAAATATCTATGTTGATCCTCTAAACCTTTTGAAACCTTCAATTATCCTATGTTCACAATTCCTTCCTATTTTTAGAAAGGTGCTTTCTTTCTTTTTATGTTTTTTGAAAAAATTACCAATTTTACCTTATTTGCCATCTTCATTGATTTTGGATGTTTTGAATGATCGGAGCTTGCAATATTGAGTGGTTTAATATTTTTGGTATGTGAAGGGGAAAAATAATTAGAAAAAGTTATTCCTCAATATCTTAAAAAATAAGCATCTTCTGTAGCCACCAATTTTGGGTGTAACGCCCCTCCGTCATCTCGCATTCATTCAACCTTTCCTCTCGCTTTTATTTTTCCTAAATTTGAGTAAATTCCATCTATTTAATCACCTTTATTTAATTAATTATCAAATGGACTTCATGTGGACCCATTTCATAATTAAAATTTTGGCATTATCTCCCATATCAATTTTATTCAATTCATGGGTAATAATATACCCATTTGACACCCCTTTCTTAATTTCAAAAGATGGAATCTATTATTGATGCAGCCTAGAATTTACCAGATAACACCCTAGTCATGCTAGCACATCACTCAGCCTAGACTAAGCGCTCACCCAAAGCACGCAAAGGTACCAGATCCCTCTTTAGGTTTCTGTACTAGGATGTTAGCGTGATGAAGGAAGAAACATATATGTCCATAACTAATCCACCATTCTACCATGCATGCTACATTTCAGATCTATGAAAGAACAAGCTTAAACAATAATCATGATTGAATCAATAACATGCACTACTCAATTACACACAGGAATGACACTTAGATTCAGCCAATATATTCCATCTATTAATAAACATAGAAGCTTCTTACAGTAATGTCAATCTATACCGAATGTGCATGGATCTGTTACAGTAATTCCATCATATATCTCTCTATCACCTTCACACATCCATCTCTCATATATATCTTACTATGTGCTTCACATCATATATATAGGGTGGGGACTTTCCCTTCACCACTTATCTATTCCAGAAATAGGCCGCATGCTATTAATAGCCACGTGTCATTTACAGGCATAGCCACACATGCAAGTGTGCTATCTATAGACCTCTTACAGTTAACTGAAGTGACAATCCTATTCCTAGCTCGTCTCCATGCAAAAACACTTGATCCGATCCTCTAAAGATAGATAATGTGTGGCGCACACATCTCTGCATCGTTGGTGTGTTCCACACGCCATCTTCTAAAAATAGGTCTTTATGCTCAAAATCAGCTAAGTCCTTAATGTTGAACTTTCCCTCCGCGCATGGGCTCTTCCTGTCCCTCTGCGCCCCTTGATCCTAGATTTCTCTCCCACATGGAATCCTTGTGTGATCTCTAACAAGTATTCTCTGATCAACATTACCCCACACTAATCTCATTGTCATCCTGAAAATGGTATCTCCAAAAAATTGAAGTAAAGAATAGAAGAATGGAAAGAATAAGAAAGAATACAATGAATAAATAAATGTTTTAAGAGGCAGCACCCTCTACATCAATTTGAAGGATCAACTCTGGATACTCCTCTTTTATTCTGGCCTCCAAGGTCTACCATTTAGTGAGTGCTTGTGCTACTTTTTCTAGAATGTCCACAACAATGGATTCTAACTCATCCCTCACAATCTCTCCTTTTTCATTCTGTAGAACCAACACAACGCTGGACATTGATGTCATTCTTCCTTCTAAAAGATCCATCTTCTACGCAATGAGCTTCCCAAGCTCTTCCAGCCGAGTCTTATGCGAATCTTGTGCTACTGCTAGGGCCTTGCACTTCTGTTTAACCATTGACAATATTTCTGTGTGGCCCAATGTTTCATCCTTCATTGCTCTCTGGACCTCATTGCTTTCTTCTAGGGTCTTCATATTGATAAGCACCTCTGGAGTTGTGCATATATTCAAAGACCTGGTCTGCTTTCTTCAATACTTCTTGTAGCGCTTGCAGCAACCCTTCATAGGATGCAATCTTTTGCATCACTGAGGCTTTCTCTCGTTCTACCTCTTTCTCTGACTTCCTTGGCACTGTCATGTGAAGAGGTTCATCTTCAAGCACCAGGTCCACCAAAATTTCCTACATAATGTATCACTGAGGGAAACATCTGTGGTACCTTGGTCTCCAAGTGTGGCCTTGCTCTAATGACATTGTCCCCAATCTCCTCTGTGATGTTGATAAATACTTCATTCTTCTTCTGTGTGAAAGTCCCTCTCTTGTGTTATGTGTGCTATCTCAACATCCTTTTTCTTTATCTCCTCATGCACATGCTCTGATTGTTGCATCTTTTTCCATGTTCCTTCTAGCAACTTCAGTAGAAACCTTCACCAATGTGTTGATGACCTGCTCATCTGACATGACAGTAGGCTTTACCATCATATGTCTAGATTGTGGTGCCTTCTTCAGCCATCTCGAAACACATGACTCTTCACATACATCAAAGTCAGGCTCATCCATGTGGGTGTGCATTGACCATGATAGTTGCTTTCAGTGTGCACAGTTGTCATATCCTCATCCATTAGCTCCCAGCCGAATAAATCCTTCTGTGTTATCATGCTCTGGAAGCGGGTGCAGACAATTTTACCTGCATCCTCTGCATACCCCATGGCTGGTGGAATGTGCTCTCCACTCATCCTCTTTGATCTAGGACCCTTGGGAATTATAGCTTCAAGGTTAGGAGCCTGTCCCGTTACATCCTGAGCAGTCACATGCATGGATCCAGAGGTTTCCTTTTCTTTTTCTTCTCCATCCTTCATCTCTTCATCTTTCTTCTCTTCCTCATTTTGTGGCTCATCTTCTTTCTCAAGTGGGGTAGGAGATGCACACTCACTCTCTTCTGATTCCTCTGCTTCTTTATCCAACTTCAACTTTCTTCTCTTCTTTGGTTCAATGGTCTCCTTGTGTGGAGAGAGACGAGGTGATTTCCGTACCATTTGTGGGGTTCCACTTTGAATCCTTGTGCATCTAAACACTTTCTTAAATCTATGCTCCCCCTGCTCAACCTCCATATCTTCCTCTTCATCCTGTCCTTGAGGTGGAGTGGCCACGCACCGTGACTCTTCTCTATCATATGGTTGCTTTCTTCTATGCTCCAAGCCTCCACTATCTTCACGCTCCTCCTCTTCACCCTCTACTTCAACAAATTTTGTGGGCCTTTGCATCGGTATGTTTTCTATTGTGTGCTTACCCTTTGGCAGCCCTGGGAGTGCGAATTCATTCTCTACATACTTATTTTTCTCCATCTTGGGCTTCAGCTGAAGATACACCAATGTTGCCCCTACATCTACTACAGCCAGACTTATTGGCTTAATATTCAACACCTCCGAAATGATCCTCTCAGTGTAGGCACTTCTTCTAGGATACACATGCTTCTTTCTCAACGTATGGTAGTCACAGTCTACCTTATCTGCATTGAATACCAGTTGGCACGTGTCTATAAATCTGTGAATAGATGCTTGGAAATACCTTGCAGTGAATGCGTAAGGAAATTTACACCAAGGGCTCTAAACTCCATCTCTCATTGGGAAGCGTGTGATGCAGAAATGCTGATATACAAAAAACTGGAATTGTTTCCCTACTACTGATGGTAGGTCCTTTGGGATGCACCACTCTTCTCCAAATGTCATGCTGAGCCTATCGTACCATTTCTCTACCCTTTGCTTTACATCATCTGTCATGGCCCCTTTACATAGGTACTTGTTGAACCTTTCAGCTGGTGACTTATTCTCCATGGGGTATTCCCATACCTTTTCCTTCAGCCCATCTGGTACTCCAATTTCCATGAATACTAGTGATAGTAGAACAGCCCCAAAGTCTGATCTTCCCTCCTGTGTGTGCTTCCTCGACTATTTTTTCTGCAATGTAGCCTACAATATTGTAGATTGCCCCTTCTAACATCTTACGTGCAACGTGTAACCACATAGTATTTACCTGTGACCACTACTCCTGATCATTCAACTTTGTAACAAGGTGTGTTGTTGCTTGCACAATTAGATAGTTCTTCAATTTGTCTATATCCATACCGCGTGGACCCTTCAGGTACCCTAACTCCTATCTAGTCTTTAAGATCATGACTTTATCTATGAGATCATTCTTTATATCCTCTCATGTGGCCTTCAAACCTATAACTAATGAGATAAGCATGCAGATGAGATTCTAACTCTGCATCCTGCAAAGTAGAAGAAGTCCTCATGCACTTTGCTCATGAGCCACTGATACAAGGGCTCATACTTCCTGAAATATGGAAGCTCATATAATTGGTAGACCCCAATTCTCTTCAGAAGCTTCTCACCTACATCATCATAAACCGGCATGTCATCCGCCGTACACTTGTTCATCCTCGCAGTGAGCAGGGAATCAGCTCCTTCTTGTTCTCTACGGTCCTGTGATTGTATTCACTCACTTTTCTCTTTCTGATAGGTGAATCCCATTCCTAGCCAATGATGACTCCTTCTGGATATTGCATTTCTGAAAAATTTGCTTTCGGGTGCCATCTCTTCTTCCTCGATGACCACCTTCTTCTTTCCTTTTCTCCTGCTTGTAGCTACCCTTCTTAGGTGCCATTTTTACCTTGCAAACATCTCCTCTTTTTAACTGTTGCAATTTGTGAATCAAACCCTAGCTCGATTTAATCATGCCCTAGGTGGAAACTTTGTGCCCTAACTCCTCTCTGTCTCCCTTGCTTTATTCAAACCCTTCACCACTGGGGACACAAGCTTCTTTTCACACAGATCTGTTTGTCACACTTGGTTTCACACCCTTCGCACCTTAACCCGATCACTCGGCTCTTCACACTTAGCTCTTTCCTCAAATTCTCTTAGTCACAATGGTAAAAATGAATCTGCATCCCATCCTTATATAATTTTTCAAATTTTGATGCATTTATTGCTCCTTCACCTACTAAATATCCCCTCATTCATTGACCAAATTCATTCATTCCATGTGTACATCTTCACACCCCAGCTATAACCTTCTAGCGTGCCTCCCTACCCTTTGGTCACAGACTTCTCTTCAGCACACCCTTACACCCGAGTACCTCATCACTGTACCTTCTCCTGGTAGTTATCATGGCCTCCACTTACCTCACGTTATACTTCCTTCCTTTCATTCATCTCCATCCTTGGTCACTTGTGAGAAGAAATCTTCTTTTGACTTAAAGCACACCCATAGCAGCTTATTCCTTTCACCTTTCAATTCCCACAGTCTTTTACTTAGATAACTACAACCACCCCACACTAAAATTATGTGCAGTCCTCTGCACATAAACATGCTTCATATAGTAATTAGCTTCATGCATGCAAGCACGCTTATTACACAAGAACAACAACTAAATTGACAAAGCATAGTGACAATGAAGGAAATACATTAAGGAAATATAGAATGGAAACCTATTCTAAATGGAAATACTACCTTATTACAAACACCAAGAAGACTTATTTATAGTAGGGCTTCAGCCTACTCCCATTAAAGTAACCGGTAGCCGTGTTCCATCAAGTGCTTCTAACTGGCAAGCACCTGATTCAAGTATATAAGTGATGACATATGGCCCCAACCAATGTACTTTGAGCTTTCCTGGATGGCGCAAGAACTTAGAGTCATAAAGAAGTACCATTTGTCCAATCTCAAACTTCTTATCCCTTATGTTTCTATCATGCCATGCCTTCTGCCTGGATTTTTCCTTCTTCTGACTCCATCATGTTATGGCTCATCACTCATCCAGTTGAATCATCTTCTCAATACGCTCTTCTAAATCCTTCTCATCAGCTAGACCTCTAGCGTGTGTAATGCACAAAGAAGGTAACATAAATTCTATAGGGAGAATGGCTTCTGTGCCAAACACCAACTAAAATGGTGTGGCTTTGTTCAATCTCTTGTAAGTTGTTCTATATGCCCAAAGAACAGCTGACACTTTTTCATCCCAATCCTTTCTTCCAACATCACAATTTTTTGTCAAAGTCTGGCTCAAAATCTTGTTGAAAGCCTCAGTAGTTCCATTTTCCTGAGGATGGTAGGGTGTAGTTTTATGGTGTGCAACCATAAACTCATCTAATAGGATCTTGATTGTCTCATTCAAAAAGTGTGTACCCCTATCACTTGTCAAGCTTAAAGGACATCCATATCTTGTAAGAACATTCTCCCATAGAAACCTAGTTGTTGTAGCTACTGTACAGTCCTTTGTAGGTGCTGCTTCTGCCCACCGTGTGAGATAATTTGTGCAAGTAATGATATAGCATGATCCAGTCTTGTGTGTGGCTGGTGAAATAGGTCCTACAAAGTCAATGGCCCATTTCTCAAATGGTTCAGCACTAGTAATTGGTCTCAAAGGCATCTCATCTCTTTGCCCTAGTTTTCCTAGGTGCTGACAATGATCACACGCCTTACAATATTCTTTGCAGTCTTTATATAATGTCTCCCACCATAATCCAGCAAGTAGGATCTTCCAGGCAGTCACATCACCTGCATAATGGCCTCCTGCAATACCACCATGGGCCTCTTCCATAATATCCTTGTGCTCATGCTCTAATACACAATGTCATAATACTTCATCTCTACCTAACTTGTAGAGGTCACCACTGATTAACATAAATGGTGCCACACGTATAGCAAGTTGTTTCTTTTCTAATGCCTTCATTCCTTCTGGTGCCATACCAGTTCATAGAAAGACAACAATGTCTTCTAATTCCATGGGCACACGTTGTAACCTATATAATTGTGCATCTGGCATGGTTTCTTCAATTGTTTGTGCTTCCTCTCCTGAGTTGATTCTAGATAAATGGTCTGGTCCAGAATTACTTTTCCCTGGCTTCACCACAACTGTGAAGTCAAACTCTTGAAATAGGAGTACCCATCTACATATGCACCCCTATAAGATTTGTTTACCAAGTACTTCAATGCCATGTGATCTGTATAAAACACAAATGGTGTTGCTAACAAGTACTGTCAAAACTTGTGCAATGCATAGATCATTGACAAAGCTTCACGCTCTGTAGTTGTATAATTCCTTTCAGTAGGAGTCAGCTTCCTACTAGCAAAACAAATTGGATGATCTATAATACCTTCTCTAGGTTGAGCTAACACAACGCCAATGGCCATGCCAGAGGTATCCACATGCACATGAAATGGTTTATCCCATGAGGGAAAACATAGAATGGGCGCGGTAGTAAGTTTCTCTTTAATATCTCAAATGTGCGTTGCTGCGGTTCTCCCCAATAAAATGTACCTTTCCCCTTTAGTAACTCTTCCAAGGGTGCAGCAACTTTGGCATACCCTTTGATGAATTTTCTATAATATCCTGTATGACCTAAAAATCCATGCACCTCACTTTGACTGGTAGGCACCTCCAGGCCTAGAATGACTGCAACCTTAGCTGGATCAACCAACAAACCTTCCTTACAGATTATATGTCCTAACAATATTCCAAATGGTGTAGCAAATATGCACTTCTTGATGTTCAAAGAGATACTCAATTGTCTGCACCGTTCAAACATTAAGCGCAGATTGTCACAATGATCTTTCACAAGCCCATATACTGTCCAATCGTCTAGGTAGACCTGTAAGAAGTTGTGAATAAAATATTTGAATGCCTGAACAACTATGCGTGAGAATACAACAGGTGCATTTTTCAGTCCAAAAGGCATCACAGTATAGGAAAAACTTACCCCATTCAGTAGTAAATGTTGTCTTTTCTTGATCCTCCTGAGCAATCCTAACCTGATGATACCCAGAAAACCCATCTGTGAAAGAGTATATTTCATGCCCTGCAACACCTTCTAGTATTTCCTCAGTAAATGGCATAGGGAATGGATCTGTGACACATGCAACATTTAGCTCCCTGTAGTCCACACATATTCTAATTCATCCATCCTTCTTGATACTGATCACCATTGGACTAACCCATTCTGACTCATCAAGGGGCTTGATAATTCCAGATTTCAACATTTTATCAATTTCTTCTTTTACCTTTTCACACAAATTGGGGTTCATTCTATAAGGTCACTTCCTAACTAGGGCATGCACCATCCTTAAGTTTTATCTTCATTTCCCCAAGTGATTTATGCACACCTTTAAGTTCATGATACCCTCGAGGGAATAAGTCCTGATAATCCCTGAGTAACTCAATGATCTTTGCTACCTCCAAGTCTGACCAGTAGTCTCCAATGATGGCCTCCTTAGGCTCAGCCTCCAACCTATATTCACCTTCTTTGTCTTCATGGGTTTGTGATAGGCACACGTATCCTTGTCTGCACTATCCAAGACCTCACACCCCCTTGTGAATGTTCAATATCTAGGTTCTCAACTTCCTCATCATCCACGATGTAAACCATCTTTCCTTTCTCTTTCTCAAGGAAAGCACATTCAAGTAGTATGGAGTCCATTTCTTCTTCCTTTTCAAAATGCGCTTGGACTCTGTCTCACCAAATAATTCCTGAATATGCTCTTCTACTTTTGCACTATCTCCCATAGTTAAGCGCTTGACAAATTTTAATGCCTCTTCTATTGGAGGTTGGGAAGAAAAGTAGTCAAAGGTCTGGATCATTCCTGAAGTCAAATTTTTCCAATTCCCAGTCTCTCGATGTAGTTCTGCATATACATACCAGGCGCATGTGCACATCCTTGTAGAGTAGAGTACAATCTATGCACCCAGAGTGAAGGTGGTAATGCTTCCTGTCCTGTTGTCCAGAGTCTCTCACACTGCTGAATGTGATGTTGAACAGGTTGATCACCATGATAAGTGCAGATCTACGTAGGTGCATTGTTCCTTACAAACCTAATAGATAGGGTGATCCCAATCTCTTCCCATTCTATAAGATTATCTCTATGGACTACCCACCAACGTGTTGTTGTCCCGCGTGAAAGGTATATACTAACATATCTCTTCTCTTAATTTGATTTGTCCACCGTGTTTCCATGGCTTTCAAAAATACAGGAAGATCTTCTGCCCCTGTATACCAAGGTATTGTGCTACCTATCCATCAAACCAAATGAATTCCATTCTTGTGCACGCAACCACACTTTTCACCTCGCACCCTACTAGTTCATATGTACCATGAGCCCAATTGTCACAAGCAATACTCATAGTATCACTAATAGAATGAGAATCCTCCCACTATAGGATGCCTTCTTTTGATGGCTCATTGACCTCTGGGTCCTGAATAGCGCATACATAAATTCTGTTTAAGTCCTCCTCACTTAGAGGCTCAACATATGGTGTAGACTTCCCATCTGTTAGAGGTATCACAACTCTTTCCTCCTTGTTCTCAAAGCTGATATACCCCTTATTGAATCTCAAGTCAGCATTATTCACATAACACCAAGGGCGTCCAAGCAAGGCTGGAAAATTTTCTGCTTCTGCAAGTGCTAATACCTCAAAATCCCCAGTGAACTTGGCCCCTTGTATGGTTATAGATGCATCCTTCAAAACTCCTATGGGAGTGGCCTTAGTCTGGTTTTCCATAAACAACACATTAGATGATGGCTGCAATGGAGGCCTCCCCATTTGTACCCATGCATCTAATGTAAGCACATTTACTTCTGCACCTGTATCAATCAATATGTTACTCAACAACCATCCATCCACAACAACATTCAGAGTAATTTCCTTGTCATAGTCAATGCTATCAGGGGGAATATTTGCATGCAGAATCTTTCGTCCTAGTCTCAATACTTACGCACAGAGTGTTCCCTTTTAACCAACTTCCTAATAGTGGAATGATGTTCTCCTGGCGCAACATTTTGCACACTTCTCTCAGATCATCGATATCAGTTTGGACTATCTCTGATGCTTTCTTCTACTCCTTTAAGTATTGTATCTCACCCTGAAGATTCCTTAGCACTTCCATAGTATCCTGGTAAACTTCCTTCTGATGAGCAGGATCTGGGTACCTTGCATGCAAAACCTCCTCCTTGGTGATCGTAGGCTTCTGGTGCAATGCCTCTCTTACACATGCCACTTCATCTCATGTAGTAATCTTCACAGTTAATGCCTCAGGTCTTGGTGCTATCTTGGGCATCCACTGATCTTCTACCATGCATTGGATTCTAACCATCCTGGTGCCTTTGTTTTCTTGCTTATGTTGCTTACTCAGATGCTCATATAAGTCTGGGCATTCTTCATAGCTATGGTTCTTTCCGCAGAAAAGAACATGTAATATTCTGAGGACATTCACACCTATAGTGGTCAGGAGATCCACATGTATAACATGTTCCATGAGGGAACTCACCTCTTCCTCCACCACGGCCTCATCCTCCATATCCACCACGATATCCATGTCCCCTTCCACGACCTCCTTCAAAATGCCCCTCATTCCTGTCATAGCATTTTGATTATGATCCCAATCCTGGTGCTCATTCTTACCCTTAGGATTATCTGTTATACTTGTCTGTCATACCCCAATGTCTATAGCATCCTGGATCTGACCAATCAACCAAAATCCTCAGTATCATGGGTCGTGGAGTGGAAAATTTTGCAAAATAGGATACATTCTTCCTTATCACATGTAACAAAGGAAAGTGACTAGCATCATGATTCAAATGACAGATCTCACAATCCAATAGTAATGAGCGTACAGATCTATGAGGACAACTATCCTTGGTGTGACCTTCCACTTCACAATCTGTACACCAAATTCCTGAGCGCATTTCATGGGCTGAATTTGCTGATAGCTTCTCTAACTGCTTTTCCATAGCTGCAATCTGTGCCTCTAAGAATGGACTAACACCAGTGTCAATGCTCCCAACTACCTCAGCACGTAAAGCTACTTCTAGTGCTTCACACAGGATCAGTGTATGTCTTATGTGACAGTGCCCTTCTAAATGGTGTAATCAATCCTCCAACAAACCATTGTGCATGTTGGCTTGCATGAATATCATAAGATAGCTTAGATAGAAGTGTCTTAAAATGGGCATCATACTCACGTACACTCTCAGTAGTGCCTTGCTTGATATCCTTGAGCACACTTATACTCTTCTGCTCAAACTCAGGGATATGGAACTCTTTCAAGAAAGCATCCTTCAATGCTGCATAATCCACGCAAGTTTGATCAGGGTCAAACTTCCTGTACCAGCTGTGTGCACATCCCTGTAATGTAGTAGCAAATTGACTTGCCTTACACTCAGCAGCCATGATCCCTTTAGCTCACCACAAGATTTCACACATATGCACATGTTCAGCAGCATCCTCTATGCCTCTATACTCTGGAAGATGAAGAGACATTTCCATATAAATGTTATGTGGTTGTTGCGGGCCTTGACCACCTGATCCAGAACCTCCTGTGTTCCCTCTACCTCCAGAACCACCAGATCCACCAGAACTAGAACCACCTATACCTCTTGATCCTCCACCTGTAGCTGGAATAGGACCTGTAGATGTACTCCCCTGTGCTCCGACAGTAGTACTATACTGAACCCCTACAGTCTGTGAGGTAGTTCCACTTCCAGAGGTGAATCCAACATTCTGCACTCACGTTCTGTGTGGATGATGTGCCTAAGAATGTTCCTCCAAATATCATTGAAGTCATCTGTCCTGCCATTGATGTACTTGCTCCCTGACTTACTCCTGCTCTCCTACTTCCCAAGTTAGCTTGTTGGTTATTTTTCATACTAGATACTGGAAAACCAAGCACAAGGGCTAGGTCACCAGGTGGATTAAGATGCACACCTGTGGCCCAGGTAGTCTCTACTGGCACACTTCTGTGTGAGGCCAAGGGGGGATCTCTGTCATGTTTTCCAAGATGGGGGAGTTCCTGATGCTCTAGCTCCACATCTTCTATGTGAGCTTTAAATCCTTCATGAGCCATCTCTCTCCTCAATGCCATACTTTCTGCAATGGAACACTTGCTTCTCTATCTCCCTCTCACGCACCTCATTATACTTAAGCCACCTCTCCTCTCTCTACCTCTCTACCACTAGGTCTACCATCTTTCACCAAACCT
This sequence comes from Taxus chinensis, assembly GCA_019776745.2. NCBI lineage: Eukaryota > Viridiplantae > Streptophyta > Pinopsida > Cupressales > Taxaceae > Taxus > Taxus chinensis. The sequence continues at coordinate 733,877,499 of CM034154.1, read as the reverse complement.
GTTCCTGCCCTCGTGCATGGTGAAGTTTAGTTAGCCATCAGTTTACTCTCCAGATTCAAAGTTACCATCAAGATCTTGATCGCCAGTGGAATACCTTGCAGATATGTTCCTCTTGGATACCACAAAAACTGGAATTCAGCTACCTCTGGGAAAGAATACATCGAAATTGAATATTCCAGAATATAACTGTTTAGAACACCATGAAACCACGTATCCACAGTGTGAGTCCAGATCAAATCAACATCATAAAGGGCCTGAAATTCTTCCTATGTCCAGACAAGTGCGTGATACCTCCAATTCCACTGAGATGCATAAGCAGTAAGCCACTCGTATAGTTCTACTGGAAAGATAGTGAAAAATCTCTCATATAGGTTGTCATACAGATTTTGTTCTACCCAAGTGCATGCATTAAACTCAGATCCACTACTGAACCACCGTGCATATTCTTCCTCCAGATCATGTATCCATTCCTCAATACTTTCTAGAGTTAACCGGTACGTCTTCATCACGAACCATCCTGAAAACAACTGAAAAAGAGGTCTCGGTAATGGAACCAATGATGCAGCCTAGAATTTACCAGATAACACCCTAGTCGCATTGGCACATCACTCAGCCTAGACTGAGCACTCACCCGAAGCACGCAAAGGTACCAGGTCCCTCTTTAGGGTTGTTGTAGCAGGATGTTAGCATGATGAAGGAAGAAACATATATGTCCATAACTAATCCACCATTCTACCATGCATGCTACATTCAGATCTATGAAAGAACAAGCTTAAACAATAATCATGATTGAATCAATAACATGCACTACTCAATTACACACAGGAATGACACTTAGATTCAGCCAATATCTTCCATCTATTAATAAACACATAAGCTTCTTACAGTAATGTCAATTTATACCAATGCGCACATGGATCTGATACAGTAATTCCAATCATATGCGCATACCTCTATACCTTCATACATCCATCTCTCCCTATGTGTGTGTATATATGTTACTATGTGCTTCATATCATATATATATATATATATATATATATAGGGTGGGGACTTTCCCTTCACCACTTATCTATTCCAGAAATAGGCCGCATGCTATTAATAGCCACGCATCATTTACAGGCATAGCCACACATGCAAGTGTGCTATCTATAGACCTCTTACAGTTAACTGAAGTGACAATCCTATTCCTAGCTCATCTCCATGCAAAACACTTGATCCGATCCTCTAAAGATAGATAATGCATGTGTGCACATGTCTCTGCATCATTGGTGTGTTCCGCATGCCATCTTCTAAAAATAGGTCTTCATGCTCAAAATTGGCTAAGTCCTGAATGTTGAACTTGCCCTCTGCACGTGGGTTCTTCCTGTCCCTCTGCACCCTTGATCCTGGCTTTCTCTCCCGCGCGGACTCCTTGTGTGATCTCTAACAAGATGGTTTTCCCCCCATCTTTCAAGGGGAGACATAGAAGGAAGGACTTGAGAGACCTAGGACCAAAAAACCGGACCTAGACTAGAACAAGAAGAAGACCCATAAAGGAGAGGAGAAAAAAGAGCTTAATTAAGTTCTACTAGTTTGAATTCAAGGAAAAACTTTTCCATTTTTAGAAGTTAGAGGTGAGGAGTGTGGTAGAAATATTTTCCGTTGTTCATCATCTTGCCATCATGATGCCCATTTCATCTCCATATCAGAGCACAAGCTAAGTCCCCTCATCATTTCAGTTACTTGTCATTTTGTATTTCATTATTTCTACACAATATCTATTGTTCATCGTTTATTACTATCTTTCTAGACACTGGGTTTGACATCCTCCAAGGGAGTTGACATCCTCTTGGAACCTAGATTATCCAGGCAACCCCGGCATATTTTTTATCTAATCACATTTGTTTCAGTTTTACATATCTTCTTTGCACCTGTAGATCCATATTTGCATCTGACGTCCATAATCCCTCTATCATTTGAAGTTGTTGGTGGCTTCCATTATTGGATTTCACCCATGTGAGAATGAGGTTTCTTGTACAAAATCTACATCGTGTGAAAAGTAGTTTACATGAAACTAGATTTTTTTAAGACCTCTCGCTCCAAGTTTCGGATGATTTTACCTACCGAATCTTCAGGAAATTGAAAATATCTTTGAAGATGAAATATTTATGATGAAAAATACAATCCTCAATATCCTTTACAAATAGGGACTTCATGGCATTAAAACTAGCTTACATGAAACTAGATGTTTTTAGGATATTTTCCTCCATTTTTAGAGTGATTTTTCCTAAGGGATCCTCAAGAAGTGAAGATGAGCCTTGATTTCCTTTCACTACTACATCATGGAAGCCATTAATCGAGGCTTTAAGATTTGATAAAAATAAAATTTACCCAAGTGCAAACAATGAATTCCAATTGTGTTATGCCTCATACAGGGATCTCGTGTTTCAATTTCTGGATGAAGAACTATGTGTAACATTCAACCTTCGCAGTCATAATAATTTTGGAAGTCTTTGAAAAATTTGATCTGGTGTTTTAAATAATTCTCAATTATTGTATGCTTTATGCCTTTAATAATGGTGTCTTGGTTGAACCAGGTAATAAAACCCTTAGCAGTTAGTCATTTTCAAATTTTGATGGTCATATGGATGTCAAATTTACACACGATGGGGTAGAAGAAACTAGGGAAAAATTAGGGTTTGAAAATGGCTTGGCATGGGGTTCATTTTTATGTTCCCATTTTCCCCTTGGTACATGGATAATAGGTGTAATAAAATGCACCCTCACCTCTTCTTGACAAGTGTCACTTTGGGATTTGAGTTTGAGGAGATGAAGGAAGATTTGATTCTAGCACATGGGAAGATTTGATTCTAGCATATAAAGAACCTAGAGAGGGGATAAATATGGGGAAAAAATTGTGTCCCCTCTATCCCCTATGGAAAGGGACAAGAGGGACACAAAAATTCTCCCTCATCTGGTGTTTCCAAGTGTCATTTCATTATTGCATGATGCGAGAGCTAGAAATAGGCCAGATAAGCCCTCTGGAGTGATGCAAGTTGGTCACATGGAAAACCAAGGGTAAAAAGCTTAAAGAGGGGAAATTTTTTATGTCCCCTCTATCTCCTTAGGACAGGAATAAGAGAGACACAAAACTTTTCCTCAACCTAGAGATGTCATGTGTCCTCTTGCAAAATTAACTGACTGCAAGAGCATACCTGCGAGAGAGAGCAACTTGACGATGAGGTTGTCAGAGCTCTAGGAAGACTATTTTGATGAAACCCCTTATATGAGTTTTAATCCCAAGATCCTTCCAAATATAATAGAATGGGTTCTAAATTTCCAAAAAAAAATCTGTAACACCCTGAAATAGATCCTTTTTTACTTGGGACAACAGGGTGTGTCTGTACAGTTTGAGTTTCCCTAAGAGATACTTGTGTCTTATGAAATATTTGAAAATTCCATCCTGTATAGAATTATTAAATATTTCCGTTGACTATTTATTTTACTCCTAAATTGTTGTGGATCTCCCAGAACCTTGTTGAAGCTCAAGTACCATTTTAGACTGGAAGCTCCTTACACCTTAAAAAACCTGAAGTTTCTCAACTTCTTCCTAAACCTCTAAAACTTTCCTAAACTTTCTTAAATTAGTCCCAATATGTTCATATCTCTTCAATACCACATCCAAATTATTTTTTATCCTTTTTTTCCATCTAAAATAATTCCTACGAGTCCAGAGAATGTCAAAATTGGCCTCTCTAGGCATGCAAAGAAACTAGTCATTGAAAGCATCTCACTATATGAAATTATTGACCTTGTCACATCATTCCAAACACATGTGATTACTTACTAATCATGTTGGAATTACCTGTAAGATCAATATAGAAATGAAACAACTAATAAACTGGCCATGAGAGGGTTACATGAAGACTCGGGAGAAATTTTTTCAATTTTGGCTTAGTTGTCATCCTTGAAAGTTTGAAATTCTTATGCAAAAAAAATTTGCATAAAAACATGTCAGAATGGGAAATAGAGAGTCAGAGTACTAATGGAATATTCCATAGGGAAGATGGCATAGGGGAAGATTTCCGGGGTATGATGGTGTCTACCAAAGGGCCGATTGGCGTAGGGAGGTTGCTAGTGTTGCATACTTTGATATTTTAATCTAAAAAATGATTTTTCGAAGGTCTAATGTTTACATGTTGTTACTTTATGGATGCAGGTAGTGCACAATATCCACCTGTGTAAAATCATAGATGTTTCATGGCTCAATAGGATGATTTTAGGATTAACACAAGCATATGTTGCCTAGCTATAGGGTTGGGAATTTGGGGGGAATCATGTAAATGCCTAGGATTCTGTTGGACATGGACCTGCTACAAAAAAAAGTAGTTGTATGGGAGACCAGGGTCCAACACATTTTTGGTGGTGGATAGGATGAGATATGATGGAGATGGATTTTAATTTAGAGTATGTACATGGGATTTTGGGGTTAATTATTGGAGGCACCCACTTTTACTGTGATTTAATACGTGATGCTACAAAGTGGGAGAGCATTAACCATGTGGGCTACAAGGAGCGAGACATATGACGAGTTCATGTTATGCATTTGAATCATCACAGTGCGAGAAGAAAGAATTCCAGATACCTGAAATGTGGTTATGGGGATCGTAATGACACGCATAGTGTGTGATAAGGCTGGTGGAGCCATCCTATTATTCTTGATAGCACTATACAAAGACGTGGTGGATCAGGTTGTAATGTTAAGTTAGGGAACCACCATATGGGTGTAGTTGGCTCATGATCTTTATAGGATGTGGTGCAAAGGATAGATGGTCATGGGACCCATCATTTTATTGACAACATGGATATATTATTGGTTCCCGATGCACAAGATGACAGGGACACCATAGGTATTAGTAGTAGATGCCCCGAGAGTAATTCAGTGGGTGTAGGGGATGACAGTGAGAGAACTTTGGGTATACTGGCCACTAGCATATGTGGGTACAGATGATGTGATATGAAAACCCTACATAGGGAATGTGAATCAGTGGCCCAGTTGGCCCTAAGTAGAGTACCTAGAGGCCATAACGGAGGTGACGGTAAACTATTTATATTGGGTGGAAAGACATGGGATGGATAAAGTACTAAGCTATTGTAGATGGCCGACACTAGTAGTGATACTATCGTTACCATCCTACCAACATTTTCTTGCTAGAGAGGTTACATGATCAGAGGTACAGGTTCCAATATTATGACCTCACAAGGTATGGAAAGTGGGTGTACCATGGAGGCAACTGTGTAGACGTGGTAGGGATACTCAGGGCCCACCATAGATCATACTGGATAGTGGTTCAAAGGAGGGATTTGATGTAAGATCCACTAATACAGGGTTGCAGGTTGGAGCATGTCCTAGCACCGTAGAAGGGGGAGCTAGACAACCAACACCATGGCTCAGAGAGCACAAGATTCAGCAGCCAGGTGGAGGATTTTTTTTACGTCATTTGGAGTTCAGAAATATGTGCATCTAAGATAGAGGCCTAGACCACAGAATAGAGAGGGGATGATATTAGTGTCCCACAGTAGGTGGGCACAATATATAGGAGTCAAACCTCTTTGTGACAACGAGGTGGAGGAGGTATTAGGTGGCCGAGGAGATAGAGACACCTGAGTAGCCAAGTATGAGTGATATCATATTAATTAGATGATTTTTGTAGAAATGTGTGATATTAGTAGTGATGTATGTCATTTTTTGGTTTTGTAGAGTGAACGACAAAGAAGTGGCACTTGTTGATCAAGAGTTCCCACTATGATATCTTAGACTCTATGTTAGATGTCCAGGATACTAAAGTGATGGTGGATCCAACAACATCATCAGACAGGGATTCAGTGAGATAGTTTCTCTTAGTGGGTGAGGCATCTAGGACACTGAGGAGATATACAGATACTAAGATAAAAACATATATGTGAGTTTGTAGAGTCTACTACAAGTGTAGGTGGCCCTAGTTCAGGAGCAAGAAGCTCACCTAACCGATGCCTAGAAATTTTTGGTGTAGATTACATCACTAGAGACATGGCTAGTGAGGACACGGGGAGAGGCCTATGGATCCCAATTGAGGGTTTCGTCCCTAGCTCACACAATGAGATTAGATATCATGACCCCATTAGCCTAAATCCTCTAGAGATCCCCCATAGGGGGAGACAGTGCTTGAGTCATATTGTAGATGGGCTAGAGAAATTTTGTATGATTTTTTTTTATGTATAAATGTTGATTCAATATATATGTATATATATGATGATGAATTTTTGATGGAATTTAGTAATGTTTGGATATTTGGATATTTGGTGATTTATTTTCCTACTTTCCACATGCATGTATGTAATAATACCATGGTGCTTAGGAGTAATTATAATGAGATAGATAGGTAAAGTCAGAAATGAGGGGATCGATGAGATATCCCAACTCACGCGATGTGAAAAATCCAAGTGGAGGAAAAATGCCAAGACATCTAATGGTAGGATGTTAAGGCGCGGATGGTGATGAATCCAAGTGGAGTGAACAACCCAAGCAAGGATGGGATATTTGAGATGTTGGAGATAGTATGATAAACCTAAGGGGGGATCAAGAGCCCAAGTGAATATAGAAGATGATTGTGTAAAACCTAAGTGGAGGTCGAAAGCCCGAGCAAAGGCATGAGATCAGGCCAAAATATGAAAATAAGATGTAATCATCGTGTTTATAGGTAACTGGCCATGAGGGGAAAAATATTACAGTGTGTCTATGATAATGTCTTCAACTTGGTCCAGAATGTGGCTTCAGGAATAGATCATGAGGTCCTCGATAACATGATGTGTAATAGCTACTTTTCGATGGAATTTAGAACACGTGGAAAATAAGGTGTCATCACTTTGGTCCTCCAACCAAGTGAGAACATCACGCTAAATATCATCGAGAGTAAGGTGAGGCTCAAGGTGAGGTGGAGGCCCATGTGTAGGTTATGTTCTAGGTGGTATAGGGGAAGGTGGGTGGCTCCAAGAGGAATTGACCCTACTCTTTTGAGTTTTTAAATGGGTTTAGGGTATGATATGCTTGCTACACAAAACCCAACAGTTAGAATTGGTGTGCATACATTACTTGTGGTTAGAGCAGAAGAGAGGATCCGAAGCAGAAGGATGTTTAGCCTTTTTGGTTTAGTCACATTTGACCTCAGCTTCAAGCTTCTTCATTCGGCGTAGATAGGCTCTAAAATTAGAAACATCATGCCTTGGAGCCTCGTGTCATGTGCAGTATAGATGAGTTGTAGAAGACTGAGGATCTATAAGGGAAAGAGACAGGGGAGAGGTCTAGTAGGATTTAGAGGGCTAGTGAGAGTATTTGATAAGGGAATTGATGCGATGGGTGAGGATGGCACTGATGGAGCACTATGTCTCCCATAGGGTTCATTTTAAAAATCCCCCTCTAAAAAATAATTTTAGAATTTGTGGCAAATCTCAAAAATTGACTTTTAAATCGTAGGTGAATTTCTAAAAAATGTTTCAAGGAAAGGTGATTTTGCAGAGAGTAATTTTCTCGAGGTTTCACATAGTTAGACGGGTAGGTTAGCTGGGTAAGTTGGTCAAGCAAGGTGGTCAGGAAGGTTGGTTAGGTAGGTTGTTTGAGTAAGTTGGTTAGGTAGGTTGGTCGAGTAAGTTAGTCGAGTAGGTTGGACGAGGTAGCTTGGTCTAGGTGTGGGTTGGATAGTTCAATCTTAGTAGTGCTCACTCCCAAGGGGATATCACAAAGTATGCATATTCCAACTTGGAGAAACATGGTAGTCATCTTAAAGGAGTTAGCATCATGGGAATATTCAAAGATAGATTCATAACTTCAAGTCCTTACATTGGGGTCTTGGTTGAAGTAGGTGAGAAATCCCTCCCACGTGCCAAATTCTTGGTCTAGACATGAGTTTCACGAAGGATTTTTATATGCTATAATTATTTTGAGCAGAGTGATGGGAGAGGAAAGTACCAAAGAATTCAATGATTGGATGGAATTATTCATCCTTACCACCATCAAAGGAAAGAAAATGATTGATTGGGGTCAAATCATCAGTGACAACATCCATTTTTTAGTTACTCCAACTTTCATTCACAATAAAGTTTTCCATGACATCATACTTAGTATATGTTATTTCCAGTACAATATATTTCAGGGGTTGGACTCTCACATCAAACATCTCCCAGAAGGCTCCCACCTATGATAGGTATCAATAGGTGATCTTGAAAGAGAGTAACCATCACTTTGCTAGGGTGAATGATGCATTCACCATGTATGTTGTGAGATTCCTTAAAGGAAACCCCAAACTTAGATTTTCCTCACAATTTTTCACGTTGATTCAAATATACATATCCTTCTTCACACAGTTTGCAACTTTCTCATATATCAGGTTAGCTTGATTTAACTTCACCCCGTGAAAGCTTCCTTAGTACCTAAGTGACAAGATTGTTATGTTTGAGCTTTAAAGACAACTAGCTCACGTCAACGGAAAACTCAAGAATAGGAAGAAAAAAGGTATTTCTTTCCCCATCTCTTTGGGAATTTTCTCTTACAAGTCTCTCATTGATACATCAAATTTGAAATCCTCTTTATCTCATTTGAATATTTATTCATATACTTTGAGGGATAAATTTTACATCCGAAGCACTTCTGATATGTTTTATATCCCCGACTTGTACCATGTGTCGCAAACTAAGGACTATTGGATGAACTATTTTGATGATCATGAAGTTAGAGAAATAATCACATGAGGATGACAATAGAGAAAATGAAGAGGTTTGTCTTTGAATAGTTCAAAGAAGGAATTGATGATGATGGAACAGAATTGTACAACCCCGAGTATCTGGCTATGAAAGCTTCACCTCTCCCCAAAGTTTTTTGGAGTATCAGAGTATCAGGGGTATCAACAAAAGGACTCATCAACTAATCTGAAGATCAAGGGAGTGGTTCAAAAATAAGAGGGCATCATTCATTAAGTCAGAAGGTCTTCATTCTCTCCTGGAATAGACATCTCCTCTCTTCACTTTGGGGGAATTTGATAAAGCTTCAAGTTCAACCCATTCTAAAAGGCTTCAAATTATTATAGTCCATGAAATTTGAGCCAACTCACTATAGGAGGACTCAAAAAAATTGAAAGTGTCTCATAGGTATAAGGTATATGGCCTAACCCTCTATAGAGTATAGTACTCGTCATCCCCTCTGCACATATATACACTATTTCCCTATATAGATAGCCCTATCCATATATTTTGAACTGAACCCTGCCCCCTTTCTTTTTTTTCCTGTATAATATATAATCTACAATCAGGAGATCCAACCCCTATATATTATCTAGTAGCCATATATTTAGACGACTCCCATATATATATATATATGGAAACCCCCTATCTATTCATGTGATAGCTATAATACTCCCTAGGGGTCGGGGCTAACAGAACGATTGATGAATTGAGCCTAGGAATCCATCGGATCATTCACGCAGTCAATCATGATCATAGGTTGTTACATTCAATCAATCATGTTACGGGGTAGGAATACATAACTTCGATGGATATAACTTTCTTTAATTCAGAGAGAATGTATCTGATCTCCAGTAGAGGGTGTGGAACAAGGTGATATTAATCCAACTCAACCGTCTATCATTCTGAGAACTTAGAACATTTCTTTTTCCACATTTTTGCCTATTCAACCAGCCCAAGATCCACCTTCTCAACCAGAACAAGAAACTTCCATCATTCCCAATACTGAGCTTGAGACAAATAAAAAAAATTCATGGGTACAAGATATGATTGGGGGAGGGACATGAACGATCCAATAGGTGTTGATCCTAGACTTCTAGGACATATTTTCACTCATGAAGGTAAAGAAATGGAAGGAAGCATAAATTTCTTCTTGCTTTTTCAACGACACTTCAAGGAACCAATATGTGGAGGTCGTTAGGCCCAAATTCGTCAAGCTTGTCAACAAGATGGCCCCATTATATTATGAAATCAACACCATTCTCCTTATACTAGTGACATATGAGGGAGATTCTCATCTATTCCATGAGTCTTCCACTCACCTTCTTGCGAGAAACCAGGAATAAAAAGAGAAATTGTATCAAGCGAAAGACCATATAAGGACCCTCACTTCATATGTGAAAAATTTCTTTGACCCAAATGCTTCCACTTCTCTCTCATATAAGTTACTCCCATCAGTAGCTTTAACCCAGATTCTATCTGAAAAACACAATGCTTCACCATGTAGGGTAGAGCAAATGACAAGTGGGTGAACAAGATTCTAGAAAAGCGTAAGGTGTTGCTTCTTGAGATCAATTTCTTGGTTCAAGTAGATGATTGCAACAGCTATGAAAGTAAACATGACTAGAGAGTAGGTTGAGGTAGAAAATGATCATTGGGACAAGTTTTATTCACTAGTCATTTAGATGGAAAAGGTAAATTCATCCCTCCTAGTAAACAAGTAAGTATTCACTTTAGCAACTGATGACTTGTCTCAAGTCTAGGCTCACACTTTGGTTTCTCACTATGAAATGATAAATAATTCTTTGGGTGAATTGGATTCATACAAGGAATGCATTTCAAAGATGTAAGGGGATTTCAATGTTGAGGTACATAATCTTGTAGTGCCAGCATTGAGCAAAGACACTTCAGCGGATGATCTGTTGAAGCCATTTGAAGATCTTTTCAATAAAGAGGCTGGATATCCTTTTTCATTCAACAAGGATACATTAGATATCCCTGGATGAGATAAGGGTTATCATATCAAACATTGTGAAATATCATCAGTCTTGGTTCACTAAGTGCAAGAACATAAACTCCCTCTTTGAGAATTGGATCAAGTCCTTGAGTTTTTTCCACATCCCACAAGTTGAGAAAGTTACACCTGCGACGACACAATATAGTAAGCATTTCAAAGGTATCGATATATCTTCATAATATCTTTCCAAAATTCCATCAGCAAGCATGTTCCCATCAGCGAAGGCATCTTCCTCAGTACTGATTATTTATCTTCTTTATCTCTTCACTCCCCTTTCCTCTCTTCCTTTACATTCTAATTCTTCATTGGGAGGTTGCACTTTTCATTTTCATCTTATTCATTAATGTGACTATAGTAAAAATTTTAATAAGTTTCCCTCAATTAATAAAAATGGTAATTAATTTATTTTGTAGGAATGCCAAGAGTCACAAGTTGTAAAGATAAGCAAAAATACATGTGGGGGTAGGTGAAGAGTCTTTCTGAAATCTATATATTGTAATGACTTCCTCTTTCCAAGGGGTTGTCAATTTTGTGTGTTCATGAGTAGATAACTACTAAGAATAAGAAAAAATATAACAATTTCTTCTATTTCCCTCTCTATATGCTTTTCTCTTTTTCTTTCTTTGTACATCTTTGCACATCTTTATGAGAATTTCAATAAAGAAAGGAGTTTTAGATTTTTTAGATGAGTGAATAAGTGAAATTTTATGTTCATGGTTTTATCTTGTCTTAATATTTTTAGCAAATTTATTATTCTTCCTAAATTGTGTGTGTTAATATATTTGATTAATCCTTGTAAGAATCTAAGTTTTCCTACTTGTGGCATTAATCCCTCTCCTAATTTCTCAGTCCCATATCCCCGCCTTCCAAGAAAATTCCTCCTCATGCACAAGATTGCAAGAATTTTCAGCAGGTACAGTGGAGTGTGCATGTTGTATCCCCATCCTCTAGGCCAACAAATAGATTTAGATTTTAGTTCACATACAATATTGGATCTTCCCCATTCAAGCAGAGGGACCTAGTCCTAGAGCGTTGGTGAAAAACAACTAATTTTTCCTAACGAAAAATTATTTTTCCAACAAGGAGATTAGTTGATGCGGGAGGTTTTATCTTGTCTCGATATTATTATAAAAGTTATTTTTCTTCCAAAATTGTGTGTGTTAATATCCCTAATTAATCCTTGCAAGAATCTAAGTTTTCCTACTTGCAGTATTAATCCCTCTCCTAATTTATGACTCCCACATCCCCACCTTCCTAGAGAATTCCTCTCTTGCGCAAGATTTGAAACATTTACCACATGAGCCTTGGAGTGTATATATTGGATACCTAGCCTCTAGGCCAATGACAAATTTCCATTTTAGTTCACATACAATAATGGAGCTGCCCCCATTCAAGCAAAGGGGCCTAGTCCCAGAGCTTTGGTGAAAACAACCAATTTTTCCTAGCGAAAAATTATTTCGCCAAAATTTTTTGGTGCCCACCATGGGGCCTATTTTTATTGTTATTGCCCCCACAATATATTTAGTAAAATAAAATAAAAAACCATATGTTCCAAAAATTTAAAAAAAATGAATTTGAAAATCCATTGAGCCTTATGTCTTCCCACCAATGGCTATTCCCCGGTAATCCTCTAGTCCAGAGACCCCGAACTGATTTTCCATATTCAAGAAGATATTGCATTGGACTTGAGGGAAAATATTTGGAATAACAGAGTGAAATTATCTCACTAGCTCATTGCTACAAGAGTGCTAGATTCTGAAAAACAACGAGTAGAGAATTTAGAAAGGGAAAGACAAACAATTTCAAAAAAGGAGAGCTTGATAAATTTCTGATTTGAGTTGATATAAAGTATGCAAACTAGATGATCATAGATACACCAAGTCCGAGAGGAAAAGAGGAAATTTTGGTCCTATCTTCAAAGAGCTCCAAAGGTGGAAAGAACAAGTCATAAATTGATGTCACTTCCTTCTTCCTGTAAGACTTCTCTCTTCTTTATCTCAAGTGGTGTCAATCCATTGGACATAGAATTTCCAGACCTCAAAGAATACTTTGAAGACTTTGTAGAAGTGGAAGTACAAGAAGAAGAAAAAGCAATAATGGAAGAAGAATTAGAGAGACCTCTGTGAATTATTCCATGGGGAAAAACACAGGTCCACTCACCCTCTTATGCACCTATCCATGAATTTCCAAAATAATCTCGTAAGAGTTTTCCTAAATTTAGGGGTGATGAAACTTAACTCTTGGAAGAGGACATAGCAACGTTCATCACAACATGTGGTGTATTAGGAGTAGAGCAAGACCATTTGTATAATACTTGTAAGATAAGGCAGCATAATGGTTCTATCTCCTACCATCTAAGTCTATCACTAACTATGAGGACATCAAAACTAGATTTGAAGAAACATTCAAATCTACTAAATATTGTCAATACCTCTTAGTTCAACTAGTTCAAATGAAGAAGGAAACCAATGAGACTATGAGGGACTTCATAGCTCATTATAACAAGTTACTCAAGAGAATACCCTTTGAATCATTGCCCTCTGATGACAATGCTAAGAGATTATTCATCAACACGTAATTTCCTGAGGTAGGATTCATTCTCCAAAGATCTTTACCTAGGAATCTCATAGAAACTCAAGAATGTGCCATTGAAGTAGAGGATGATTTGATCCTTTCTGGAAAAGTGATAAATCCAAATGGTAAACAAAAAGTTCAAAGTTCCAATTCCACCTCCATACATCCCCTCATTCAGAATTTGGAAAATGATGTGATTGTACTCAAGAAATAGCTTTCACAAAGTACCTTGAGGGATGCTCCAAAGAAGAATAACTTTCCAAATAGGAAAAGTATTGGGTTACCTCCCCACATGCTTTCTCTTGAGGCACCCCCAATAAATGTAACATGTGATGCAAAGGAAGAAGATGATGAAGTTAATGAATCAGAAGAAGATAATGAAGATGGAAATGTTCTTGAAATTGAAGAAGTGGAAGAAGATGCACAAATTGGTTTCCTTGAGTATTACTCAAGAGAAGACGATGATGATAATGAAGAAGTGCCAAGTTTCTTGTGCACGGTATTTACTCACTCTCAATCTCAAAAGGGATATTATTATTCTGTGGTTACTACGAAAAATTAGAAGAGATATGATCCTCAGGCACCAACTCTACAAAACAAGATAATTAGCATAGGATCCCCACTCCCACCTTCCATGGAATCTGTGAAGGAGAAACTAGACCCATTAGCCAGCAAGAAGCAAGTTGATATACCAAGTAAGTCTTTTAGCAATTCTCCTAGCTCTAATTTTGTATCTAAGGATAATCTTGCAAAAGCTTTGAATGCTCAGTCAAAACTAACCACTACTTCACAGTCTATTAATCCATATGTTAAGAATACCCAAACTTCTAAATTAGCACCTGCTCCACCTTGCAAAACATTTTTTATTCTAGAAACATCAAGCTCATCCACCTCTACTCCATTTGATATCATTGAACATGTGAATAAGTCTAAAGTTTATATTTCTTAATCTGAATTTTTTCAAACACACCCAGAGCAATTTGAAATGCTCGTCAGCTATATCAAGGGTGGTAACCCAAATCCTAACGATGCCAAATCCAATTCTAGATGATTATTTCCAACACCACCCACTCCTCCAATACAAAACATGTTTATACTAAGAACGTACAAAACCAACAAAGTAGAACCATTCTACCTTTCCCTCCTGATTAAAGGCCACCAATTGAACAATTGCATTATAGACTTAGTTACCTTAGATAATCTAATTCCAATCAAATTTAATGCCCTAGGACTTACCTTAACATGATAAAATGGATATTTCTATTCTATGGAGTATAAAGAGGTCCCGCTGGTAGGAAGAATAAAAAATACTCAAGTCGTCCTTACGGATTTCCCAGACAAGAATTTTTTGCTAACCATTTTGGTGGTGGATATCCCAAAATCCTTCGGCATGTTATTAAGTAGGAGCTTTTATAGAGATCTAGGTGATAAGATACAAAAGGATTGGTCCTCAAAAACCATTTCAGTGAAGGGTGAAATGAAGAATTTATTGCATATGCGAAAGGTGAAGTATACCGTCCAAAAATATGAAAATCAAAAAGTATGAAAATGAATCATTGGCAGGTATTGAATGATAACAATCAACTTCTCTCTTTCTTGGAACAAAGAGATAACATTAGCAATCTTTTCTATGAGGGAAGTGATAATCTGAATCAGGAGTCAATTAAAGATGAAGATAAATAAGTATTAGATGGATTTGACTCAGAAGGTGTCATCAAATTGAAGGGAAACAAGATCCTAAAATGTCTTGTGTCTCTAGAATATTTTTTTGATAAACACGAAAAATTCATCAAGGAGAAAGCTAAAGATTCCTCTCGGTGTCATGCTGATTTTGAGAAAGAATATATTGGTACTGTACAAAAACCACAAATGGTAAACATTGGAAAGTGTTGATCACCAGAAGAGAAGAGAAGATTCATCTCATTGTTAAGAAAATAGTCTGATGTTCTGGCATAGTCCTATGATGTGATCAAGTAATTCCAGCCCAAGGAAATGCATCATTAAATCCCACTGAAGCCTGAAGCCAAGAATTTTAGGAAAAATCAGTGGTCATATAACACGAAGATTACAGATATAATCAAGCAAGAGGTTTTGAAGATGTTAAATGTAAGAATCATTTTCCCCATTCACCACTCCATGTGGGTGGAAAACATTGTTCCAGTGTGAAATAAAAATGGATAAATAAGGATTTTTGTAGACTTCCACTATTTGAACCAGGATTCATTGAAGGATAACTACCCACTGCCTATCATGAATCACATATGATAGGAAATCACAGGATCATAGATGCTCTTTTTTCTCAATGGTTTCTCCAGGTATAACCAGATTGAGGTAGCGGAAGAAGATAGATATAAAATGGCCTTCACAACTCCACGGGGCACATTTTCCTATAACAGAATGCCATTTGGTCTCATCAACGCGGGAGTAAATTTCCAGAGGGAAATGAATCTTTCCTTAAAATTCCTCAAGCATTACATCATCATCTACCTTGATGACCTCACAGTATTTTCAAATAAGAGAGGAGATCATATAGAACATTTAGAACAAGTGTTGATCAAGTGCCAACAACATGGAATCTCTCTAAATCCTAAGAAGTGCATCTTTATTTTTACTGAATGGAAACTCCTTGGACACATCATGAACAAGGAGGGGGGAATAATTTATGCAGAGAGGATAAGAGAAATTCAATCATTTTCCTTACCCACAATCAACAAGGGAGTTCATTCTTTCTTTTTCAAGTAAACTTCCTCCATCGCTTTGACCCTGATTTTGCTAAACTAACCAAGCATATCAAGAGTATGATGAAGCCTCAAGAAAATTTCAAGTCAAATAATGAATTCAAGACAACATTCAAGGAAATAAAAGAAGCAATAACAAATTCTATTACTCTAGTATGTCCAAATTTTTATAAAGACCTCATCTTATATTGTTATGCTTCAGAGCACACACTTTTGGCCACCCTAGTTCAAAAGAATGAAGAAGGCATCGAGGCACCCATTTCTTTTATGAGTTTCTCATTGAAGAAAAATTATTTGAGATACAATCAAATGGAGAAACAAGCTTAATATGTGGTCAAAGCAGTAAATAATTTCAGGTTTTACATTCTCAACTCTTGCACCATGGTAATGGTTCCAGGATCTACAATCAAGTCAATCCTAACTCAGCATGACCCAGGAGCCAAGAGAGGCAATCAAGTGGCGAGGATTAAAGAATATGATTTGGACATCCGACCTTCAAATATTGTCATAGGGAATAGATTGTGTCAACTGATAGTAGAGGATGAAGCCCTCTCGACTCAAAATGATACCAAGGAATGTCTCTTCTATGAATGTGTAAGTAAAGACTTACCCGAGCGATTTTTGTAAATACCACCAATGAGTGGTATGCTAACATTACCTACCTTCATACTTATGGTGAGTTTCTGGCTCATCTTGACTATAATCAAAGAAGAAATCTCAAGCTTAATTCATCCAATTATGTCATCTAGGATCACGTGTTATATAAGAGGGGATTAGACGGGTGTTTTCTAAGGTGCGTGGAAAAAGAGAAATAAGAAAATTATCTAAAAACATATCATGATTAGGATTTTGGTGGAAATTTCTCTACAATGGTGACTACTCAAAAAATTATCCGCAGTAGGTATTAGCCTACCTTATTTGCAGAGGCTCGAGAATGGGTCTTTAAGTGTGAACCTTGCCAAAAAAAAAAAATGGGAGACCACAACTTACTGCTCTTCCTCTCCATCCATGGTGATCGAAAAACCTTTTCAACAATGGGGCATGAACTTCATCAGAGTACTCAATCCTCATTCAAGCACAAGGCATACTTATGTACTCATGACAACTTATTACTTCACAAAATGGGTGGAGGCAATTCTAGCTAAACAAGCCAATTCTGAAATAGTATGTAATTTCATCAAGGAGAACATTATCATCCATTTTGGGATCCCTCAAAAGATTTTGGTTGATAATGTACTTATACCTCCTCCATGGAGTTGATTGAATTTTTCTATGGTTATGGAATCTCATTGTCTCATGCATCGTACTACTACTCATGAGGGAATGGTTAGGCTGAGTCAAGTAATAAGAATATTGTGACCATTTTACAAAAGCTAGTTGATGAGAATGAGATAAACTGGCTCAAGAAGCTCTACAATGCACTCTAGGCAGACAAGATTACTCCTAAGAAGGCAATCGATATGTCACCATTTGAATGGCTCTACGGGATCAATGCAGATATTCCAGTCACCATCGAATCGCCAGCACTCTAATTATTCAAAGCAGTTAAAGATGGTCGGTATCATGATCTCCCTTGACAAGAGAATATTGTTTCTTGAAAATCTTGATGAAGATGGGCTCAAGGTGGTGGATCAGATAAAATAACATCAGTTGAAGGTGAAGAAGTTATTTAAAAAGAAAGAAAAGGCATGTGATTTCAAATTTGGAGATCTTGTCTTGTTATGGGACAAAAGGAGAGAACCAAAAGGAAGCCATGGGGAGTTTGATTCCTTGTGGTTCATTCCATTCTAGATTCAGGAAGTCTATGGTGAAAATAGTTTTTTACCTCTCGTATTTGGATGGAACATATTTGGAATTACCTCGAAGCAGGAAATATATTCATCTATATAAACAATGAAATAAGGTTGTCCCCCACATGTACCATAGGTTAATTTAGGATGCGTGTTTCTCTTTTCATTTTTGTGTTTTTTCTTTCCAGTGTGGTGTGCTTCCCTTTTTCATGTGTGTGTGTGTTATCATTCATTCATCCTATCTATTGCTTGAAATGAGACTCTGTAAATCCCAATGGATAAGGCATTGGTCCATGATGTGTATTGCATTAAGGTTATGGAGTTCATTCTTATCATGTCCTCACTTAGTTTGATCTAGAACAATTCCCCAAGTTAGAGCCAGTTGTTGTCGTGTGTTTTTGTAAGTTCAAAATTCAGGTTGAAAGCATTACAAATGTACCCTAGTGTCAAAAAATTTATCCAATGACCCTCCTGAGTCATCCTTTGGATCATCCTACCTTCCATGTCATGACCCCTCCATCCTTGAAAGAAATCATAGTGTGATGTACATCCTTCCCAATTTTCTAACATGTGTTCATGAGGTCACTCAGTCCATTCAATGTAATTTTTTCAAAAGAGGAAATTTACAATAAGCCTAGAAAGGTTATTCCCTAGCCTAGCCGGAGTTGGTATGCATCCTCCAGAGCTAATCAAGAGTCCTAAAACCATCTGAAGATGATATGGAATGGTTTAAAATGCATTGGAACATGTTTGGGAAAGTTTCAGAGGTTTTGGAGGATTGAAATTGGGTTTTGGAGCTTGCAGTGTAAAAAATCACCTGAACTTCAACAAAATATTCTAGGAGCTATAGGATGAGTCAAGAGACAAAAAATATACCTTCAAAAATCTAAAAGGATCCTCTACATGATGGAATTTTTACATATTTTGCAAGACCTAAGTGACTTCTATGTGCAGATCAATCTCAACAAACTCACCTAGCAGTCCCAAATTAAAAAACAACATTTTTTAGAGGAGGCAGAATCAATTCTTGAAAAAAATCACATTGATCTTAAAATGGTCTTGGGAGTCAAATTTATATATAATTTTTCCAAAAAATACCTCTTAAAACTTTGGGAAATTTGGTTTCATGATTTTAGGAGTTAGTCAGTTTCACAGTTGGAAGGCTGGTGCATTTTCATGTCCCAATTTTCCAAGACAATGGGGATATTAGGGATAGTAGACACAAAAAAATAGTTCCCTACCCTCATGTGACCCTATTCTTTCCCGACAAGGTGGTATATGATATGGAGTGCAAAATTGGTGAAGTCATAGCTTCCTAACCCTTTGGTGCATTTTCCTACCCCTATTGTCCCTACTGTCTGGGAAAGTTGTGACATTTAAATGTGCCCACCCCTATCTAGTGCTTAGGTTCTTCATATGACCCCAAATTTCATCTCCCGAGTGCTCTAGCCTTTCTCTCTCCTCCTCCCAGCTCACCAGTCACATTCCTGCCACTTATAAAGCCTAGGGAAGGGGGCACATTTTCTTGCCCTAACTATCTCGTGATAGTGGGTAAATTTGGGATGGTAAAATTCTGCCACCCCCTTTTTCTTTCAAAACTAATATTTAAAGAGTTCTTTCAAAGGTTAAAAATAACATTTTTTTTAACTTTTAAAGAGCTCCATATACCTTTTTCACTCCATTCTTTCACTAGGTCAACCCAAAAAGCCATTGAAGACATCTTGAAGCTTTCATATACCTATAAATTCATCATATATACCTGAAATTTCTTTCAGGGCAGCCATGAACATCGAAACAAATATTTTCTCATATCTATCAAACTCGTGATCTAATCTGAAGGAAATTTTCTGCCCTAACAATTCCACAATCCAGGCACCTTCAAGAACTTAGTAACAGAAAACCATCTCATGCTCTCAAGCTTTAGATTACTTACTATACATAGAAAAACTCTAAAAAATCAAACCTTCTGAAGACAGTTCACTCAGAAATCAATGGTGAAAGAAAAACTAGGAAAATTTCAGTCAAAAAAGCACAAAAAAAAAAAAAAAAAACACTTTCTAAAAATAGTAACTGACAAATATCATCAAAAATACCCCAAAAAAAGTGTGTATAGTATGTTAGGAGTTCTGGGACATTGAAAAGCAAGAAAAAAAAATCAGAAAAAAGCAATCCCCACCTCCTACTTACTAAAAATAGAAAGTGTTTGTTTTAGGTGCAAAAAGTTGTTTTCTTCCTCATTTTTTATCACATAACGGATTTTTACTACAATGAAGTTAAAATTTTCTGGTTTGGATCTTGATTCAACTCTTTCATCCGAGTATCTGGAGGTGGGTGACACTAATGTCACACACATAGACTTGGAGGACCTGAAAAATTGGATGTTTGGTGGACCCAGGGAGCCTGTGGAAGAGAGGACATACACAAGTGGTTTGTTTATAGTAGGTGGCCATCCACTATCCATCTAGATAAAAAAAATTGGTGATGACTTGTGCTCAACACTATGAAGCAAACACAACAATCATATGAGCGAATGATAGTTCAATCTTGGCAGTGCTCACCCCCAAGGGAATATCACAAAGTATGCAAATTCCAACTTAGAGTAATATGGTAGTCATCCTAAAGGAGTTTACATCAGGGGAATGGTCAAATACATATTCATGCCTTCAAGGCCTTTTATTGGGGTCTTAGTGGAAGTAGGTGAGAAATCCCTCTCGCATGCCAAATTCTTGGTCCAAACATGAGTTTTACAAAGGATTATCAGATGTTATCATTCTTTTGAGCAGAGTGATGGGAGAGGAAAGCACCAAGGAATTCCATGATTGGATTCCATTATTCATCCTCACCATCATTGAAGGAAAGAAAATGATTGAATGGGGTCGAATCATCAGTGACAACATCCATTTTTTGTTACTCCAGCTTCCAGTCACAAGATAGTTTTCCATGACATCAAACTTAGTTTATGGTATTTCCAGTATGAGATATTTCAAGGGTTTGACTCTAACACCAAATATATTCCAAAAGGATTCCGCCTATGAGAGATATACATAATTAATATTGAAAGAGAGTAACCATCACTTTGTCCAGTGTGAATGATGCATTCACCATGTATGTTGTGAGATTGCTCGAAGGAAACCTCGAACTTAGACTGTCCTCGCAAGGTGTCGTGTTGATTCAAAGATATATATCCTTCTTCAAATAATTTTCAACTTTCTCATACATCAAGGTAGCTAGATTTGAATTCACCCCATGAAAGCTTCCTCGATTCCTATGTGACAAGATTGTCATGTTTGAGCTTTGCAGACAACTGGCTCACGTCAATAGAAAACTCAAGAATAGGAAGAAAAAAGGTATTTCTTTCCCAGTGTCTTTGGAAATTTTCTCTTACAAGTCTCTCATTAATGCATCGAATTTAGAATTCTCTCTCTCAGTTGAATCTTTATTCCTCCACTTTGAGGGCTAACTTTGACATCCGAATCACTCCCGATATGTTCCATATCCCCGAATTGCACTATCTGTCACAAATTGAGGACTATTGGGTGAACTGTTCTGATGATCACAAAGTTAGGGAAAGAGATCACATGAGGATGACAGTAGAGAAAATGAGGAAGTTTGGCTTTGAATGGTTTGAATAAGGCATTGATGATGATGGAACATAATTGTACAACCCTAAGTGTTTGGCTATGAAAGCTTCGCCTCTTCCATAAGTTACTTGGAGTATCATGGAATCAAGGTGTATCAATGAAAGGATTGAGGCAGTGATCCGAAGATCAAGGGAGTGGTTAAAAAAATAATAGGGCAAAATTCATTCAGTCATAAGGTATTTATGCTCTCAAGGAATAGGCTTCCTCTCCATCCATGGTGATCTAAGAACCTTTTCAAAAATGGGGCCTGGACTTCATTGGAGTACTCAATCCTCGTTCAAGCACAAGGCATACTTATGTACTCATGAAAACTGATTACTTCACAAAATAGGTGGAGGAAATTCCAACTAAGCAAGCCAATTCTAAAACCGTGGTGTAATTTCATCAAGGAGAACATTATCATCCATTTTGGGATGCTTCAAAAGATTTTGGTTGATAATGTCACATACTTATCCTCCACATATTTGATTGAATTTTTCTATGGCTATGGAATCTCGTTGTCTCATACATTATACTACTAGTTGTAAGGGAATGGTTAGGACAAGTCAGGTAATAAGAATATCATGACCATTTTAAGAAAGCTAGTTGATGAGAATGAGAGAAACTAGCACAAGAAGCTCTACGATGCACTATGGGCAGACATGATTACTCCTAAGAAGTAATCAGTGTGTCACCATTCCAATGGATCTACGGGATCAATGCATATATTCCGGTCACCTTTGAATCTCCAGCACTCTAATTATTCAAACCAGTTTAAAAATTTCAGTATCATGGTTAACAAGAGAATCTTGTTTCTTGAAAATATTGATGAAGACAAACTCAAGGCAGTGGATCAGATAAAATAACATCAGTTGAAGTTGAAGAATTTGTTTGACAAGAAAGCAAAGGCAAGTGATTTCAAATTTGGAGATCTTGTCTTTTTATGGGACAAAAGGAGAGAACCAAAAGGAATCCATGGGAAGTTTGATTCCTTGTGGCTCGGTCCATTCCAGGTTCAGGAAGTCTACGGTGAAAACACTTTTTACCTCTTGTACCTAGATGGCACATATTTGGAATTACCTTGAAGTGGGTAATATATTAATCAATATAAACAATGAAATAAGGTTGTCCCTCACATGTACCGTAGGTGAATTTAGGATGTGTGTTTCCCTTTTCCTTTGTGTGTGTTTTTCTTTCCAGTGTGGTGTGCTTCCCTTTTTTCATGTGTGTGTGATCATTCATTCATCCTATTTGTTGCTTGGAATGAGACTATGTAAAGCCTCATAAATAAGGCATTGGTCCACGAAGTGTATTGCTTTGAGATTCTATAGTTCATTCTTATCACGTCCTCACTTATTTCGATCTAGAACAATTCCCCAAGTTAGATCCAGGTTTTGTCATGTGTTTTTGCAAGTTCAAAATTTAGGTTGAAAGCATGACAATTGTACCCTAGTGTCAAAAACTTTATCCAATGCCCCTTCAAAGTCATCCTTTGGATCATCTTACCTTCCATTTCATGACCCCTCTATCCTTGAAAGGATTCATAGTGTGATGTACATCCTTCCCAAGCATCTAAAATGTGTTCATGAGGTCACTCAATCCATTCAGTGTAATTTTTTCAAAAGAGGAAATTTGCACTAAGCCTAGAAAGGTTATTCTCTAGCCTAGCCAGAGCTGGTATGCATCCACCAGAGCTGATCAATAGGCCTAAAACCATCTTAAGATGATATGGAATGGTTTAAAATGCATTGGAACATGTTTGGGAAAGTTTCAGAGGTTTTGGAATCAAAACATTGAGAGTGGGTTTTGGAGGCTTGAGGAGCTTCCAGTGTAAAAAAGCACCTGAACTTCAACAGAAGATTTCAGGAGCTCTATGATGAATCAAGAGACAAAAAATATACCTTCATAAATCTAAAAGGATCCTCTACATGATGGAATTTTTACATATTTTGCAAGACCTAATCGCTTCTATATGCAGATCAATCTCAACAAACTCACCTAATGGTCCTAAATTAAAAAAAAAATTGGAGGAGGCAGAATAAATTCTTGAAAACCCTCGCATTGATATTAAAATGGTATTGGGAGTCAAATTTATACAGAAATTTTCCCAAAAATACCTCTTAAACTTTGGGAAAATTGGATTCATTATTTCAGGAGTTAGTCAATTTCACAGTTGGAAGGCTAGTGCATTTTGGTGTCCCAATTGTCCAAGATAATGGGGATAGTAGGGATAGAAGAAATAAAAAAAATCCCTAGTTGTATCCCTTAGACCCTCATGTGACCCTGTTCTTTCTCAAAAAGGTGTTATGTGATCTGGAGTGCAAAATTTGTGAAGTCATAGCTTCCTAACCCTTCGGCGCATTTTCCTACCCCTGCTATCCCAACTGTTTAGGATAGTTGGGACAGTAAAATGTGCCCACCCCTAGCCAATGCTCAGGTTCTTCATATGACCCCAAATTTCATCTCCCGAGTGCTCTAGCCTTTCTCTCTCCTCCCAGCTCACCAATCACCTTCTGTCACTTGTCAAGCCTAGGGAAGGGGGCACATTTTCTTGCCCTAACTGTCTCGTGATAATGGGGAAATTTGGGAAAGTCAAATTCATTTGCCCCCTTTTTCTTTCAAAACTAATATTTAAAGCGTTCTTTCAAAGGTTAAAAATAACATCGTTTTAAACTTTTATAGAGTTCCACATACCTTTTTCACTCCATTCTTTCACTAGGTCAACCAAAAAATCCATTGAATACATCTTGAAGCTTTGATATACCTATAAATTCATCATGTATACTTGCAATTTCTTTTGGGACGACCATGAATGTCGAAACAAATATTTTCTCATATCTCTCAAACTAGTGATTTAATCTAAACGAAATTTTCTCAGCAGTTCCACAATACAGGTGAATTCAAGAACTCAGTAACAGAAAACCCTCTCATACTCTAGATTAGTTATGGTAGAAAACCCTCATTTCGGCCCCTAGTTGACACTTTTTTTATTTCCCATCATTCCAACAAGTGGATTACAATATAATTTTGAGCACGAGATCCAGAGAGAAAACCTATTCCAATGAAGATATTTTCATGGTCAACTGACAGGGGGAAGTGGCATTTATAAAATAGTAAGTATATGGTCTTTATACTTACTATACATATGAAAAATCTAAAAAATCAAACCTTCTGAAGATAGTGCACTCAGAAATCAATGGTGAAGACAAACTAGGAAAATTCAGTCAAAAAAGCAGAAAAGAAAAAAACACTTTCTAAAAATAGTAACTAGCAAATATCATCAAAAATATCCCAACAAAAGTGCGTATAGTATGTTAGGGATTTCGAGACATTAAAAAAGTAATAAAAAACATAAAAAAGCAATCCCCACCTACTACTTACTAAAAATAGAAAGTGTGTGTTTTAGGTGCAGAAAGTTGTTGTCTTCCTCATTTTTTATCACCTAACAGATTTTTACTACAATGAAGTTAAACTCTTCTAGTTTTTATCATGTTTCAACTCTTTCATCTGAGTATCCAGAGGTGGGTGACACTAATTTCACTCACATGGACTTGGAGGACCTAAAAAACTGGATGCTTGGTGGACCCAAGAAACCTGTGGAAGAGAGGAGATACAGAAGTGGTTTATTTATAGTAGGTCATCATCCACTATCCATCAAGATAAAAAAAAATGGTGATGACTTGTTCTCAACACTATGAATCAAACACAAAAATCATACGGGCGAATGATAGTTCAATCTTGGCAGTGCTCACCCCCAAGGGAATATCACAGAGTATGCAAATTCCAACTTAGAGTAATATGGTAGTCATCTTAAAGGATTTTGCATCAGGGGAATGGTCAAAGACAAATTCATGCCTTCAAGGCCTTTTATTGGGGTCTTAGTTGAAGCATGTGAGAAATACCTCTCGCATGCCAAAGGCTTGGTCCAAACATGAGTTTTACAAAGGGTTATCGGATGTTATCATTCTTTTGAGCAGAGTGATGGGAGAGGAAAGCACCAAGGAATTCCATGATTGGATGCCATTTTTCATCCTCGCCATCATTGAAGGAAAGAAAATGATTAACTGGGGTCAAATCATCAGTGACAACATCCATTTTCAATTACTCCAACTTCCAATGACAAGAAATGTTTCCATGACATCATACTTAGTGTATGTTATTTCCAGTACGAGATATTTCAGGGGTTTGACTATCACACCAAATATCTTTCAAAAGGATCCCGCCTATGAGATGTATCCACAATTAATATTAAAAGAGAGTAACCATCACTTTTCCAGGGTGAATGATGTATTCACCATGTATGTTATGAGATAGCTCGAAGGAAACCCCAAACTCAAACTATCCTTGTAAGCTTCCGCGTTGATTCAAGGATATGTATCCTTCTTCACATAATTTGTAACTTTCTTGTACATCAAGGTAGATAGATTTTAATTCACCCCATGAAATATTCATACATACCTATATGACAAGATTGTTATGTTTGAGCTTTATAGACAACTGGCTCATGTCAATGGAAAACTCAAGAACAGGAAGAAAAAAGGTATTTCTTGTAAGGATATTACTTGTATAAATCAGAACATATACAACATAATAACATGAGAGAACACCAAAATATAGATAAATGATGACAATATGCTCATATAATATTTTTTCCACTTCGAGGGGGCAACCTCCAATACCACTTCGAGGGGGTAACCTCCAAACCATACAATAACACTCCAATACTCAATATGATGATTAACTACAACCTTCTAACCCCTATATATACCATTCTAACCTATGGCCAATACTGAGGCTGACCTCCTAAGCATAATAAATCATAAATTAATGATATAATAAGATAAGGGGATGTGTGCCAAATGTCAACATCTCCATCAATACATATACACCATAACATTATATCCCATGTGAACCCATACATATAACTAAGGGGATGTGTGCCACATGTCAGCATCTCCATCAACCCATATACATTATAATATTATATCCCAAGGTACATGGCATTGCCTCCCTCTTTGACATGTTTCATGCCTGAAACATAAGAAGAAGCCATATAATGAGTGTGCTTTAAATTATTGCACACTTGTCACCAAGCTTGATCATCCAACCACCCATATGAAATCCTATCCTGTGTAGCAGCTTCATCATCAACATCTTCTTCTTCTTCTTCTTCTTCTTCTTCTTCTTCTAATGTTTCTTCTGCTTCTAATTCTTCTTCTTCTACTTCTTCTTTTTCTTTTTCTTCTTCTTCTTCTTCTTCTGCTTCGTCTTCTTCTTCTTTTGTTGCCCATCTGTGCATGAAAACTTGTTCCAGTTCCTGCAAAGACCAATTAGAATTTTCCTTTTCTAACTTAGAAAAGCAAATCTGTGTAGGGCCACTAATCCACAACTTGAATAACCAAATATATGATAGTTTAGATAATTTATCCCTAAATTTGTTCCACCATTCTCTAGCATAAATCTTGCCATCTCCAAAAAAATCTACCATCCCCATGATCCACAAAACTAGGATTTTAGGAATTTTGAAAATATTTCAGTAGATGGATAAAAACACAAAGAACAAACCCTAACTGAAATTTCAAGAGCTTTCTGAAAATATAAATTTTGCTAAAAAATACCACAATTTGCTCCTGAAAAGTGAATTTATGAAAAAACCTAAAACACCAATAACATCCACAAAACAAATCGAATGGAGCTGAAATTTTTAGATATTCTGACTTAGAGTGTTTGCAAATTATGATGCAAAAATTGGGAAAAAACTCGATACCCTCTTCAAGATATACTTGAAACAAAAAATTAGGGTTTTTGCCCTAATTTTGGTCGAAATCGCTACTCGGATACCACTTGTAAGGATATTACTTGTATAAATCAGAACATATACAGTAGAATAACATGAGAGAACACCAAAATATAGATAAATGATGACAATATGCTCATATAATAGCTTTTCCACTTCGAGGGGGCAACCTCCAATACCACTTCGAGGGGGTAACCTCTAAACCATACAATAACACTCCAATACTCAATATGATGATTAACTATAACCTTCTAACCCCTATATATACCATTCTAACCTATGGCCAATACTGAGGCTGACCTCCTAAGCATAATAAATCATAAATTAATGATATAATAAGATAAGGGGATGTGTGCCAAATGTCAACATCTCCATCAATACATATACACCATAACATTATATCCCATGTGAACCCATACATATAACTAAGGGGATGTGTGCCACATGTCGGCATCTCCATCAACCCATATACATTATAATATTATATCCCATGGTACATAGCACCCCATCTCTTTGGGAATTTTCTCTTACAAGTCTCTCATTGATGCATCAAATTTGGAAGCATCTTTATCTCATTTGAATCTTTATTCCTATACTTTGAGGGATAAATTTGACATCTGAAGCACTCCTGATATGTTCTATATTCCCAACTTGCACCATGTGTCACAAATTGAGGACTATTGGGTAAACTATTATGATGATCATGAAGTTAGAGAAAGAATCACATGAGGATGACAATAGAAAAAATGAGGAAGTTTGTATTTGAATAGTTTGAAAAAGGTATTGATGATGATGGAATAGAATTGTATGACCCCGAGTATCTGGCTATGAAAGCTTCGCCTCTTCCACAAGTTTTTTGGAGTATCAGGGTATTAGGGGTATCAACGAAAGGACTCATCAAGTGATTTAAAGATCAAGGGAGTGGTTCAAAAAGAAGAGGGTATCATTCATCAAGTCATAAGGTCTTCATGCTCTTAAGGAACAGGTATCTCCTCTCTTCACTTTGGGGGAAGTTGAGAAAGCTTCAAGTTTAGCCCATTCTAAAAGGCTTCAAATTATTAAAGTCCATGAAATCTGAGCCAACTCACTATAGGAGGACTTGCAAGAAATTGAAAGTATCTCATGGGTATAAGGTAGCTCACTACAAGAGGATACACACAGGAGC
This sequence comes from Taxus chinensis, assembly GCA_019776745.2. NCBI lineage: Eukaryota > Viridiplantae > Streptophyta > Pinopsida > Cupressales > Taxaceae > Taxus > Taxus chinensis. The sequence continues at coordinate 733,849,044 of CM034154.1, read as the reverse complement.
CAACAGGTGGTGTTCCAAGACTTCCAAGCCAGTTCTGTAATGGTGAAGGTAAAGAAATGGAAGAAAGCACAAATTGCCTCCTATTTTTTCAGTGGCACTTCAAGTAACCAATATGTGGAGGTTGTTAGGCCTAAATTTTTCAATTATATCAATGAGATGGCCCCATCAAATTATGAAATCAATACCATTCCTGTTTGACCTGCATCACATGAGGGAGATGCTTATCTATTCCATGAGTCTTCCACTTGCCTTCTTGTGAGAAATGAGGAATACAAAGAGAAACTTGATCAAGCGGAAGACCATATAAGTACCCTCACTTCATACGTGAAAACATTCTTTGATCTGAATTCTTCCACTTCTCTCCTAGCCAAGGAAGTTACTCCCATCAGTAACTTTGACCTAGAGTCTATCAGAAAAACACAAGGCTTCACCATGTAGGGAATATCAAACAACAAGTGGGTGAACAAGATTCCATAAAAGGGTAAGGTGTTGCTTCCCAAAATCATTTCCTTGTTCAAGTACATGAGTACAACATCTGTAAAATTAAGTGTGTCCAGAGAGGAGGTTGAGGTAGAAAAGGAACATTGGGACCAGGTGTATCCACTAGTCATTGAGATGGGTAAGGTAAAGTCATCCCTCTTGGTAAACAAGGAAGTATTCACTTTAGCATTGAATGACTTGTCCCAAGTATGGGCTCAGAATTTGGTTGCTCGCTATGAAATTAAAAATCATGCTCTATGTAAGTTGGATTCATATGAGGAACATATTGCAAATATGTAACGGAATGTCAATTTTGAGGTACGAAAGCTTGGAGTGCCAGCAGTGAGTGAAGACACTTCGGCAGATGATCTGTTGAAGCCATTCGAATATCTTCTCAAGAAAGATGTCAGAGATCCTTTTTCATTCAACAAGGATACATTAAATTCCCCTAATGAGATAAGGGTTTTGATATTAAACACTGTAAAATATCATCAGTCTTGGTTCACTGAGTGGAAGAAAATCAACTCCCTCTCTGAGAATGTGATCAAATCCTTGAGTTTTTTCCACATCCCACACACTGAGAAAGTTGCACTTACAGCCGCACGATACAATAAGTAATTAAAATGCATCAAGATATCTCCTGAAGATATTTCCAAAAGTCCATATGTGAGAAGGTCCCCATCGGCAGAGGCATCTTCCTCAAACTAAGTAGCTATCTTCTCTCTCTTCACTCCACCTTCCTCTCTTCCTTCACATTCTAATTCTTCATTGGGAGGTTGCACTTTTCATTTTCATCTTATTCACTTTCGTCTTATTCATTAATGTGACTATAGTCAAAAATTGTAATAAGTTTTCCTCAATTAATAAAAAGTGGATTTACTTTCTTTCCTAGGAATGACAAGAGTCACAAGTTGCAAAGACAAGTGAAAATACATGTGGGGGGTAGGTGAAGAGTCTTTATGAAATCTATATATTGTAATGACTTCCTCCTTCCAAGGAGTTACCAATTTTTTAATTTCATGAGTAGATAGCTACCAAGTGAAGTGGAACAAACAAATTTACACAGGGAAAATGATCTTCATGTATTCAACTTGACATTAAATCATACGATATACAATTCAAATTTATAGAAATATACAACTCCTATAAATTAGGAAGTTGCTCTAACAACACCAACAATAATTTTTACATCTCCTATATTAGTGTGATTGTTACTCATGTAACAATATACACTCTAAATAATAAGATTTTATAACAAACCATAAAAATGAGTTGTATATTTACACCAAACGAACGTAACCGTAAGTAAATTATATTTGTCATACAATAGACTCAAACCATGTGAGTACTACATATTCCCAACATTCCCCCCTTAGAGTGAACATGTGATAAAATAATGCACTAAATAATCTTCAAAGGCACGCGGATCTGTGCATGTGAGTTTACCAAAAATATTCAATATGTAATTCACCATGTAACAAACATTATCTATGTACAATCATGCAATTAGTTTGATGCATCTGATCGCTATCAAGATTTATCCTTGCCCCTTCACTCTTCTTCGTTTATCTCTCACTATTTCAATGAACGTGTCATGGTTGTGTCTGATTTCTGACATCAAACTTTAATGTAGAGACCAATGAAGCACAACGCACTAGTTGGAAATGAGCAGGTACTTCTATTTCTTACACTCCTTCAAGTTGTGTCTTATGCTAATGGGATCTATGCTCAAAATATGTACAAAGAAATTGTTGCATATAAAAATGTCCTATAAACTATAATAGTTTGTGTCGCTAATCTACATCAATTTCTCACTTAATTCTCTCATTACCAAGGCAACCACAAATTTGGAGAAGCCCTTAAATAGATTTAACACTCCATGAAGCAATCCGCTTTGATTTCTATCAATGGATTAATCTACTCTGATACCAAATGAAATGGAACAAACAAATTTACAGAGAGAAAATGATATTCTTCTATTCATCTTAACATTAAATCATACGGGATACAATTCAAATATATAGAAATATGAAAATTCTATAAATTAGGAAGTTGTTCTAACAACACCAACAGTAATTTTGACATCTTCTATATTAGTGTGATTGTTACTCATGTAACAATACACACTCTAAATAATAAGATTTTATAACAACCCATAAATATTAGTTGTATATTTACACCAAACAACGTAACCATAAGTAAATTATGTTTGTCATACGGTAAACTCAAACCATGTGATTACTACATATTCCCAACACCAAGAATAATAAAAAAGAACGAATTTATTTTATTTCCCTCTCTATATGCATTCCTTTATTTCTTTCAATGTATAGGTTTGTGAGAATATCAATAAAGAAAGGCATTTCAGCTTTTCTAGATGAGTGAATAAGTGAAATTTTATGTTCATGGTTTTATCTTGTCTTGATATTGTTAGAAAAGTTATTATTCTTCTTAAATTGTGTGTGTTAATATATCTGATTAATCCTTGCAAGAATATAAGTTTTCCTACTTGCAACATTAATCCCTCTCCTAATTTCTCAGTCCCACATCCCCCGCCTTCCTAGAAAATTCCTCCCTTGCACAAGATTGCAAGAATTTTCAGCAAGTGCAGTGGAGTGTGCATTTTGGATCCCTGGCCTCTAGGCCAACAATATATTTAGACTTTAGTTCACATATAATAATGGAGCTGCCCCATTCAAGCAGATGGACCTAGTCCCAAAGCATTGGTGAAAAACAAATAATTTGTCCTAACGAAAAATTAGTTTGCCAACAAGGAGATTAGTTGATGCAGGAGCATCATTTGGAGAGCCACCATTTGAGATAATTTCATCAAGGGAATGATTAGGAGGTTTTGATAGATCATTTGATGAAGGTGGAAGACACTAAAGGATCACTAAATTGGAATCTAGGTTTATGCTATATTTTCCCTCCATTTACTTAAATTTAATATTTTAAACTTGTAAAAAGTGCAATATGAGCTTGTAAATGGTAGGGAAGAGTCTTGAAGGTTTGTGATAGTCTAGACATGTTATGATAAGGCATAAAGTGGGTATGAGTCAATAAAATGTTGAAAAGATATTCATCATTAGTTGATAGTATGGGAATACTTAAATCAGTCTTGAATGTTCCACCATTCACTACAATAGACTCTTTCCCTTCAACTACTACAGAAATTTTGTCACCTAATGTGATATAATATATGACCTACATTATCCCATGGAAGATAACTCAACTTATGAAGAATCCATGTTATGTGAAACACCCAAGTTATTAACCTATGATGAAGTTGGGGTTGCCACTACTATAAGAGCCTTTCCCTTATTCTTTCCTTTATCATTGTCTTTTACCTTAAAATTTTCTAGGTCTGGTGAATTGTATTTGATAGATTTAGGGACCCCTATATTATCTTTCTCCAAAATGTGAGTAAGGTGGCCAATTTTCTTCTTCATATACTTGCGTTCATCATGCCTAGGTTTCTTGCAATAGGCACTGTTATCCATATTTTGCCCCAGGCCAAATATTGGATCATCCACGACCCCGCATAGAAGGAACCTGAGAAAACTCACTCGGAGTTGTAAATGGTTGTAAAGGAAATAGAAAAATGAGGGGGGGCAGGGGCCAAGAGAGACTAAGGGACCCTGTACAATAAAAACAACTATGTCAGTCCGTTTCCACGTCTTGAATCCATTCTCCAAGTTACAGGTAGACTCAACTATGAGATAGCAATGTCGGACAAGAAGGGGCGATGCCACAAAGGAACCAAAAACAAGAAGGGGAATAAATGGAGAATCCGAAGTCCTCAAGCTTGAAATGGTTCAGGAAAAATCCCAAAAATGACTAAGTATGGAGGAGGCAGCGAAAGGAGCCACGTGTCCTAATGGCACTTCTCCAAAGGTGAATCCAAAAAGGGGAACCCAAACTTGCGCCAAGATTCCACGCATCTAGAGCCCCAAAGAAGTTGTGGGGTGTTGAAAAGTCTTGAACTAAAAGTAAGGTGTTAGGTGTCAACTCGACGCCAATTCGGAAAGGAAGCCCAGGGCAAAGACTAAAACTTGTGTCATCCCTCCACGTAGAAAATGGTCAAAATAGAGTCAAAAGGTGGGCTTCGAAATTGGCTAAGTATAGATGTAACAACGGAGAATGCCAAGTGTCAGTGTGGCACATCTCCAAGAGTTGATCTCAAGGCAGAAACCCAAATGAGCGCAAGCTCACCACATAGCCCAAAGTCTAAAAAAGTAAAAGGGACCATTAAAAATTCCACAAATCAGCGGAGGCCGACAAGTGTCAACTTGACACTCCTTTAAGTGAGCGCGGTGCCTCCATGTGTTATTCCATAGGGGTATTTTTGGTTGAATAGTCAATGCATGAGCCTGGCAAGCGGAGAATGCCAAGTGTCTTAATGGCACTGATTCAAAGGTTGAAAAGAGAAAAGGTTTCCAAATGAGTGCTAAACTGCCGCGTGTCCCAGGGGAAAGCGCACCATCGAGGGAAAATTTGGTTCTTTGCCCCTTGTTATCTCTAAAGGGGTAAAAGTTAAAAATGGCCTACAACTCTACCCAAAGAAAAAATTCAGCGTTTGAGCTCGAGTCAAAGCCAAAGCAGGGATTCGGAGGAAAAAGTGAAAAATTGTCTTTCATTCAAAAGGCACAAAGATAAAGATAGAAGTGCATTCCCCAGCCAACCAAAAGGAGCCACATGTCTAGGCGGAGCTTTGGGGCTGCGGGAGTTTTTTTTATTTTTGTGCTTTTGCGCAAAAGGGCAAAAAGACAGATTGCAGACCCGTAGACCCGATTTTTACTCTAATCTGGCTGCCACATGCCACATATCAAAAAGGGGACCCATTTTTAAAATTGTTTTCCCACCCAGTTGTACGAACTCGATATAAACTTTGAAGGGGCATATATTTCGACTCGAGGCTCGAAATATTGTGAATCTGACACCATTGGAAAGATCTCGGCCTCGCTCACGCCATGGAGGCCTGAAACTTTAATTTTGAGGAGGTTAGGTGAAGAAAATGGAGGAAACGTCTTTAGGATTTCAATCCAGGATCTTCTTGCCTCAACAACCAGATCAGATCTGATCTATTTCATTGTTTCCTCTTCCTTCAAGGTGCCGAACCAAGGATTGATGTAGTAAAGACGGATTTGGGGGCATATTTAATCAGAAGCATTAACAGTAGTGGTTGAGATTTGACCTAATTTTCCCACTTATCTCCCTCTCTTTCTTCTCTCTGATTGAATCTATAAAAACGGGGGAAGGATTCATTATAAAGGGTTGGACATTCTTTGTTTTGCAGGCTCCCTTCTGCTTCTAGCAAAGGGATTTGTGGGGTTCAGGCCTTCCATTAAAATTGTAATACATTTTTTTTTCCTTTTGGCTATTTTGTAATGAACTGTACCAATCCACAGAGAAATAAAACACATCTGTGATCAATGTTAGATTCGTTCTTGTCTCTTTTGCTTTCATTTGGTCTCCCATTACAAATCTGGCTATCTATGCTTGTTTATTGTATGCATTTTGTTGGTTTGTGTCTATTGGCAAAATAAGTGTTCATCATTCCTTTGGTGCATCACTCGGTAGTTTAGTTATTTCTTATTCCTTATACTCTTTATTCGTCTCCTTGGAAAGTTTTAGATTAGGTATAGAGATAGATCCTCTGCAAATCCTAACGTATGCACCTAAACAGAGGAATAAGGAACCAGCCTTCAATCTAGAGAACTTTTCCATTTTTACAAGGTCCCACACCTTGAGGAAAGTTTAATGTTATGAAATCACACCAAATGACCCTGCCTCAGAAAATCAAACCTGTATAACTCATTTGGTGGTGCTTTGATTTCACACCAACAGTTTTGGCATGCCTGGTGGGAGTAAGAAGTCTCCATCTTATTACAATAGGAATTGATGTACACTTGTTGTGATTCTGGCTTTTAAGAAGCCATAAAATCATACATCTGACAACTCCAAAAGAAACAAATCTATTGTTGGTGTGAGTTATCCTATATGTCCTCCTCACATATTGGAGAGTCATCTCACATGGGTTAGGTTTAGGGTTTGCTATTGAGTCGTGCACTAGGGTTACTCAACACCATATATGTACCCTTTCACTATTCATTTATGAGCATGCCAATACACTTCGTTGTCTTTCTCTATGTGCAAGCTTTGTTCTGTTATGCAAGATTGTTTAGTTATTGATTGATTCTTCTTGTGATTACGTTGGAGCCATTACAATTCAACCAGAGTGCAACTTGATCGTGGTGCACATTTTCTGATACGATCTGTCAACTCTTTCATGGTATCAGAGCTGAGATCGGGTAAATTATTTTAGTTGTGATTACTCTTGTTTTCCGTATCTTTTAACTCCTCATGCAAGTTTTTGATCATTATTTTCTGGTTTTTCCTTGTTAACGTATTTAACGAGTTGCTCTTGGAAAGTTTTCGGTTTTGTTTTGTTCTTCGTGCATGTACAGATCTCCTCGATTTTCAGGGGTCTTTTGTAACTACATTTAGCTAGCTGCAGCAAAAATTAGCAGATAAAAAAAAGGGGGAGGTTCTTTACTCTGGTTTTTTAAATTTTTTCTATTAAACTAGAAACTTTGTTAGATTCTTTTTTTGGTATTTGCATGGTGTTTTGTTTTGCAGAGATCCAGGTTTAAAATTGGTGGTTGCATTGGTATTTGCATTTTTTCTGTTTATGCATGTATGTTACAACTTCAAACACGAGCTCTGCAAACTTATTAAACTTGCATCGTGCTTTCTTGCTCTAGACGAGTTCCTCTTTGCCCTGGTCTGCATTTTCTTCCTTGCTCAAAGTTTGTTGGCCGTAGGTTTGCTGTTCGCTGTCTATTTATTGTCCGTTTGCAGTTTGCAATTGGCGTTTGAGTTTCCTGCGCTGGCCGTGAGTCTCCCTTCACCAACGGCAGTCTCTAACTCCTTGCCACTGCGGACTCCTCCCTCCAAAGCCATTCCACGCAAAAATCAACTCCATCTATGTTTTTTTTTGGTAAACTCCCAATATTGGCCGCAAATCTTGTAAGTTTCCATTAAACTTTTTAACATTCTTTTTTTTTTTAAACATGGCAGTTTTTTTAAAGTTTGGTAAAGTTTTTTTAATTTGTTCTTTTTGGATTTAATAATAATTTATTCTTTTCAGATTTTAAAAGCTTTTTCTTTTTAATTCTTACTTTCTTTTTTAATACCCATGCTTTTTAATTTTATTTTTTAAAACGTGAGAGTTAAAAAAAAATTATCCAAAAAAAAAGAAGCTTTTAAAAATATATATATTTGATTTAAAAAGAGGGAAAGTATTTTTTTTAAATTAGGATTTTTTTAAAAATCTTAATTAATTCATAATATTTAATTAATTTTTTTAATTAGATATTAAATAATCGTACTTAATTAAAAATATATATTATTTGCGATTAATTTTCGGTTAGTTTTAAAAAAAAAAAATTCGTCTTTAAATTAAGCATTTTTTAATCATTTTTTTTTAACTCCCATTAGCTTTCAATTAGCTAAATTGGAGGTTTCCACGCGATAATTTTTTAGGCATTTAGTTGTCATTTTTTTTACTAATCGTGAGCTCAAGTGTGCAGTGACACTTTGACCTTTTTTTCCCTTCCGAGCATTTTTCTGGCATTTTGAAGACCTCTGAACTCCTTCGAGTTCATTTAAAATCATTGTATTTTACCCTTATTATTGCTTGTGACTTGTGAGCGTGTCTGCCATAGTCTAGAGCAAGGGGGTTTTCATTTGCAATGTGAGACGCTTTTTCTCATACCCAGGATTGGCTTTCGCCTCCTTCCTTGTTTTTTACGTGTGCTTGTTTACGGTGTCCTATTTGTTGCGCTCCACAAAACACTGTTGTGGTCTCCTCTCTTGCGCATTATTACACTGATTGAAAGACAAGTTACCAAGTGTTTCAAACCACACGCACGAACCTGATTGTAATCAACGCACTAAACTATAAAATGCCGAAAGTAGGGAGGTTGTTATATTGTCCTAGGTGGTTGTGTTTCTTTTCTACATTTCTTTCTCTCTCTCTCATTATGGATGCACTTTCAATTCCATTGCGTACGTCATTCAACTTCTTCGAATGGAGATCGAAAATGATTATGAAACTAAGGGGTAAAGGGTTATATTGCATCACCATGGGAACTGAGACTGAACTAGATGACGATCCTGAAAAATCTAAGTGGTTAAATTGTAGTGATGAAGCTTTAGGTATTCTTTGCATGTATGTTTCTCCTAACTTTCTCTTCCACATTGAGGTGTCTGAGTACACCTAAATCTACGTGGAAAACACTAGATGCGATGTTTGGACAACTAGATGACATGAGAGCGCATGAGTTGGAAAACAAACTACTAGGGTTAAATCCTAGTGACTTTGAAAACCTACAAGAATTCTTCTTGAAATTTGTCCACATTAGATTGTTGTTAAAGGGATGTCAAGTAGAGAAGAAAGATTCTCAACTGATCTTGTTGATTCTCTCTAAGTTAGGTCCTGAATATTTTGTCTTTGTGTTAACTTTCTATGCTACAAAAGCTGCCTTGGGCGATGCTTGGACTATGCCCTCCTTTGACTATTTTTCATTCCAACTCATTCGAGAACAGGACAAACTCATTCAAATGGGGTCTCTCAAGTCCAAGTCACATGACCTTGTAGCAAGTACTAGCAAGGGAAAGAAGACTAAAAAGAAGAAAGAAACAAAGGATCAACCTAAGAAAGAAACCAAGATCAAACCTAAAAATGACACAAACACTTCGACTTCTGAGCCTAAGGCATAGAAAAGTAAGTTTTTGTGTTCCTATTACAAGAAGTCTGGTCATAACAAGCACCACTATTTTTAGAAACATATTGATCACTTATCTCATTTACTTGAGAAGAATAAAATAAGTGTTCCTGAATCCATAAAACAAAATGCTCCGAAGACCGAGTCTTCTACTGCAAAAGGTTCTAAAAATGATAAGAAGAAAGGAAAGGTCCTTGTAGCTAGAGTTGCTCCTTCATCGACGTGAATTATAAATTCCGATGCCTCACACCACATGGGTTCTTCACATGTTGAGTTTTCCAACATCGAACCTTAGTAGAATGTCCCAAATCACGATGGGTAATGACACGACAGTGTCGATTTCCGGTAGTGGATCGGTAGAGATGGATGGGGGAACATTTAACCAAGTGTTGAGTGTTCCTAATCTCTCTACAAATATCCTATCGGTTTACCAAATTACTCACCTTGGTGAAGGAGTACGAGTGGAATTTGGTTCTAACTCGATGATTCTTTGTGAGCTTAACGATGACACTATAGTGGCTGAGGGAAAGGTAGATCATCGTTCATGGTTGTACACCTTCTCCCACTTTACTTCTGATTCTACGCCCACTGCCTTGCTCACTCATGCAAATGAGGTTAGTAAGTTATGGCATGAGCATTTTGGACATCTAAATTATCGCTACCTTGAACAATTGAGCCAAAACAAAATGGTCAACGGGTTGCCCCACGTCAAGTTTTCTAAGGGTCTTTGTGAGGGTTGTACCCTTGGAAAGCATCCTGAAAAGAAATTTGACAAAGGAAAAGCCTGGAGAGCTAATTTTCCTTTGGATCTTGTTCACAGCGATGTTTCTGGTCCATTTCCTTCTCCTTCATTTACTAGATCTCTTTATGTGCTAACCTTCATTGATGAATTTTCGCGATATACTTGGGTATATTTTCTTAAGCTTAAGTCTAAACTCTTTGAACATTATTAGGAATTTAAGGATCTTGCTGAGAAACAGGCGGAACAGTCTATCAAGGTTCTTCGAACAGACAATGGAGGTGAATATGTAAACAATAGGTTCATGGATTTATGTACTTCTGAAGGGATCTCTTTATAGCATACAGTTGCTTATAGCCCTTCGCAGAATGGAGTCGCAGAAAGAAAGAACCATACTTTGAAAGAGATGGCCACTTGTATGATTCACTCAAAGTCTATTCCTTTGCACAGTATTGGGCCAAAGCAGTGAATTATGTAAATTACATTTAGAACCGTGTTCCACATAAGGCAGTAAGAGGAATGACGCCCTTTGAAGCCTGGTTTGGACGCAAGCCTGATGTTGAGCACTTTGGAGTCTTCGGATCCAATGCTATGGCTTGGATTCCCAAGAAGAAACGTAAGGCTTTGGAACCACAATCAAAACCTTGTATCTTTGTAGGGTATCCTGATGGCATGAAGGGATACCAATTAATGAATCCTACTTCTCATGAGTTGTATATTGAGAGAAGTGTTAAGTTCGATGAATCTTCTTCAACTTCTACTTCTCCACCTATTGAGGTTCTTCATCTTACTGATTCAGATTCTGACTCATCAGATGATGATACTGTTGAGTGTGCTCCTCTTCCTAATCCTCCCGACCATCAGACCTCTGAGTCTTCTGATTCTGACATTAGTGATGATGAGGACTATGTCCCTTCTCACTTAAGTGAAATAACTTCCAACTCTAAGTCTAATCCTCCTAGTCCTCTTTGGGCTAGGAAAACTTTGTAAAGTACTAGAGATTTAGTTGGAGGTACTTCGGATGTGAGACGTACTCACTCAGATTTCGTTGGACCCCACTCTTTCTTCACCTCTACTTCTGATCCATAGTATTTCCAGGAGGCTTATGGTATTCTTGAGTTGGATTCTACCATGGATGAGGAGTATTCCTCTCTCATGAAGAACGATACTTGGTATCTCACCCCTCTTTCGAAAGGAAGAAAAATTGTTCGATGTAAGTGGGTGTTCCGAACAAAGTATGGAGTAGATGGAGACGTCAAAAAGTTTAAAACGCAATTAGTAGCTAAAGGTTTCTCCCAAATAGCTGGGGTTGATTATACTTAAACCTTTGCTTTGGTTACGAAGATGACTTCTATTCGACTGATCCTAGCCATTTTCGCAACGACAAATGGACATTAAGAGTGCCTTCCTTCATGGTGACCTGGAGGAAGAGATCTATATGGAACAACCTCCGAGTTATGTCCAAGATCCCTCCCTCGTTTGTAAGTTTAAAAAGTCTCTTTATGGCCTCAAACAAGCCCCTCGAGCTTGGTATGCCAAGATGGACTCCTTTTTACTTACATCAAGGTTTACTAGGTGTCACTCGGATCCAAATGTTTATATTCTACGGCAAGATGACTACATACTCATTCTTGTTCTATATGTTGATGAATTGTTGATCACAGGTATCTCTTCCTCTATTATTGATTCTGTGAAGATCACCTTGGCCAATAGGTTTTCCATGACTGACTTAGGTCTGCTTCATTACTTCCTTGGGATCCAGATTTCACAATCTAACTCGGGAATTTTGATCTCACAACCTAAGTATGCTCTTGATTTGCTAGCTCATTTTCATATGTCTGATTGCAAGTCTTCTCCTACTCCTTTTCTTTCCAGGGTTAAGTTGGTTTCAGATTGCTCTACTCCCTTTGTTGATGGTACTCTTTATCGATAGTTGGTGGGGAGCTTGATTTACTTGACTCACACTTGACCAGATTTATCATATGCTATTGGGATCGTGTCCAAATTCATGCAGAAGCCCCATGAGCTGCATTGGAAAGCAGCTAAACAGATCCTTCATTATGTTCGTGGAACTTATACTGATGGCATTCACTATCATGGAGGGGTAGATATTGACTTGATTGGGTTCACAGATTCTGATTGGGCCGGTGACTTAGATCATCAGAAATATACTTTTGGCTGCAGTTTCTCTCTTGGTTCGGGTCCTATTAGTTGGTCTAGCAAGAAGCAGAATGCAATTACGATATCGTCTATAGAGGTAGAATACATAGGAGCAGTTAACGCTGCCACAAGCTATTTAGCTATAGGGTATTCTGACAGAGTTTTGCATCCACCTTCGGTGGCCTACCATTATCTACTGTGATAACACGAGCACTATCTCTATTTTCAGAAATCCAGTTCAGCATCAGCGGATGAAGCACATTGAGATCCATATGCACTTCATGTGAGATCTTATTCATGATGGCATCATCGACATTCAGTACATTCAGAAAACTAATCAGATTGCATATTTATTTACCAAGCCCTTCACTGAGATGAAGTTTCTTCACTTACGGTCTCTTCTTGGGGTGAGGTCTTCTGTAGTTGCTCATCTTCTTTGGGATAAGTAGTCCTTCTTTTCTTCTTCTTCTTCTAGGAAGATTGTGTTTTTATATAGGCACCTTATCAGGCCTTTAGTTGTCGGGCCTCATTGACACATCTTTCTTAGTTGTTTAGGATTGTCTTCTTTTTCAGTCTAACTCATCATAGCCACTACCCCAGCTTTGATGAAGGGGGGGTGTTGGTGTGAGTTATCCTATGTGTCCTCCTCACATATTGGAGAATAGTCTCACATGGGTTAGGTTTAAGGTTTGCTATTGAGTCATGCACTAGGGTTAATTAGCACCCTATATGTACCCTTTCACTATTCATTTATGAGCATGCCAAGACACTATGTTGTCTTTCTCTATGTGCAAGTTTTGTTCTGTTATGCATGATTGTTCAGTTATTGATCGATTCTTCTTGTGATTACATTGGAGCCATTACGATTCAGCCAGAGTGCAACTTGATCATGGTGCACAGTTTCCGATATGATTCGTCAACTCTTTTGGTGGTGTTGTGATTTCACACCAACAGTTTTGGCACGCCCGATAGGAGTAAGAAGTCTCCATCTTATTACAATAGGAATTGATGTACACTTGTTGTGAATCGAGATTTTAAGAATCCTTAAAATTATACATCTGACAACTCCAAAAGAAACAAATCTATTGGTTTCAACAGTCCAAGAAAGTTCATGAGAAGAATACAAACACGGTCAAGAACCAGAGAAGAGGGACTATTTGTCTATCTAGACTTATCCCCAGACAAAGGGAGAAGAGGAAGAAGAACCCAGAGGTCTCTATCTCCACCAAGTAGAGCTTTATCAACACCTCCTCATGGTCGACTATTCATTCAATCAAGAGGGGTGCTCAGACCGATCAGGATGGCTCAGCCAAATCCTTATGTTAACTTGAGTGGCAGTAGTCCACTCGCCTTGAATGCACAAAATCTAGTTCCTATTGCAACATTAAAGAGTATCCAATATTTCACTGGGGAAAATCAAACTTCTCTTCGTGATCATGTCCAAGATATTACAAATGTCTGTACAATCCACGAGATTCATGAGATGGACATTACAGTCAAGATGCTTGCCTCTTCACTCAAAGGGAAAGCTTCACAATGGTTCAGGAGTCTTGAGGTAGACTCTATCCAAAATTGGAATCAGCTATGCACAACTCTTCACAACCAGTTTGGAGAGAAAAGTGATAACCTGTCTTTGTTGGAACAACTAACAACAATCAAGAGAGCCCCAAATGAGCAGCTGGTAGACTTCAACCTCAGATTCCAGTGGACCTGGGATAAAATTCCAACAACAGTAAAGCCCACTAATGAAGGTGCCTTCTTATACTTTCTTAGGGATTTAAATTTAGATATTTCTTTGATGATTTAGTCAATGGGGGGCACTACATTACCTGAATCCTCTAGCCTTTCAATAGGGGCTGAGAACCATTTGATTCAGGCTGGTAAAATTTCTCCTAGGCCATCCATGCCTATATACCATAAGTTAGGAAGCCCAGATGCTATCCAAACGCCTACATTAGCTCCTATACCCACCCCCACAAGTCAAAGTTTAGCTGAAGCTTCCACTTCATCATTTAACACCTCTAAGGAACTCTAGGGAGTCATGAAACAACTTCAAAACCTAGGGAATGAGCTAGTAACTATCAAAAGAAAACGAGCTCAGAGTTCCAGGCCATATCATTCCCAAGCTCAGTCTCAGGGTAAATATCAAGCTAGACCCCAGTATTAGCATAATAGGCCACCATCTTAGACTACAAATTAGACCCAGAACCAAGGACAGCCCCAAGATGTTAGACCTTCAGGTCATATGATCCAAACACAGCTTCAACATCAAGGGCATTGGTTCTTGCACAAAACAATATGGCACAATAATATGATTGGTGTTTTCCATAAAATCAAGTACATAACCAATAAATGTGCTTTAATGGCACTCTAAATCAAGCCTTAATGGTGCAAACCAGTATGATGCCACAAGAACCTAGCCAAGAGGGAGATCAGCAACAAGAAGCTCAACAAGGTGGACCTCCAGGAGAGACTATGCTTGTCAATTGGCAGGCTGAAGACTTTATGTGGAATGAATCAGTTCCCTTCTCAAGGTGTGGCTACCAATACCCAGTCCAAAAAGAGGAATATTGGAGAGGTACAACCACTGAACTTAGGTGACCCTCAATCTTCCATCACTCCACAAGGTCCTGGTGCTCCAAGTATAACTCCTAATATGCAGAACCAATCCATGCCACCTCCCAAACCCAGTCAGGTGCCGGTTGTAACAACCCATAGTGCAAGAAATAAATGTGTCTGGGAAGGGGCAAAAAAAGGATAGCTCATTCAATATTATTGAGAAAATGAAAAGGACAAGTGTGAACATTTCACTATGGGATTCACTGGCCATTCTAGGGCAGAGAGATCTATTGCAGACTGCCATGCAGAATTGGTCAAGTTCAAATCACCCCCCTAACCAACAAGAGAGAGTACTTGCCAATGTATCTCAACCAGGGAGAAACCATGAAGAATGAAAAGGTAAGAACCTGAGACCTCCTCCCTTCTATGTCTCATTAATTATTAGAGACAAATTGGTGCACAATTATATGATTGATTCTGGGGCTAGTAGTTCTGTGATGCCCAAACAAATAGCTGATTAGTTGGGTCTCCAATATGAAATCATCTCTAGAGGAGTAGTCCAATTAGATGTGACAGCAGTGACCATTATGGGAATCATCAAGGATTTGAGCCTCACTCTGCATGCCTGCCCTAATGTGATTGTTTTGTAAAACGTGTCAATCATAGATTTGCCACCACATTTTACTTTGTGTCTGTCCAGGGACTTCACTGCCAAAATTGGAGGCTACCTGTCTGTTGATTGGTCACATATGCTCTTTATGACAAGGTATGGGGAAAATTCCACAATCAGATCTAAACCTATTGTTGATTATCATATTGAATCCTATGTGCCTAGCCCAATCAATGCCAATTGCTCAACTTTTGATCAAGAAAACCTCCTAAACACTTCTGAAGCAAATACCAAGGTGGGATGTATCCCAGACTTGACTCTCAATGATTGGGCCAAAAAAATTCATGATTTTGACCCCTATAAGGAGATGGAAGAATCTGAGCTAGGTGTCTACTACCTACATGAAGATAATCATCCTCTTCCTGATCTAATTAAGCCAGCATATAAGGATGACAATGAGGTATGGCAATTGTTCTTTGATGGCTCAAGGAGTAGACAAGGAGCTAGAGGAGGAGCCATGATTGTGTCCCCCAGAGGTATGAGATATTATTCAGCCTTCAGATTCCAGTTTTCTTGCTCAAATAATACTGTTGAATATGAGGCTTTAGTATAAGGTCTTCATTGGGAAAGGAAGCTGGGGATCAAGAACTTGCAAGTGTTTGGTGATAGTGAACTGGTTGTTAATCAGGTCAAAGGACTTAATGTTGTCAAAAATTACCTTCTCAAGAACTACAAGAGTAGGATATGGGATCTCATGGAGGATTTCGA
Organism: Taxus chinensis; assembly: GCA_019776745.2. Lineage (NCBI taxonomy): Eukaryota > Viridiplantae > Streptophyta > Pinopsida > Cupressales > Taxaceae > Taxus > Taxus chinensis. Next base: position 733,832,939 of record CM034154.1, on the reverse strand, counting down.
GGCCTTCAGTATTGTGTCCATACCCAGGAAGGAGAATGAAGTTGTTGATAGACTTGCAACAGTGGGAGCAATGTTTGATGTGGTTGACAGCATTAAAAGGGATAGAGAATAGCCACATATCCATGTGGTTGTGAGGCTAGCAATGCCAGATAACAACACATACTGGCAAGTGTTCGAAAATGATCAGCAAATCATTAACTTTTTGCACATGAAGAAGTTAAATTCTCAGTTAGAAACCAAAGCAGACTAGAGTAGCAATACGGGAATTAGATAGTACAATTACATACGAACAAGCTTCCCAAATGCTTAGTGACACTGGAATCTATTTTCAATCCCAATGATCAGTTCAAAAAGGAGAAGGCTAACATACAGATCAAAGGAGAAGATTCAGAGTCAATCCCGATTGGAGAAGACAAAACACTTCAAATTGGAAAAGTGGCCACCAAGCAAGAAAGGTATGAATTTATACAACTTTTCCAAGAATTTCCAGATGTGTTTGCTTGGAGTTATGAAGACCTAAGAGGGTTCAATCCAAAGCTAGCACAACACACAATCGAACTAGATCCAGCTGCTCAGCCCATCAGGTAGAAGCAGAGACCAGTCAACCCACATATTGAGCCTCTGATGAAGAAAGAGCTGAACAAGCTAATAGAGGCAAGTATCATATTTCCAATCAAACACTCAAGTTGGGTTGCAAATCTGGTCCCAGTCAGAAAGAAAAATGGAGAAATTAGGTTGTGTGTTGACTTTAGAGATTTGAACAGAGCCTCCCTCAAAGATCACTACCCACTCCCTTCAATGGAGAAGATCTTGCAAGTAGTGTCTGGGTCAGAAAGGTTCTCCCTCCTAGATGGCTACTCAAGGTACAACCAGATCATGGTGAAAGAAGATGATCAATTCAAAACAACTTTCACCACCAAATGGGGCACCTATGCCTACAGGAAAATGCCATTTGGATTATCCAATGTCTGGAGCCACTTTTCAAAGGGAAATGGATATGGAATTCAAAGGACTGATCAACAAAATAGTATTGATCTATCTAGATGACATTACAATGTTTTCCAAAAATGCAGCAGACCATCTTTTCCATCTAAGGCAGGTGTTCCAAAGGTGCAGAAGTTTTGGGGTGTCATTGAACCCCAAGAAATGTATATTCTTGGCCCATGAAGGCAAGCTTCTAGGCCATATTGTATCGAAGAAAGGATTGGCAATTGACCCAAAGAGAGTTCAAGCAATAAGAGCATTACCATTGCCAAGTCACAAGAAGGCTCTTCAAAGCTTCCTGGGAAAAATCAATTTTGTCTGCAGGTTTGTTCCAAACTTTTGTTGCCCTTGTTAAGCCAATAACGTTGATGTTGAAGAAGAGCTTAGCATTCAGGTGGACAGCTGAAGGGAAAGCAAGTTTTGAGGATATCAAAGAAGCCATATCACAAGCCCCAACTCTTGTGAATCCAGATTTTTCCAAAGACTTTGTATTGTATGCCTTTGGTGGTAGTGACACGATTTCTACAATCTTGGTTCAGCAGAACAGAGAAAGTACAGAACAACCAATTGCTTTCTTCAGCTAGAGTCTGGAAGATTATGAGGTGAGGTACTCCTTCATTGAGAAGCAGGTCCTGGCAGTGATCAGAGGATTGAAGAAGTTTAAGCATTTGGTTTCAAACAACAAGATCCAACTATTGGTCTCCCATGCAGGAGTTAAAGAGTTCCTTCTCAGTAAGGACCTGAATGAGAAGCATGCAGGATGGATCACTCATGTCATGGAATATGACATTGAGATCAAGGTCACCAAGCTGGTCCGTGGGAAGGGTTTGTGTGAGCAACTAGCCTCAGGTCAACAAGATGAAACAAACAATGAAAGGGAGGTTGTTTTTGTTCTACAAGATGATCAAGAAGAAGGGAGAGATGATGTACCTACTCCTTGTTGGACCCAAGACATGGTGCACTTCCTTAAAATAGGCATGTTTCCTCATGGGATGAGTAAAACAAAAAGGAGACATTTTAGGTTACAGGCCATCCCATATGTTCTTATTGATGGTGTCTTGTTCAAAAGAGACATCAATGGCATTCTGATAAGATGCATTGGGACAGATCAGGTGGAGAGAGTGCTACAAGAATTCCATGTTGAAGTCAGTTGGAGGCCATTTTGCTCCAAGAGTGACAACACTCAAAATCATGAAAATTCAGGATATTATTGGCCCAGAGTGTTTAGTGACTGCTACACATGGATCAAAAGGTGTAGGAATTGTGCATTCTTCAATGACAAGGAAAGGCTAGCAGCACTTCCATTGCACCCAATCTCAGTCGACCAACCTTTCATGCAATGGGGATTGGACTTCATTGGAGTCATCAATCCAAATTCCATCCAAGGCCACAAATGGATTCTGACAGTGACAGATTATTTCACCAAGTGGACCGAGGTGGTGGCACTCAAGGAAGCCAATGAGTCTAGTATCCTAGATTTCTATGAAGGGATAGTGGCCAGATTTGGAGTGCCAGCCACCATCATATCATACAATGCATTAGCATTCATAGGTTCCAAGATCACAGGATGGGTTGTCAAGAATGGGACTTATTTGAGCACTTCATCAAACTATTACCCTCAAGGTAATGGTCAGGATGAGTCCACAAACAAGAACCTACTAAGGATCATCAGAAGAAATCCTGATGAGAATCAGAGGACCTGGCACACAAAGCTCAAAATGGCCTTATGGGATGATAGAATAACGCCCAAGAGATCTACAGGCAGCATCTCTCCATTCAAGATTGTCTTATGGGAAAGAGGCAGTGTTGCCTATATCACTTGAGTTTCCAGCATTGGAGCTCATGAAGCAACTAGAGATGTCTTAATTTGGACCAATGGAGGCCAGGTATGCTAGAGCTGATAGAATTAGAAGAAGCCAGAGAATAAGCACTCCAAGCAATAGAAAATAATCATGCCTCAATCAAGAAATGCTTTGAAAAGAAGGAAAAAGCAAGGACCTTCCAGGAAGGAGACCTGGTTTTGAAATGGGATGCAGATCGAGTGAAACCAGGAAGGCATTCCAAGTTTGATGCTATTTGGAGTGGCCCCTACATGGTCACAAAATGTAAGAGTAGCAATGTGTTCCAATTGTCTACATTGGAGGGTGAAGAGTTACACATTCCAGTGAATGGAATCTATCTTAAGCACTGCTACTAAAAGGGAAGTCTCACCCTGTATATATTAGCTTAGTCTCTCTTTCCTCTAAGTGCTTGTGCACATCGTATTGTTGTAGTGTAGGTTGTTTTTCTCCTAAGTGCTTTGCACACTTTGCATGTTCCATTTGGGGCATGTATGATTTCAAATTTTGTATATAGTGTGGTGTTGTTTTGTGGCTCTTATGCAGTCCATTCAGAAAGACAGATGAAGCCCTGGGTCAAAACAATTTTCTACTCTTAGAAACCTTCATTTCAAATATTTCTTATGAAAATTGAGAGTGCAAACAGTCAGGCTCGTGAATCAGAGGTAGAATTAGTACCAGACCATCTTTCTCGACTCCATGCCCAAAGGATATGACAAGGCAATTGGTCTTTTCATCTAGCATGTAGATACCCCTGTGAGTCACCAAATTGTTATCCATATTTCACCTCGGGCCAAATATTGGATCAGCCAAGACCCCACATAGAAGGAACCTGAGAAAACTCACTCGGAACTCTAAATGGTTGCAGAGGAACTCGACAAATGAGGGGGGGCAGGGGCCAAGAGAGACTAAGGGACCCTGTACAATAGAAATGACTCTGTTCGGGTCGTTTCCACGTCTTAAATCCATTCTCCAAGTTACAGGTAGACTCAACTATGAGATAGCAGGGTCAGACAAGAAGGGGTCGATGCCGCAGAGGAACTAGAAACAAGAAGGGGAAGAAACGATGAAGATCTGAAGTCCTCGAGCTCAAAATGGTTTAGGAAAAATCCCAAAAATGACTAATTATGGAGGAGGTAGTGGAAGGAGCCACGTGTCCTAACGAGTGCTTCTCCAAAGGTGAATCCAAAAAGGGGAACCCAAACTTGCACCAGGCTTCCACGCGTCCAGAGCCCCAAAGAAGTTGTAGGGCATTGAAAAGTCTTCAACTAAAAAGAAGGTGTCAGGTGTCGACTCGGCACAAATTCGGAAAGGAAGCCCAGGGCGGAGACTCAAACTTGTGCCAGCCCTCCATGTAGCAAATGGTCAAAAAATAGAGTCAAAAGGTGGGCTTCAAAATTGGCTAAGTATAGATGTATCAGTGGAGAATGCCAAGTGTCAGTGTGGCGCATCTCCAAGAGTTGATCTCAAGGTGGAAACCCAAATGAGCGTGAGCTCGCCACGTAGCCCAAAGTCTAAAAAGTAAGAGGGACCGTTGAAAAGTCCATAGATCAGTAGAGGCCGACAAGTGTCAACTCAACACTCCTCCAAGGGAAAACTTTGGGCCGGGTTATCAAGTGAGCGCGGTGCCTCCACGTGTTATTCCATAGGGGCAGATTCGGTTGAATAGTCAATGCATGAGCCCGGTAGGCGGAGGTTGCCAAGTGTCTTAATGGCGCTGATTCAAGGGTTGAATAGAGAAAAGGTTTCCAAATGAGCGCTAGACTGATCGCGTGTCCCAGGGGAAAGTGGGTCCATTGGGGGAAAATTTGGTTCTTTTCCCCTTGTTATCTCAAAAGGGGTAAAAGTTGCAAATGGCCCGCAACTCCGCCCAAAGAAAAAAGTCAGCATTTGAGCCCGAGTCAAAGCCAAAGCGGGGAGTCAGAGGAAAAAGTGAAAAATTTCTTTCGTTCAAAAGGCACAAAGATAAAGATAGAAGCACATTCCCCAGCCAACCAAAAGGAGCCACGTGTCTAGGCGGAGCTTTGGGGCTGCGGGAGTTTTTTTAGTTTTGCATTTTTTGTGCAAAAGGGCAAAAAGATAGATTGCAGACCCGTAGACCTGATTTTTGCTCTAATCTGGCTGCCACGTGTCCCATATAAAAAAGGGGACCCATTTTTCAAATTGTTTTCCTGCCCATTTGTACGGACTCGATACAAACTTCGAAGGGGCATATCTTTCGACTCAGGGCTCGAAATATTACGAATCTGACACCATTGGAAAGATCTTGGCCTCACCCATGCCATGGAGGCCTGAAACTTTAATTTTGAGGAGGTTAGGTGAAGAAAATGGAGGAAATGTCTTTGGGATTTCAATGCAGGATCTTCTTGCCTCAACAACCAAATCAGATCTGATATGTTTTCATCGTTTCCTCTTCCTTCAAGGCACTCGAACCAAGGATTGATGTAGTAAAGATGGATTTGGGGGAAGATTTTATCAGAAGCATTAACAGCAATGGTTGAGCTTCGACCTACTTTTCCCACTTCTCTCCCTCTCTTTCTTCTCTCTAATTGAATCTATAAATACAGGGGCAGGATTCATTGTAAAGGGTTGGACATTCTTTGTTTTGTAGGCTCCCTTCTCCTTCTAGCAAAGGGATTTGTGGGGTTCAAGCCTTCCATTAAAATTGTAATATGTTTTTTCCTTTTGGCTATTTTGTAATGAACTGTACCAATCCATAGAGCAATAAAACATGTCTGTGATCGATCTTAGATCCTTTCTTGTCTCTTTTGCTTTCATTTGGTCTCCCATTATAGATCTGGCTATCTGTGCTTGTTTATTGTATGCATTTTGTTGGTTTGTGTCTATTGGAAAAATAAGTGTTCATCATTCCTTTGGTGCATCACCTGGTAATTTAGTTATTTCTTATTCCTTATACTCTTTTATCCATGTCTCCTTGGCAAGTTTTAGATTAGGTATAGAGATAGATCCTCTGCAAATCCTAACGTATGCACCTAAATAGAGGAATAAGGAACCAACCTTCAATCTGGAGAACTTTTCCATTTTTGCAAGGTCCCACACCTTGGGGAAAGTTCAATGTTATGCAATCACACCAAATGACCCTACCTCAGAAAAGCAGACCTGTATAACTCATTCTCGGGGTTCTGTGATTTCACACTAACAGGCACACTTAAATTTTTATTTATTAGGTTTCCCATTGTTGTAGGAGCTTTCGATGGTTATTTTTTAGGAGGTGGGTTTCTCATCTTCATTTTTCTGTTAATCATTTTTATTTTGTTTCTTCTTGTTTTTGTTTGAAGCCTTTGGTTTCTCATTCCCATCAATTAGAGCATGTGATTTTAACGAATTCAATGTACCCATCGATATTAACTTAACTTTATTTTGAGTCGATTCAACAATAAAATAATATAAAGATGGTGTTTTCCATGTGGTTGTAAGATCCCTTTTAGTTGTATGGAAGGTGGAGACGAACACATAATTATCTGGACCCAGTTTGGAAAGTATGGAAAGAATTAATTGATCATCCTTCTTATCTATTCCACATTCTTTCAACTACAATCCTAAATATTTTAAATTAGTGAAAATGTCTTGTAGGGTCTCAAAATTGCTAGGGCTTAAGCTAGTAAATTCATTTTCCAATTCATGGCCTCTCATCACATCTATTTTCCCATATGGGTTTTCCAAGGTTTTCCATTTTTCATTAGGAGTTGAGACATATTCTACATGTAAGAGGAGATCTAGATATACATAAATACATAGCAACCCAAAGGTTTCATCATAACAGTTCTACAATTTCACTTTCTTTGGATTTGGATTCAATCCATTTTCAAGGCCCATGGTTATGCGATGTAAACCCTTTTCTCTTAGGATGGTGTTCATTTTAGATTTCCATTCATGATCGTTAAAGGTCATGAGCGTATTAATAGAACTTGAATCCATAATACAGAGAATTTGTTTGTAGAAATGAAAAATAGAGTACAAAAGGAAACAACACAATACACCCCCTTGAAATTATGCTTTCAACCCACCCAATTTCAACACTTTAAAATTTTAGTTTGATTTACAAAATAAATAGGCTCATTAGAATGAGAACAAAAAAATTATCACCTTGCAAAATGTGGCACTCAAAACTGAGTTGTTAATAAAAATTTATGAGGTAAAATGTTTTTCATAGATAATCTATTTGATGCATTTACACTCCAATTTAAATGCTCTTACAAATAAGGTTTTAGAAAAATAGAAGTGTTAGAGGTTTAAACAAAAGAGTTCCCACTTAAAACTCACTAGCGTCAACCAAGTTCAACAATGGTCAACATTTGACCAAGTTGGCAGGTGTGTTGGAGATTAATCTCAAGCTAGGGCTTAGGTTTGATGGCTGAACCTAACATCAAGCCAAAGGAGAATGAGTCGAGGGACTAGGGGGAATAAAAGTGAGTCAAGCTAATAGGAGTTGAGGTTCTCAGTTTACACTAGAGAGGTCTGAGTTACAGTAGTGCTACATAAGGAAGGAGCTATCGATGAAAATACAATCCAGATGAGTATGGTTCAAAGGGAAGAGCTCGTCTAAAGTCAAAGGAGAGTGGATTCAATGTCAAGTGTAGATGAGGTGAGGCAATCTGGATGGACAAGGATCTGAACAGATAAATCACCAAGAAGACCAAGTTGAGCTAGTTCATAGGCAAGTTGGGATGGATCCTTAGAACCAGAGCCACTGTCGAGACAGGTCACAATAACACGTTGATCAAGTATGTAAAGCAAGGGTTGATCCAACACATCGGGTTGTAATACACATGAAAACAATTCCCCCGAGAAAATTTAAGTTTCTTTGGGAGATTGAGGAATTTTAAAAAATCCAAAGGTTTTTAAGATTTTTGTGTAACACCTCGAAATTTATTTAAACCCTTTAAAAATTACCTCACAGTACATTGCAAAACCCACAATATTGAAAATTATAAGGAAACACAGACATTTGAATACTAAAATTACTTTAATACCATATCAGAGTGTCTAAGGATTCTGGCTCAACGAATGCACCATGTAGTTGCAAGAATAGAGAAATCACAAAGACGAAGATGCAATGTGATTGAATTTCAATACTCAACACATGAAATGAATCAATAATCTCAATCAAATAAATAGATATCAAATGAGGTGTACAAAAAGGAGATCAAGTACCCCTAAAATAGTAGTCAAATAACCAAAAATATAAGTGTAACTCCCATACCATGAATATCTGATCAAGACTAACTTGTAGGACATATGACATCTATGACAATCAAATGTAACTCCTATGTAACCTAAGCAAGATAAACAATGAGTGTAGGAAAAACGCATGTGAGAAGGAATAACCCAAGTAAATAAACAAATACAAGGAAAATAATATCATACACTAACACTAGATAAGGTCATTCTCTTCAATGAAGCTCAATATGGAAATTGGCAAGGAAATAAATATTGCACTTAATCCTAGCTATGAAAGTAGTTTATTTGTTATATGTTATGTTAGGAAGAATATAACATTTAATACCAAGGAGTTTGAGGCATCCCCGGAGCCTAAATGGAGAGAGAAATTTTAGGAATTAAAATCAAGTCTATAAGTTATAAACCTCACATCGGATTACAACTTTTCAATATATGAAATCAGCACGATTCATCCCTATTTCTGAAATTTGGTCATATAAAATAATATTAATATCTCTGCACAATTCACTTCTATGAGATCTATATTTAAAAATATATTCTTTCATAGTTTTAGAAACATCTATTCTCATCTAATTTACTCACTAGTTGTATGGCAGTATAACTCATAAATTGCAACAATTCCACAATTAGGATTAACCTACAACAAATTCAAAACCCTAGCAACATGCATAACTCCTTGGCAAATAATTAGTAAACTAAAGGACAAAATAAGTGTGTTTGTTTGAATTTGCACCACTCTTGGTCATTTGACTCCTATGTGTTAAACCAATCCAAGTGTTGCACTACATATCCTTGCTGCAGAAATCAAGGCCCATGTAGTTCTTCTAGGTTCTTGTACAAGTGTGTATAGCTAACCAACCCCTAGGGGTGATAGAAAGCTAACTGTGTAGTATAGAATGTACCCAGTATCATAGTAACTTGAGATATGGTGTGCCTCAGCTATGTGACCTTACCCTTTATTAGTTGAAACCTTTTTGAAATGCTTGGAGTGAGTTTTTTCTTGCTAATACATGGCTCTATGATCTTACCATGCTCGTAGATGGATGAAACTATACTCTTTGATATGGTTAAGTGCTTCAAACCTGTAGTAAGGACTTCCCTAGATGATGTGCAGATGTTTTCAACATATTTAAGTACACTTTGAATGGTTTTGGAATGATGTCATCTATACACATTAGATATAACTACATAAAAGGATTGCATATATATTGAATCTCGTAAGAATAGTCCAATATCATTAAACTATAAGTATGAATATCTAAAAAAACCAAGGTTACATGTTCTTAAGCATATCTTGTTGAAAGAAGGATCATCTTAGTTACACATGGATTAATCTAGTTGAATTATATTGATAATATAAGAATGCAAGTGAAGCACAAAAACTTCACTCAATTGTGGAGAACTAATGGGACCCAATTCTCTGTATGTAGTGCAATGATTTCACATATTGAGTTTTGTAATGTTCATTGAATCTTAGTGTATGGATTATTTCCTCTATTGTTTCAAGTGGTTATAGGTTTTGATAAAAGTAGAATTTAGCTATATATTGTTTCATATCGTCAATATATTTCATAGATAGATTTCAATAATAGAGATATAAAAACATGTTCAAGAGTGGTGGACAATTAAGAGTAGAAAAAACTAGGTTCAATCGTCATTAGCTACAATTGGTATTTAAACTAGATACCTTTATTGAGCCTAAAGCAAAAACGGTTCAAGCATGAAAAATTCATAGGGTCTATTGACAATATTTTTCATGGCACTTTATCAATTTATTTTTATTCTATTAATTTCCTTGTGAGTAAAATCGTGTTGAAAATGTGCTCAAGTTTATACACTCCCATTTCAATTAGCAATTAGTTAGAATGTGTCCATTTCCATTTATAGTTTGTTTCAAATAAGATTATGACGGTGTATTTTATATATTTTTGAAATATAATTCTAGTTCTAAATATTTAGCCATTAAAAACCTAAATAGTTTAATCGTCATGATTCATACTATTTTTGGATTAGTATACCTTATATGTAGTTGTACGTTTATTTATTCTCATGTGCTTGGAATTTATTTCGTTATATTTTATCGTCATCAAATTTTCTATATCCATAATTCTAGCTTGTGCTCCATCTTTTTCATGCTTCTAATAGATGTGTTCTCCATGATTGTCATGCTTCTAATATAAGTGCTCTATTTTTGGAGTAATTTCTCCATGTTATCTCATTTTTATGATTGTTAAGCTCTATTGTTCATTCTATGTATATCTTGTGCATGATTTGTAGGCATTGTTCTATGTGATTCTATATGAATGTTTGTTAATCATTTCCTTATGCTCTTTCTTCATGACTGGTGTGTGTAATATGTTTTTTATATGCTTGTTTATATTTTTTATGGTTGTTATATCATTGTTAGTTTTATCATGTGTTGATGGTGCTTCAATGCACTTCTCTTTCTTGATTTGTACCTAATATGTATTCACTAATTTATGTGCTTCATTTGATTAGAGATGGTCAATTATTTGTAATGCTTAAGCAACTACAAATAAGTTCTTTACAATGACTATGGATATTCTAAGGAAGTCATGAGTCGGCTACGAGCCTTGGAAAGTGACAGCATTTTAAACAACATTAGGAAAAAATAGTCTAATTTAACCATACTGAATCACCAGGGTTGTGTTCAAATAGATTACTATAGGTTGTGATTGGAAATGATAATGATACGAAGCGAGCCAAAAATGATGTCCAATGAGAGGCTAGAGAGGAGCTTGCATTGTGTGAATAATGGTATTAGTTGAGGTGAACGAGAAATGAATCATATTGAAGATGGTAGTTATACATACTAAGGCAATCAAATGAATATGTGGAAACACGCATAAGGAGGAATTTAGAGTGTGCACATAAAGTGTTTGACAAATTGGCTAAGAGAAATACTTGAAAATATTAGTAATGTATTGATGCAATTTGATTACATTCTCAAACTTGAAATCATAACATTATGTAGAGATGGTCAATTGTATGAGGTACTATAAATAACGTCACCACATCCACTCGTGCATGGTGTTCCCATTGTACAATTCTACCCACAACAGAAGACAAGTAAAATATCCTTTGATCAATTGTAACCCCTTATTCTTACGTGCTTATACTACACATCCACACAACCACACAACCACCGCAACATAAGTCAAAGCAAAATATAAGGACAAAATTATGCAATAAAGGAGCAAACATGTTGAAAATTATTATATAGCAATTAAGAAAAGGAATAACAAAGCTGTTGGGATGGCCCGAGAATTAGAGGATGTGTAAGAATAACATACCGATATCTACGAAATAGGATTGAGATATTTTTAGAGTCACTCGAAGCCTTAATTTAATTGAAACAATTAAGTGTTGCATATTTGATTTCCCTTCCTCTTTTCTTCATAGAGAAGGTGATAAAATATGTTTATAGCAATTGTAAAGCGAATCAAATTGAACGGAGTCCACAAGCGTAGAGATTTGAATCGTTTGAAGAATTTTAATTTAATTAACTTACTCAAGCAAACAGAGCAAAACAATATATATAGAACCCCTCCACATGGTATGAAATGGCTTCCATAATGTATTTACAGTTGTCTTCAATAAAAAAGGCATCCACTAAATGTATTTTCAATTTTCCAGCATATAATTAAATTATCCAGACTCCATTAGCGTAGCAGAACAGAATCTTAGATCTCACAATTTGTTTGAAGTCGACGTTTAAATCAAGTGGCTTACAATTAGTTGTAACCATCACATCATATTACACCTTTTTAAGATATGGAAACCAGCTCGAGTCATCCCTACTTTTGAGATTCGGCATTGATATCAGATAAGATTACTATACACGCACGGTGCACCTCCACCTAATATATATACAGATATAGTCTTTCACAGTTTTAAACACATCTATTCTCGATCATCTAATTCGTAAGGCTGAGTTAGCCGGTCATTAATTGCAATATTCCGAAGAAACTTGTATGGAAGAGACAAGGCAAAGGCAAACATCTTCAATGAAGCTCAAGATGGAAATTGTTGGGGCAAGAAATATTGCAGTGAATCCTGGCTGCAAATTAGGTTGTTTGTTTGTTAGATATTATCTCAGCAAGAATATAGTATTGAATACTAAGGAGGTTGAGGCATCCTCAGATCCTGAATGGAGAGAGACATTCCAACTGGAGTGCGGCGGGGATGGAATTACTAGTGAAATGTTATCAGCATTAATAATGGAATCTGCAGCAATGGTTGCGTTTGAAGTGAGATGGAGGCCGAGGAGAAGTCGAAGATCAGGAGGAATATTTGGAGGAGTAAAGAGCAAAGTTGTAGGGCGGGTTCAAGTTTCATGGGAGGAATTGTTGTCATCTCCAACGCTGTCCATCAACAATTGTTTTCCATTGAAAGCGGATGAAGAGGGAATTCCTGACCTTTCTACTCCCACTTTACAGATTGCCCTGAGTATTGGTGATTCTACTGTTGCAAAACAAGGATGCCATGAAAATATGAAGTCATGCAGAAGCAGAAGCAGAAATGTAAGACGTTTGGAAAGGGATGAGTGCGGATGTGGAGGACAGGTGTGCATGGCTCATTATATTGATTCCCATTTTCTGGGGCAAGCCGCGTAAGGGAAATGGGAAATGAATAATGTTTCCTTTGTATGCTACGGTGAATGCGAGTTATGAGAAAAGGTTAAGTCGTCAAGATGGCTTAAAGCGGCCGGTCGAGGGATAGAGCGCCACACAAGTGAGCTGCATAATTCGACCCTGGACCGAGCTCAACGGGAATGAAAAGCTGAAAGAAGATTTAAGTTGGAAGTGAGAATGTCCTGGCCCCAGCTCAATGAATTACTGAATAAGTGAATGACCATTTTTGGAGTTGCAGAACAAATTTCCCATATAAATGATATTTCCATTTGATTTGCATGTTTAGTTTGAAACCCTAAAATTTCTCATAATACTTGTTGCTACACTCGTCTTCTCATACACCACTTATATTTCTATAAACGGTTGATACAACTGATTTTTATTAAATTTATTAAATTCTAAATTACATCCCTAACATCTATAAATGTATGTTTTTCTTCGTTTTAAGTGTCTCAAGATGGCTGAATTTCAACCTTCACATGTTCATGTTTAGGTTTTTGTCCTTATTTGATTTCAGAATCTGATTTTAGGAGAGGGGATTCCTCAAACTCTACATCTCTTCTAATCATGATTTTGTGGGTAGTAAGATCCCACACTCTGTATTCCTTAACACCATCTACTTAATCATACCCAAAAAAGATGTAATTTTTAGATCTTGTGTCTAACTTTGAACGCTGATTTTTATTAGTAAGAGCATAAAAATTACAACCAAAAAATTTCAATTTTGAATAATCACATGGATGACTTGTCCATACCTATACAGGAATCTTGTAGTCTATTGCAACTTATGGTGAGTGATTTATTAGATAACAAGCTATATAAACTGCTTCTTTCCATAAATGTTGATCCAAATTTGCATTAATGAGCATGCTCCCTACTCTCTCTAAAAGAGTCATATTCATGCATTGAGAAACCCCATTTTATTGTGGAGTGTAGTTTGTGGTTTTATGCATTTCAATCATAGCTTCCTTGCAATAATTCTAAAACTCCAAGGATGTGAACTTGCCTCCATTATTTGTTCTTGAACATGATAAACCTGCTAGTGTGCTTTTCCACCAAAGATCTAAATTGCTTAAATGTATTGAAAACATCATATTTTCAATTGAGAAATTAGACCCATACTTTCTTGGAGTAATCATCTATAAAAGTAACAAAATAGAACCTTCCTCCATATGAAACTAAAGGTGCTAGACCCCAACAATAAAAATGAATATGATCAAGAATACCTTTACTTACATTACTTCTAGCTTGAAACTTCTCTCTACATTGTTTCCCAAAAATATAGTGCTTGCAAAGATTGAAGTCTAGAAACTTTAAATTATGGAGTAACTCATGATATTTTTGTATCTTTAATCCTTTCTCACTTATGTGCCCTAAACGTAGATGTCATAAATAAGTAGAATCTTATGTTGTTTTACATACCATAGTTGCTTGATTGATATCTGTAGTCACTTGCAATATGTAAAGGTTCCCTAGTTTTAGAGCTTCTATTAAAAATAAGGCACCCTTATACACCTTTAAAGCTCCACCTTGACCTATGAACTTATAGCCACTAGAGTTTAATTCATTTAAGGAAATAAAATTTCTTTGTAATTCTGGTACATGTCTTACTTTTTTTAGCGTCCTCACTATACCATCAAATGTTTTTATCTTGATTCTACTAATCCTTCAATCTTGCAAGAAACGTTATTTCCCAAAGGAATAAAAGTATCGTCAAGGGTTTGGTAAGAAGAAAACCAACATCTATGTGGACATATATGATGTGTAGCACCAAAATCTAACAACCATTCAGGATGATAAGATAAAACATTACAGACAGACAAAGCTTCATCATTCATACGGTCACTTGTTTGTACTTGATTTTCTTCCTTGGTGACATCTTCCCTCTTTTCTAATTCTTTTCTCTTTTAGCAATCCTAATTCTTATAAAGATGAACTGCTTTTCCAAATAGTTCCAACACCTTGCCTTACTTTTCCTGCCTTATGACTTAGATCTAGATGAGCCTCTTGAGATTTGACATCTTTCTTTAGATCTACCTATAACAAACATGGATTCATGTATAGAGGTCTCCCCTCTAGATTTTCTTCTCATTTCCTTATCCAACATTGATCCCACAACAGAATCATAGTCAAGGTCATCAACAGTACTAAAATTGATATAATTTACTATATGATCCCAAGAATTTGGTTAAGTACATAACAAGGTGACTACCTTTCCTTCATCCTCCACTTTCACATGAATACTAATCAACTAGAAAAATAGAGTATTGGAAATATTTAAATGATCAACAATTTTCATACCTTCTTTCATCTAATATGCATACAACTGCCTCTTTAGGTAAATACGATTTTTTACAAATTTCATCATGTAAAGACTTTATAATTTTCTCCATAAGTTTGTCGCTATCTTTTCTCCTAATATATTGAAGAGAACCTCATCTCCTAAACAAAATCTTATTACATTGAGATCTTTTGTATCCATCTCTTCCAATTCATCGTCATGTATCCTTACATGTTTCTTGTCCTTTCTATCCAAGGCTTTGTGCAGCCCTTGTTGCACAAGTATATCACGTGCTTTGAGTTTCAACAGCTCAAATTTTATCTTCTCATTAAACTTCTCCGCCTCAAACTTTGCACTTGACAGTTTTGCCATTTGATGTAATAGTAAAACCAAATACATAACAGTTGTTACAAATTTAGAAAACGTTTCTCTAATACCACTTTGTAGGAAACCATAGACTTTGCAACAATGAATAAGTTGAAATTTGAATAGCAAAATTATAGTTTAGGATGATAGATATAAGAGAAAAATAAAAAATACCAAACATACAAGGGATGAACACCAAATTTATATGGTAAAACCATCTAGGTGTGTAGGGAAACATCTACCATGCAAGATATAAAGTTTTTATGAACTCAAGATGAACAGATTACATGTGAACTCGTTATGAGCAAACTTTGGATCAGCACAATAATAAATACTCCTAATTGGCGAAGTACAGTTTAGATTTATCCTCCATAAAATAAAGTGGAAAAATTCCATTAGGATTTTGGGTATATGCTCAACTTTTATTTTCTTGAATATTGTAGGATAATCTAGTAATACCTCATATGGAAGGAATACCATGGTGTCTTATCCAATAATTAAATAAATAATCACTAGGTATCAACATGAGTAGCATTTTTTAGATTCAACACAATTTTTTCCATCTATATTTCATAAGGACATCTTCACAATCTTGAGCACAATCAAGTGTATTTATTTTTATTCTCATTTTTATTGTATTTTTCCATTTCCTTCATTGTGTAGTTATATATTCATTAATCCGCTTACAAATGTTTCTATATGTTTACATGGGAGAAGGTTTCCCTAACACATACATATGAGTTTCAATGTTATTCCTAATAAATTTAATCTTCACCTTCGGAGATTTTCTTATCTCTTTCACTTTTTTTTATTGTAGTTATCATTATTCCTATACTAACTTTGATAAACCTCAACGGGTGATGAGAAAACCTTGAATTCTATGTATTTACTTGTTTTCATTTATGCTTGTGTGCGTGCGTGTGCACATTCGTGCATGCGTGCGTGTGTGCGTATGCATGTGTGTGTGGCTGCGTGCCTGCCTATGTGCCTACCTACCTGTATGCATGCTTGCATGTGTGTGTGTGTGCGTACGTGTGTGTGTGTGCCTGCCTGCCTGCGTGCGTGCCTACTTGCCTGTCTGTATGCGTCCCTGCGTGTGTGTGTGTACGTGCATGTGTGCGTGTGTGTGTTCCTGCATGTGTGCCTACATGTATGCTTGTGTGAGTGCCTGCACGCACATGTGTGTGTACACACATGTGCATATACACCCATGTGCACATACACTCACAAAAGAAAGGGGCATTATGCAGATGCTTAATTTTTATATGATATTGGTTATTTTCTAGGGCACTATTTTATTTGAGTATTTATTAATAACTCGTTTATATTACAATATTGCTACGCTTTGTTCCTTGTGTCTTGAAAAAAAAACATGGTTTGAAATTTGAATCTATATATTCCTCTTGTAAATTCATTATTCTTCTACATTTGTGTGTACATTTTCATTTGAATTTTTTCTTTCATGAGCTAATCAATAGATGCCCACATGTCATCTATGGATTACATGTTAAAATCACCTTTCCACCACAAATCAACAGATTTAATTTTCATCTCATCTATGTACTTTATTTTTTCTAATCATGCATCATTCTAAGCCTTTGGTACCAAAATATTTCTCCTCTTTCTAACAACATATACAATGATCCACACATAAAAATACATGCATGCCACATGTCCTCTCTGCAACATAGAGTATTTTGTGCATATTCTTACATTGTTATCTTTTCCTTAGGTGTTCTTGTGATTTTTCATGTGATCGCACATTTCTCACTTGTGAGTATTTTCAATCCAATGCAAAAAACTAAATGTCATGAACAAAATTACCATTGTTGTTATAGTCTACAAAAAGGTGATTTATTATTAATTGTTTTAAGTTTACTTAATGCAAGCTTAACCTTGTTTACCATATCTATTTCACATTTTGAATAATTTTATTCAAGATTAATATTTATATCACACTAAAATGCCATCTCTCTAACATTCTAACTATTCAATATTTTCCAAATTCATGGAATATGTATTAATGTAATTTATAGTAGCATAAATTTAATCAACAAATCCATATATCAATTTAGTGCACTGGTAGAGAAAATCCTCTTTATACAAAGGATAGTGAGTGTTCTTCTTTATTTGTAATATTTATTTTGTGGCATGACATTCTCCTTTCCCTATCTCTTGAAGATCCCTCCAATATTCTCTCACTCATCATTCTCCCATACAAGATATTTTACCTTTATACACAATAGGCCCTCCTATATTAGGTATTACACTCACTAGAGTACTCACTAAACCTTTTCTTGTGTGTAGTTTCATTTGTCATAACATATATAACACATTAAGTTTATCTTCGTCTAGGTTCACTTCTTTTTAATTATTCTAATTTTCTAAACATCAATCACTTCTAATCTCACTCTTCAAAATGTTGAATTCCACACATGTCAAATTTTGTAGTTGTGATGCTATTATAGAAAGATGCATTTCAAAAAGGACTAATGTATGTATTCAATTTATCTATAAGATGAATTATTAGGAACTCATATAGGGCTTATCTAATGAAACAATTATATGACAATTATCTTTAAAATCGCCACACTAGTTATCTAGAAAATTATTAAGCATGTTGTAAAGGTTTTATTTGGTAACATATATTAGGCACTAAAGTTTGAAATGTGCATCAATATATATTTAAACCATGTCAGTCACCTCGCACTTGATATCTTTTAGCACTCATTCTAAAACATTGGAATGTGAAACTTATTTAGAAATGCACGTATTATTATTAGATAAAATTCAAAGATTATTTTGTCGGGGGTTAAGATTAATATACCATATAATCTCTATCTCCACAATGGTTTTTGGATAAAGGATCACTTTCATCGTAGAAAACATCACACACTTTTTCTTCATGCACATTTACATTTATGCAAATGCTCAATGACATCCTCTTCACCTTTATGCTCCAATAATTTTAATTTCCTTGTGTATAAAATGTGCTATTGTGTTACACTAGGAAAATTCATTGTATTTTACTATGTATCATGTGTAATTCCAACAGTACCGCACCCTATGAGTGTAACACTATTCTCACCACAATTTTTTGAACTTTATCCATAAGAACCAATACAACATACATGAATAGCATCAGATTTAAAACTTGTTTCCACATTCATCACTCACACTAAACTTAATTGGCCAACTCCAAAAACTCAATCACTACTCGATGTAACCATTGAAATATTTGTTCTTGGAAATTCAAGCTTCTAGTTAGTAGTGGAATCTACCTTATCTCGTTCTGTGAAAAAACTAATATTCAAATTTTAAATCTTGTTGGTTTATGTTACACAAACACTTCGTGACTATTCAAAAATTCATATCTATAGTTATACCAACACTTTCAAATTCTCTAATAGTATCATGTTGTGTGTCACCATCAGTGGGTTGTTATCTCTTGAGAGGTTCTTCTTTTAAATATGGATCTCATCCCTTTTCAAATGAAATTATTATCCAATATTGTTCTTTATACCTAAACTAAAAAGTGTGTGTGTTTGTAGAATCTCCTCTCTCGCTCTCTCTCAGGGTGGTCCTCACAATGCAAGACATTAAAATTCCCTCTTCGTCTACTACAATATCCCATGGCATATTCATGGGAATGAATTTCATACACTCATGGCATAACTCATCTCAACCTCTTTTTATATATTTATGCATACCTCCTCAACCTTAGCTCCTTTTCCGTCAATTTATCCACCACTTACAACTCTCACTAGCTAAAACACTAACATTAATATTTAACTACTAATCCAAACCATAAAACAATTATCTCCATGTTCACCTTTTCAAACCCTAGGCATATGAGGATAATCTTTATCCAAAGAGGAATATCTTCTAGAAACAATATTCTAGGCTCTACCATGAACACATATTCTTCTTACTCCAACAAGGAATAATTTGTAATCACTACAAGTTCTAGCATGTATTTATTCAAATCTCCTTGCCACGACACATCAATAGCTAAATTTTGAACCTCATGTGTTTCCTTT
This sequence comes from Taxus chinensis, assembly GCA_019776745.2. NCBI lineage: Eukaryota > Viridiplantae > Streptophyta > Pinopsida > Cupressales > Taxaceae > Taxus > Taxus chinensis. The sequence continues at coordinate 733,813,573 of CM034154.1, read as the reverse complement.
AAATTGTGTAATTTTGCATTCACCCAACCTTTCAGGTATCACAATATTTTACCTCTTTCTAACAACATATAAAAAATGAACCACACATGTAAATACTTTGGAAAATTTACAAATAACAACCACATAAAAATCAATGTATAACTTATCTTCCATTCAAATCCGAAGTTGACTATCATCACATCCCTTCACGTCTTTACAATATTCCTTTAATTGTGATTCTATATTCTTTTCCTTTGCCAACCTATTGTTGATTTTTCATAAACATTCAATCTTTCATAATATGACTCTTGCAACAATTTTACACAATTCAAACTCATCTAATAAACCTACATGTCATGAGCAAAACTGCCACTATTATTATTGTGTACAAAAAAAGTAATTTATTATTAGTTATTTTAAGTTTACTTAATGTGAGCTATATGTACCTTGTTTATCATACATATTTTGCATTTCTCATTTCTAACAATTATCTCCAAAATTAAAATTTGTATCACACTAAAATCACACTAAACGCCATCTCTCTAATATTCTACCTATTCAATATTTTCTAAGCTTATGAAATATGTAATTTATAATAGCATAAATTAATCAACAAATCCATATATCAGTGCACTCGTAGAGAAAATCCTCTTTATACAAAGGATACTTGAGTGTTCTTCTTTATTTGTAATATTTATGGAACAATTAAATAAATGATCAAATGACTTTCATGTACTAAAATAAATTTGTTGGATGGTCTAAAAATGAAAGGATGTGTAAAAAAAGATGAGGATATCTACAAAAATATGATTGAGATAATTTTTAAGTGAATTCTGCATATTTGATTTCTCTTTGCTTTTCCTTCATAAAGTAGATAAAATATGTTTATAACAACTATAAAGCGAATCGAGTGGAGTCCACAAGCAATATGCTATCACCGTAGAGATTTGAATCTTTTAGCTTGAGTGATTAAAAGTATATATTTTTTAAAGAATTTTAATTTAGGTCACTTCCTTGAACAACCAATCAAATTTTATCCAAGTGGGCTGCAAATAAAATTGAGATCGTATGTGGGGGTGCAGATTATTATTATAACAGGTGTAACACAATATAGAATCCGTCCATAATGCGCCATATATACCTGTCTTCAATTGCAAAGTCATCCACTAACACCATTTCATACAATATAAAGACACATATTTTAAATTTTCCAGACTGCATTAGCGTGGCAGATTGGAAACTTGGATCCCAAAATCTTATAATCGGGCGGAGTGGGTCCTCAACTGGGCGTTCACATCAGATTACAGCTAATTTTCAAGATATGGAAATAATGTCGAGGAAATTATCTAACTTTTGAGATTCGGTATGGATATCAGATAAGATTTATATCGCCGCACGGGCACCCATCTATATGTACGAATACATTCTTTCACGGTTTCAGAAACATCTGTTCTCAATATCCAATTCACTCAGTTGTTGTGAGGCAGTGTATGGAGGACACGAAGCAAACATCTTCAATGAAGCTCAAGATGGAAATTGTTGGGGCAAGAAATATTGCAGTGAATCCTGGCTGCAAACTAGGTTGTTTGTTTGTTAGATATTATCTCAGCAAGAACATAGTATTGAATACTAAGGAGGTTGAGGCATCCTCAGATCCTGAATGGAGAGAGACATTTCAACTGGAGTGCGGCGGGGATGGAACTACTAGTGAAATGTTATCAGCATTAATAATGGAATCTGCAGCAATGGTTGTGTTTGAAGTGAGATGGAGGCCGAGGAGAAGTCGAAGATCGGGAGGAATATTTGGAGGAGTAAAGAGCAAAGTTGTAGGGCGGGTTCAAGTTTCATGGGAGGAATTGTTGTTATCTCCAACGCTGTCAATCAACAATTGTTTTCCATTGAAAGCGGATGAAGAGGGAATTCCTGACCTTTCTACTCCCACTTTACAGATTGCCCTGAGTATTGGTGATTCTACTGTTGCAAAACAAGGATGCCATGAAAATATGAAGTCATGCAGAAGCAGAAGCAGAAATGTAAGACGTTTGGAAAGGGATGAGTGCGGATGTGGAGGACATGTTTGCATGGCTCATTATATTGATTCCCATTTTCTCGGGCAAGCCGCGTAAGGGAAATGGGAAATGAACAATGTTTCCTTTGTCTGCTACGGTGAATGCGAGGTAACTGGAAAATGTTTAGTCGTCAATTAGATGGCTTAAAGCGGCCGCTCGGGGGATAAAGCGCAAGACTAGTGAGCTTCATAATTTGACCCTGGACCGAGCTGAAGGGGAATGAAAGGCTGAAAGAAGATTTAAGTTGGAAGTGAGAATGTCCTGGTCCCAGCTCAATGAATCACTGAATAAGTGAATGACCATTTTTTGGAGTCGCAGAACAATTTTTCCATATGAATGATATTTGTATTTGATCCATATAAATGTGTTATTTGCATGTTTAGTTTGAAACCTAGAATTTCTCATAATACTTGTTGCTACACTCGTCTTCTCATAAACCACTTATATTTCTACAAATTGTTGATACAGCTGATTTTTATTAAATTTATGAAATTCTAAATTATATCCCTAGCATGTTTCGAATTATTGCGATTTCTTATCTGCATGCCTTTGTCTGATGTGTGTATGTTATCTTACTACAATAGTATTTTTATTCCATTGTATTCCTTAACAAAAGAGTGGAGAAACACACTAATAAAAAACTGAGGATGAAGTTTTGGTTAGATCATTTCAATAATGGGGAACAATTACTCTGTAATTATAAAATTAAATCATTATTTAATTATATTTTGGTAATGTCATTATGGATCGAATAAAAATGGTTGTAAAATTGTGAGAGATACAATGATGAAGGGAAGTTAGTATCTTGGTCCTTACGATGTCGGTGAAGACATCACTTGGGGAAAAGCTTGAGTCTCTTATTTTGCAGATCAATAAAAGGATTGAATCCTCACTGACAAGTTGCCCCTCCTTAATGATAATGGGTCCCTACTACATGCACTTGTAGAAAAACATGGAAATTTATTATAGACCTACACCAATGTAAATTATTTTCCCTAGAAACATACTTGAATATGTGCTTTATTGAACTCAATCAAATGGACCATTTATTATCTTATCCAATTAACCCGAGCATCAATGATTCATCGCAAATCTTCTAGAGTGCTAGAATCAATATTCATCTATGTGTGGTGGAGCATCTCAATAACATTTGATATACCATTTATAGGTGCAAAATATTTCCAAATGAGTTTGACATTGAATTTAGATGTAGAAAAGCGTATGAAGGAGCATTAAGATTGAAAATTTTATATCTTATTTCTTTGGTGATGGTATGGGGATTGTACTAAAGAGAAATAGTCTTATGGTTAATAGAGGGCCCATGAGGGAATTTGCAAACAACCCTATTTAACAAATTCAATATTGTATTGTGGAAACACATAAGAACGATAGAGGAGGAAAGATATACTAGATACATTATGTGGCAGTGAAAGATAATTCAAGAATAATATACACACCACAATAGACTTATATTTTACATATTTATATTATATATAATTGTCTTATACAATGGTCCAAGAGGTCAGATGTGTGTATGTTGTCTTACCACTATATTAGTTTTTATTCAATTGTATTCCCTAACAAAGAGTGGACAAATACACTAATAAAATAAGCATAGATGAGAAAATAAAAATGGTAGTAAAACTATCAGAGATACAGGGCATCGATGATGAAAAGTTAGTATCTTGAGTTATGTTCACACGCATTTGGGATGGTTCTTATGATGTTGGTGAAGGCATCACATGGGGAAAAGAAATTCTCTTATATTACAAATCAATAAAAGGCTTGAATCCCCATTGACAAGTTTCCCTTCCTTTATGATAATGGGTCCCTATTGCATGCAGTTGCAGAAAAACATGGAAATTTGTTATAAACCTACACCAATGTATATTGTTTTCCCTAGGAACATACTGGAATATGATTTACTAGACATAATCAAAGGGGCCACTTCTTATCATATCCAATTAACTGGAGCATCAATGTGATTTTGCTAAATATGAAAATAAATGCCTAATCTAATGTTATAGAAGCAATAAATAAATGAATAAATGCAATATTGAAAATACCCAAGCAACTAAGTAAATGAAATATGAAACCCTAATGTGCAAAGAGGGTTAGGAAGGCCTTAGTTAATTCACAGATGTTGTGGGACTATGTCGCATTGGAGACTAGTTGAACAAGAGGGAGGAAACCGTCACACAGGAGCATGAGAAAACACAGATCTAGATTGTTTAGGTAGACTAGGCAAGTATGGGTGTAAGATCGAAAGTAGCAATAGAAAATAATGCAAAATGACCAAAGACATGGGTTAATTAGTGCTCTTTTTCACTTAAGAACCATATGAATAGTAGTATGAGACCGAGACTAAATAATTACCCAAAGTGTGTGATTTTATGTCTACATTTGCCCCCACTTTATGATGGTGAGTGGAATGCTCGATAACATAAAGTGGATAGACATGTGTACCTGATATCCATGTAGATTGATGTAGAAAGTGTGTCGAGGGACTAGACAAAGTGTGGCGTAATAAAAAAAAGAAAGAGTGTGAAGACTAAAGATGCAAAAGTGTAAAAAGGTGATAAGAGTGAACCTAGGGTGGAAATGTGTGTGTAGATGTCAATGTATGTGATATATCTGCATGTTAGTGTGGATGTATGTGATGTTGACTGTTTACTTCCCAAATGGATAGACTTGCAAAAGAGAAGATTATTCAGTAGTCAAATACACATGTATATGTGTAAAAATGTGTGTAAAGACGCATGTATATGTGTAAAAAAGCATGTAATGAAAGTACAAAAATGAAAAAGGAACATGTGCACCTGATCCGTGATGAGAAAAAGGTGTGGAAAGGATCCTTTCAATGTCGTGTGAGTTTTTTGGGAGATCTCACACCACTTGCCAAAGAGATGTAGGGAGGAAAGTCTGATTTATCCTCCAACCTATAACCGCTTCCCAAAACTAAAGAGATCTTTGTACTGTTTGGTTTCTTGGGTGATCTGACGCCATTGGCAGAAGTAGTGTAGAGAGGAAGGTCGGGTTTATCCTCTAACCTGTAGTTGCTCCCCAGAATCCTAAGGACAATTTTCCTTGTAAAAGTTTGTGTATGGATTTATGTAGACTATGTTGAACCCACTCGCTATGTAACCCACTATATCATAGAAAAAAAACTAAAAATTGAACTATATCGGTATTGTGTTGTGTACTGTGTGTAAACCCAAATGATGCCCCCCTCTTTGGGGTTGCATATGAAATTGTTGTAGGAGGATGTGGCCCCAAAGAGAGGACCAACCACTGAAATTGTGCCCTGCAGGGGGACGGGGTGTGCTTGGTAAAAACAAAGGCACATGTAAATAATTGGCTAGGAGATAACTATTAGTACAAAAAAATACATGCATGCATGTGTAAGACCAAGTGTAAGCTAAACAAGCAATATGTAAGCTAAAACACCCAAGAAAACAAATTAGGCTGCAAACAGTGAATTGCAAACATGAGACATCACTCAAAATGTTGCAAGACACTCAAGGCCATAGTGGCCACATACAACCAAGAAAGTGTGCACACAAAACAAAGGGCAATGCCTGCATAGAATGACAAACATAGACAAAAAAGTACAAACAAATAGATAACCATGGTAGCAAGTAATCCTGCAAAACAAATTATGCACATAAAATACCCGTTCACACGTTAGAAAGATAAAATATATGTCAAAAGCATGTATAATTGATCATGTAAAGTGTTAAGTACAAAATGAAATAATAGCACCTATAGTGTACGAAATTCGATGCCCCCAGGAGCTGTTATGGAACTGGCAGTGTGTCAAGAATACATGTTGCATGTAGAAGCTTTGTATCTATGATCACAAATAGAAAATAAATTGAATGTGCATGTGTGTATGGTAGAGATAATGACATATAAGAAATCTATCTAACATGTGTAATAAATCTAACATGTACAAGTAGTTGAAAGCAAGAGTAGATACAACCAAGATATGTAAAATGTTATGAATGTATGGAATGGAATGTAGTGAATGATAGAAGTTGTGTGCCCCCTGAGTGAATGGAAGTGTATGCAGTGAGGTTCATTTTTTTATGCCCCCTCAGCAGTCAAGAATGAACCGTAAATGAGAGTGCGTCATCAGGAAATGGTTGAACTATATGTTGTTTAAAATACATTATGGTGAATGTGTAGTGATGACATGGGACATAGAGATGAAGTGTGTGTGATGATGTAGCCTAAGCGTATATCATGATGTGATGATTGAAGGAGTGATGATTTTGCGTAAAGTGTATATCAGTAAAATGATGCTATGGGAAGTGATGATGTAGCCTATTGCGTGTATGACTAACCCAAGAATGTCGCGTGAGAAAAAGAGTTGAATGATTGAGTGTGTGAGTGTGATGGGGTCCATTTGTGATGTATACCCTCAACAGTCCAGTATGGACCATGAGACTAGAGTGTGTCATCAGGTAATGAGTGCAGCGCGTATAAGTAGATGAGTAGAATATGTATGAGGTAACATGTATAGTATGTAATGCAAGATGTGTAGATGATGTGGATGTAGTATTTGTGAAGATACGTAATGTGTAGTTCCTACTGTGCATTATTTGAGGTTCATGTGTGTAGGATTCCCTCCACAATCAAGTTTGAACCAAAGCACAATAGTGCATCATCAGGTGGTCATAACGCTAGAGTATAGATGAATATGTGTATGGTGGGATTGAAAATGTGTGAGTAAGGGGGGTGGAAGAGATAAGTGTAATGTCCCCAAGTGCGTGTGATTGAATGAACTATCCAATGAAAGTGAAGGACGAGGATCCTCCATCAAATTCTTGTAGTGACAAAGGCGTATGACCATGCTCTAATAGTGGTGGTATAGTAGATAATCCTTGCACATGTGAGTGGAGTCTATGTACATGCGATGGATGATTGTACAATGGGTATCGCGGTGTACACAAAATGTGTAGGTGATGGATACCTATGCGAAGTAGAGTACAGAGGGGATGGACACCTATGTGGAATAAAATGAGGTGGATATTTGCATCGAGATGTTGTGACTGTCCTAGGAATGGGTCTATGCTGATATGTTGGACTAACAGAGCGATGAGGCCCGCATGAAATACGTACGAGTAGGTGAGCTAGGAGTAGATTGTGCTTTATGTACTATGGGCCGAGGCGTGGTAGATGAAGTTGATGATGCATTAGTCGCTATGCAAAAGGGGGGTTTGATAATAGAGTAGAAGGAGGCACACCATCGATAGAAAATGATTTGACTTTTTATTAATGAATTTCTAGACGTAAATGATTCTTGGAGATAATAGACTTAGACTTATGAATCCAATTGAGGCCTAGAAGAAAGTCACACCCGTCGAATACTTTTCTAACAAGGAAAGGTATAAACATACTAAGATGTCCTACCGTAGCATGAAGTTTGATGAAACCATATGAATTATTCATCGGATATGAGATTTGCAATAGTGGATAACCAATAGCGATGAGAAGTGAAATAGAACATGCACTAATGGGCCAAGATAGGTCAACCTATAGTATTATTAATAGGAAAAGATCCAATATAGATGTTGGACTATGATTATAGGTTCACTTTATATTTTTTCCATATCTCGTTATTGGAATATTATAATATTTCTATGGTTGAATTCTATATTACTTTAAGTATCACCATATTATTTTCCAACTCATTATGTTTGGAAATGCTACCTCAATATTCGGGAAAGGATTCCATATTAATCAGCTTGACATATGACTCGGCGGATTCACAGTCAACTCGGAGGATCAACCTAGCTCGGCCCACATGGGAATTCAAACTATGTACAACCCGCCACATTACATGGCCAAACAAAAGGATCTTGGGATGTGGCCAAAGCCATGTATAAGGAGGCAGGGTGGTGGCCATATAAACCACCAACCCACCATAATCCCGGTGAATGTGGGATTAATCCCACCCAAACATAAAGTGGCAGGTGGAAAAGGAGATAGGGGTGCAACTCGACCCCACGACCTCCCTCCAACGAATGCAGCATCCTCGACCAACTCAGGTCAGCGGGTGGATCAGGATAAGAGATGGGCATACACCCTTTATAGAATATTGGCCATGAACTTAGCAGATAAGGGGATTCAAACCTCATACCCCTCGGCCAAAATAATGAGGCCTGACCATTGTGCCATGAGGAGAAGGCTAAAATAGCCTTGCAGATATAATATTTATCTAATAAAAGTGGCCTAGCATGCCTATATAAAGGCCCCTCTCCATTGTAATCAAATACATAGAAGCCCAAAGCTTTTCTAGCTTTAGCAAAGGCATTATTGTGTATTAAGCTAAAAAAAATTCCTTAATATTGTTTAAGGCATTATTTGTAATATTTTACATTTTGGCCTATTATTTGTTAGGTGATAGTTGCAAAGGCCTATTATTATTTGTTAATAGGTGACCAATGCACTGAAAGCAAGCAAGCAGAAGGAGTCTTAGACCATTTGACAAAGGGAACTTATTTTAATCGTTGGTGAATCGGTAAGGTGGAAGTCGAGCGTTATTATCGCTCTTGTCTTTCAAAATTCTGTTTCATTTTAATTGTGATTATTGTTCCTTTAATTGTAACTGGGAAATATTTCTAGACTTGTAATTATTTCATTGGTTATAAATTGGTTCTGAATGAACCCAGAGACGTAGGCAATTTCTGAACTCCGTAATCAATTTATGTTGTCTTGGGAGTCCTTTTATGATTTTCATGAAGCTTTTGATCAGATAAAAAAATTATATTTGATTAAGCATTTTCATTGTTAAATCGGAAGAATGGATTGAATGTAATAAATTTCAGTATCCATAACCCACTTCAGAAAGTGAACCGATATGCAGGATTAAGTCAATTTAATTCCTTAAAGTTGATTTTTTTTTCCTGGGTCCTTGTGAACGTTTTGAGTTAGAATTTTCAACTTACATTTTTAGATCAAGTTTTGGTATCAGAGTAGGTATAGCAGATTGTGCTGCAGTCAGAAATGGATATGTATCTTTTCTTCTAGTTACCAGTTATGTTGGCCTTATTGGGCACAATGGTATGAGTCATGATAACTCATCACTAGGAGCATGATCAACAGATGGAGGAGCACACACACCAGATTGTGGATTTGTAGACTCACCTTGCTCATGTGAGGGATCGGCAGTGCAAGAAGTAACAATGCCTCATGGAGATGTAGAAAATCATCGATACCCCTAGAAGGGTAATCGAAGCAATCCAGCTATGGAAATTTCATATTGAAAGCATACCTACACCATAACTAGCCATGTGTAGCCATTGTAGTTTGGGACATGAAACTGAGAAGTGTTGGGACTTATACCCAGAGAAGAGGCCAACATGGATGCAGTGGAAAGGAAAGGGAAAGGCTATTTCTGAACCCAGCTCTAGACAAGCATCAACTTTTGGGGGACCGAGACGGTAGAGCATCCAGATATCATGTTGGGACACACAGGTGCCTCGAGATAGAACATTCTGGTGATCTCTCGAGGGCATCCAGTCACTATTATTCTTGATTGGACTATCGAGGTAGGCTATGTGACTATGGATGTTGTACATAGAATGCATGGTTGATGACTATGCCAACTTCCTCATGCCAAGACAATTGCACAAAAGATGGTGTTCTGCATGGATTGGCCCTGAGATTTTGCACTATGAGCTTCATCTTTCAATGGGGGCTTCTTTTTAGTCCCAGTTTCACTGATACAGTCACACTTGACATTGTCCCCTTGGAGGTGGGCAAAGTGGCTTTGGGAAACTTCTACCTTACGGCTCAGCAAAGCTATATGACCGATGATAGAATGGAGTGGAGCTTCAGATTCGTCACAGTTGGATTGTGGAGTTTGAGATGGGACATGAAATTCATTCTGCACCTACACACAGCAGAAGCACTACTAGCTCATATGCTCCAGCATCTTAGCATATGAGAATCTCCTGCAGAGGTCGCACATATTCTAGCAGAGCATCCAACTCAGGAGGTAGAGTCAAGCTCATATGTCCCTAGCTCAGGATCAACCACCCAGATCTTGAGGCATAGGTCTCCTACATTCCAACAGATCATCAGGATCCTTATGTAGAGGAGAGATCACATGATGATCCAAGAGGGCACCTATTAAGGATGCTTAGGCCCACATCGAAGATTCTAGTTGGTAAGAAATATGCAGTGAATAAAGTTGACTTTCTGTTCAACTATTGTAAATGGATTTCAAGCATTATTTATTTCTCTATTATAATAAAACCAACAAACTATTGTGCTAGGTAGAATGTATAAATAAGACCCCTTGTGGGAAATGTTTTGTATACATCTAACTAATTATGGCACAATAATAAAAGACCCAAATTTTTGGGCAATGTTTGTACTCATTTTTTTACTTGCATTATGAACCCCTTGAGGGCTATTATTATGCAATAGATTTTTCCTTGTTGAGTTATTTTTCCAGCAGGGAGGAGAAAAACACTTTTTGAGAGCAAATTTAGTGAGAATAGCTGGGGGACATGTTTACCATACTCAACATTTTTCTCACATTTAAATTTGGATTACTCCATTTACATCTCCTAATCAGATTTTGAGTGCCTGTTACAACTTGAAAACATGATTTAACTCATATTTATAAGCTTGGAGATTTTTCAGCCATTTGTGCAGACATTTGAGCTCACAGGTATCAGTTCGGATCTTCATTTTGTATTGTGGCATTGTGACCATACAACAGGATGGTAGTTGATTACCATTGGAATTCAACATCAGGTTGGATCTTCATTCTTTGAAGAGGCCATCATGGCCATACAACAGAGTGGTACCTGATAATTTGTGTCAACAAGAGGAGCTCGCAAGAGATTATCTAGTTTAAGATAGGAAATGTATTTACATCTCAAGGAATTGATGATCGTACATCTGGTAATTGAGGTCTAGATCAGGACTTAACACCATGCATGGAAGCATTGAGGTCTGGAAGAGGACTTAGCACCATGCAGTGGAAGCGTTGAGGTCTAGAAGAGGACTTAGCACTGCCCATTGAAGCGTTGAGGTCTTGAAAGAGACTTAGCACCGTAAAGTGGAGGCATTGAGGTTTTTGAATCATGGTGGGACCATAACCCATAGGGCCAGGATCAGAATCAAGTTGTCGAAGTGAGAAGAATTCAACTTCTGATGTGACATAGAATATTTAGATTCTGGACAAGATGGAAAAATGTTCCAGTAAGATTTTTTTTGGACAAAAATCCTTTCCCATTAGGGAGGAGTGATCTGGAGGACATTTTTGATCTTTAATCTTCCCATGAATCGTCCACAACCAGTTAGTATGGAAGATCCTTCTGATAGATTTCCAATGCATATTGGAACATGGATCAGAGAACATATGCTCCCAGTGCAGCTGGTCAAAGTTCAGTCAACCCAGTGGTCAATGGGAGTCAACTGTAAATTACATGGCACTGGGAAAAAAGGGTTGTGTTTTCACCTCCGGTCTTTGACAAGTGAGAAGTTAGTTGCGAGAACAAGAGGCTCAACTTTTGTAATGGAAGGGAGCCCAACCGCCATGAGGACTATTTTATTTTTGCCAATATGGTGGGTCCTCAAGCCACCATGAGGCTTGCCACCACAAGTTATATTTTTCTCGACATGTCTATCGAGGTTCGACAAGTGGACTATGATTATAGGTTCACTTTATATTTTTTCCATATCTCGTTATTGGAATATTATAATATTTCTATGGTTGAATTCTATATTACTTTATTCACCATATTATTTTCCAACTCATTATGTTTGGCAATGCTACCTCAATATTCCGGCAAGGATTCCATATTAATCAGCTCAACATACGACTCGGTAGGTTTCACACAGTCAACTCGGAGGATTCAACCTAGCTCGGCCCACATGGGCATTCAAACTATGTACAACCCACCACATTACGTGGCCAAACAAAAGGAGCTCAGGATGTGGCCAAAGCCATGTATAAGGAGGCAGGGTGGTGGCCATATAAACCACCGACCCACCATAATCCTAGTGAATGTGGGATTAATCCCACCCAAACATAAAGTGGTGGCAGTGGCAAAGGAGATAGGGGTGCGACTCGACCCCATGACCTCCCTCCAACGAATGCAGTGACCCAACCAACTCGACCGACGGGTGGATCAGGATAAGAGATGGGAATACCACCCTTTATATAAAATTGGCCATGACTTAGCAGATAAGGGGATTCAAACCTCACACCCCTCAGCCAAAATAATGAGGCCCGACCATTGTGCCATGAGGAGAAGGCTAAAAATAGTCTTGCGGATATAATATTTATCTAATAAAAGTGGCCTAGCAGGCCTATATAAAGGCCCCTCTCCATTGTAATCAAACACATCGAAGCCCAAAGCTTTTCTAGCTTTAGCAAAGGCATTATTGTGTATTAAAAAAAGTCCTTAATATTGTTTAAGGCATTATTTGTAATTTTTAATTTTGGCCTATTATTTGTTAGGTGATAGTTGTAAAGGCCTATTATTATTTGTTAATAGGTGACCAATGCACTGAAAGCGAGAAAGCAGAAGGAGTCTTAGACCTTTTACAAAGGGAGCTTATTTTAATCATCAGTGAATCGGTAAGGTGGAAGTCAAGCGTTATTATCGCTCTTGTATTTCGAAATTCCATTTCATTTTAATTGTGATTATTGTTCCTTTAATTGTAACTGGGAAATATTTCTAGACTTGTAATTATTTCATTGGTTATAAATCGGTTCTGAATGAACTCGGAGACGTAGGTAATTTCTGAACTCCGTAATCAATTTTTGTTGTCTTGGGAGTCCTTTTATGATTTTCATGAAGCTTTTGATCAGATAAATTTTTTAATATTTGATTAAGCATTTTCATTGTTAGATCAGAAGAATGGATTGAATGTAATAAATTTCAGTATCCATAACCCACTTCAGAAAGTGAACTGATATGTAGGATTAAGTCAATTTAATTCTGCAAAGTTGATTTTTTAGTCCTGGGTCCTTGTGAACAGCTATTTTTATGGAACCAGATTTAGATTTGCATGTTATCATTAACTGTTAGTGAAACTTTATTGGGCTATTTAATATTGTTGATGATATTTTAATGGATTTTTGTCGTCGATTTGGGGATCTTTTATTATTTGGTTTTTATCCGAGCTTTTGGAAATCTATTAAGGGAAATATTGGAGCTCGGCTGATTGTGAAGAAAATCGTGAGGAGGTTTTGTGCTATAATATTCAAGCATGAAATTGTTCTCCTTCCCCATCTTTATTATTTATAGTATTAAAATGTTTTTATGATAAAATAAACACTTCAAATAATCTTCGGGGTGATTATAAGCTTGGAAAATCATGGGTTTTTCTCTGGAGTTAGCATATAGTATCCTTTGTTATCATTTTGGATAAATGGATAATATTGTGACATTGTGTGTTGTTGAGTGTGATGGTGTGAGATTCAACCCTGGCCGACTTGATAGGTTTGGCCAATGGGCGTGTGGTTGTGTATTTTATCTATATGCACTCATGGTTTCTATTATTCTAATAATTTTTGATTATGAACTCTTAACGAGTTCAGTTATATTTGTGTGTTAGATTTTAGAGTTTTTTAATGTTCTTTACAAATACCCATTTGTGGTTCAGTTGGAATTATGGGTGTTATGTTAATATTTGCATACAATATTGTTATTAAACTCCCTATTAATGTGAATGGTTGAGTTTTGTTAGACATTGAAATAACAACACCAACCCATTAGGGTTTACATATTATGCAAGTGTATATTATCCTTGGCATTTAAACAGTCGCCACTTTCTTGTATGGAAGCCCTCAAATTTCGGGTCTGTTATTTCTTGGGAGTAATAGGGAGGACAAATGAATGTTTATGTGTTTAATGTTCTATTTTTACCTTTGGGTACAATACCAAGTTGGGCTTTTCTTGATAAATAACACAGTGTTGTTTTAGTACTTTTGTATCATCCTTGATACACTTGTTTGATATTTTTTCTAATATATGTGTGTGTGTGTGTGTGTGTGTGTGTGTGTGTGTGTGTGTGTGTGTGTGTGTGTGTGTATGTGTATATATATATGTATATGTATATGTATGTTGGACTTGAGAAGAAGGATTCATGGCCCTGGTAAGGCTACGAGTCAGTGTCTCAATAAAACGGGAAGTTTTATTTTAAAACATATCCTTCAAGTAAGGGCCACAGTGTGGAAGTATATTGGCTTAGTCAAATCACTTTGTACCCAATAGATATTACTGTGACTGTACTGATTCTATTTTGAAAGATAGGTGTGGTTCTATTTGTTTAAGGAATGTTTGGAGGAATTAAGGTAGTTCCAGTAGTTATTATTAAAAAGGTTTAATGATATCTACTGTGGATTTTGACTATAGCATTTTTTAACTAAAATTATTATTATTATAAGTATATATAAAGAATTGTACTGATTCATATAATGAGGATTGTGTTAAAATTATATTTATTGGGATGTTACTCTTGACTGTTTAAGTAAAATCAAGATACTCTAATAATTGGATAATGGGTAGAAAAGTCTTACTTTTGTAGCTGAATAAGAACATTATAAAATTACCTTTTGGATAGAAATGGTAAAGGACCAATCATAATATTGAAATGTGAACCAATGAATTATTATTGTGTTCATTTTATAATTTTGTCTTGATTACTTATTCAATCATGTATTAGTAAATTCTTAAACCTTATTGTTTCCTTGTAAGGGTGTTATAAAAATGATTGAAAAAGAGTAATGTTGTTATAATCTTTGTTATTGACGCTTGATGTTTTGTTATTGTTAAAGAATAATCATAGATATGTTTTAGTGTTACAAATAGTAAATATAAGGTGAGTGACCCTTTTCATGTCAATTATTTTGAACTAGACCATTTTTCTAACATTTTGTAGATGGCGGAAATCAAGTCTTTTCAGGCGGATGATTTAAAAATACTATGTTGATTCAATTTGATTGATTATAATTTTCAAGTTGTAATTATTGCATGACATGTTGTAAAAGTGGGTTTATGCTTCGTTGCTTTATTTTGATGAAAGGCATATTAGCCTTAAGTGTTATTGTACTATTATGGAAAAAGGAATATTAAACTTGTATTTGATATGGGGATATTATTTTATAAAGTGATTCCAAGTTGTTTGTATAAATTATTATGGTTACTAATTGAAATATTATTGAGCTATTTTTATTAAGTGTTCAACATCGGTTGTATGTTATATTGATGTATTGATTGAATTCAACATTACGTGGCTTAAGATGAAATAATGCTAGATGGATTTAATGTGATATAAAATACCATAGTAAGGATTAAGGAATAATTATGATATAGTCATACTTAAGGGACCAATACAACTATGGATGGATGAATTTAGACTATTTCGTTTGAAAGTTCAATTAAGATGTACTTATGAAATAAAATGACATTGTCATAGATAATTAATTATTATTTTTGTTATCAACGCGGCGAGCTATCTTAAATTAAAATTTAAGATGCATAATGGATGTGAGTAAATAACTTTGAAAATGATTATGATAGATATCGAAAATAAGTTATGGACCTTAGGAATGTATGTTGGATGCGATCAAAATATCACTACAATATAAGGAAATTAGTCATAAACTAATTCATTTCTAATTAATTAGTTAATTATTATACGACATTCCTAAAATATGGAACTCGATAGCCCAACTTCGGGTAGCTGCTGCAAGGTTGTATCTTCTTAATGATGTGGGTCATTATTTGACATACTATCATATAACTAGATACCCTAAGTTTTCCTTTCAAGGTCCACTTATTAAGTAAGTTGCAATATTTTAAAGAACTTGTGATATGCTTAAGATACAAAGTTGCTTATCTTGTATGAGCAAGCCACCTTGGTACCAACTTATGTTGGCTACATGGAAAAAAATGGTTATGTAATGAAAAAATTCATTAAGTAAGAACTTATCTCACCCATAGGCAACCTAAGTTGGCACAAATGTGTTTCTTCACACAGGTTGAATAAGTTTTTACCATGTGCATGGATCACAACCAAATTTAACTTAACTAACTGATTCAATTTTGATAACTGAACCAAGTGATCATGGTGATGGGACATGTTTCTGAAGACGAATGTGTCATCATGAAACTGAGCATGGAAAACTTGACTCTTAAACTTTGGCCAAAGTAGTGTAAGTTATTACACTATCATTTTCACCTAGTTCTAAACAAAAGTGCTAGATGTTAGATGGGATTTTATTGATTGAATTATAGGTAGACATTTAGAACCAATAATTGTAAATCAATACTGAGAAGGATATTAGATGTCTAATTTTTATAAATACTCAAAAGAGTAATCTATGGAGGATCGGTGGATCTAAATGACCCATAGTTATGCACATGCTAAATTGATTTATTATCTGAAGAATTGTAATTATAATGTTTCTTTATTTAAATTAAAGGTTTTACATTAAAATCATTGAAGGAAAAAGTATTTTGGGAAATTAAAAAAAAATATCTCTTATATATATTGAAGTACTGAAAAAGTAGGTATTATATTTTGGTATCAGAGTTGACGGTTGCATCTCTTGGACATATTGAGTCCACAAACTAACTAAAAACTTAATTCTTTGTCTAATAGATAACATGGTTAGAATAAGGGGACACATTGCAAATAACCAACCTGACAGGTAGTGAGGCAGCCACAATGCAGAAGTTGGATGATATTCTCACCGTCAATCATGATATATGAAATCGTATGGTTGTTTAATGAACAAAAAGTCATGGGTAATGACAATGGTGATGATAAGTGATGGAATTGAACCATCTTAGGAATATCCTAATGCTATAAACAAAAACATGTGTAACAGTAACAATGTTGTAGATCCTAATGTTGCAAATAACTACACTGCAAATTTTTACATGCAAATGCTAATGCAAATGTTAATCTGAATGTTAACAAAGTTAACCAACCTAAGAATGAGAGGGCATGTTTAGCAGTTGAATTGTCAAATGATATCAAGAGGATCAGCCCACCAAAGTTTTACAGTATAGCCTTAGGTTATGGAGCTGAGAATTTTCATCAATGAAATGGAGAAGTATTTTTCACTATTAGAAACTTCTCATAGAGGAAACTAAGGCAGTTTGGGGAGCTTATCATCTCTCTAATGAGGAATCCTCATGGTGGGAGAGTCAGGAAGGTAGAATTGGATGTGGGTGAGGAAAAGATAACTTGGGATCAGTTTGAAGTGTACTTTAGACAGCATGTTGGTTACCTCTAGCTATATTATGATCAAAAGATGTTTAAATTTTAGACAACAAACTCAAGGAAAAAATAAAAGTGATTAAATACTGGGAGAAGTTCATGAAACTTCTTAAATATGTACCCCAATATCAAACTGATGATAAATTTTGCATCAAAAATTTCATAATGGGATTGAATCCTAGTGATAGGAGGTGAAATCAATGTCCATGGACCATTAACTTTGGAAGATGTCTTTGATAAAGCAATTAGACAAGAACACAAATTGCAGAGCTATTTCTACACATAGAAGAGGAGAAGAAAAAGAAATATGTTAATGAACCATGACCATTAACACCTAAAAATGTGGCATGGAAGAAATTAGGCAGTAAGAACAAGAATGGTAATGGAAATGGCAAGAAAAACAAAAGTTGTTAATATTTTTGCAAATAACAAGAAGAATGGACATAACAATGTAAACTGGTAAGGAAAGTAAAACTGATAAGAAATTACCCTTCAAGGGGATGCTACATGTTACGATCTAGATCATTATGCTAATAATTATCCCTCATATAGGATAGAGGAATAACAACCAATAGTACAATATACATCTTGTAGTGAATGCCAAGAAAGCTAAAAAGTAGGTTATGCCAGTCGAAGTTATAGGTAAGTTGTATGGATTACTTGTAACCATTTTATTTTATACTAGTTGCAACTAAATGTTTTATTTCTACTAAATTAGCATCTTGATTTAAAAATAAAAGTTGGTTATATGAAAGAATCATGGTTTGTTCAATATGGGAATAATGTTGTCCACCTTGTTAAATAATTTTTGTTTGGTGCAGCATTGGAGTTACCAAGATTTACCACTGAAGTAGACCTTTATCTTCAGCTCCTCTAAGTCTCATATGACATAGTCATAGGTATGAATTGGTTAGCCCAAAATAAGGAAATTGTAGACTTCCTTTGAAAAGTGGATCAGATGTCTTGATGACCTGTAGAAAACAAAAAGAAATTCTAGGGAGTAAAAAGAGGTTTTATAGTTAGAAAAACCACAACTATGCAACTTAATAAGGCTAAGAACAAAAGTTACGTATGCTATATGCTGTAAAAATTGTAGAGATTTTGGTGAAGAAGGTAAGGCTTATGTGGAATATTATTCTGATGTTATGTGAGTACAAAGATGTATTTTTGGAAGAACTACCTAGTATTCCACCCAAAAGAGAGTTTGATTTCACAATAGATATCAAACCAAGAACCAAAGAAATTTCTAAAGCTCCCTTTACAGAATGAAAATAACTAAAACTTATTGAGCTGAAAGCACAACTTCATGAACTATTATCAAAAGGTTTGATCAAACCGAGTGTCTCTCCTTGGGGAGCACTAGTCATCTTTGTAAATAAGAAATATGGAACGCTTAAGCTATGCATCGATTATTGGATGCTCAACAAAGCCATAATCAAGAATAGATACCCCCTTCCAAGAATTAATGACCTTTTTGATAAGATGTTTGGTGCATCAGTTTACTCTAAAATCAATCTTCGATCAGGATACCATCAGTTGAGAATAGAAGAAGATATTTACAATACTTGATCAGGGGATCATTTTTGAAAGTTCCCAAAACATCCCTAAATGGTTTCAGTGCAGAAGATCATCTCGAGAGCTTTCCAATGACTGTGAGAACGCGACAAACAAACATCAGGAGCTCTAGATATGTCTGGTCAAAGTTCGGTCAACGGGAAAGTCAACTCTAGTCAACTGGTCAATATTGGACCGAATTGCACTGTGACACGTGACTTGCCAAACACTTGTCGAATTCGCTCGATTTTCCTATCGGGAGACGACAAGTGGACTACAGGATTATCGAGTTAATTATTTCTAATTCCACATTGTATGGGTCGAAATTATATTGGTAAGGCCACTTTCCATATTTGCCAAAACGTTATATATTAATGTGTATACATTAGTATTAAAAAATAATGTTGAAACATTAGTAATAAAACCTACCTAACCACGTGGAGGAGGAAATGAAGCGTTGGTAGGGGCTAGGCCCATGCGTGGATTCCACGTGAAGAATGGAGTGGGTAAGGTTTATTAAAACCTTACCCAAAAGAAATGGCGCCTATTTGGGATTATATCCCATTAAAAACATTTTAAAAAAACTGCTCCCACATCTCCTTAGCCGCACTTTATGGGATTTTGATCCTATTTAAAATATTCTAAGCGCCTCCATTGGAATTTAATCCCATTCATAAGCTAATCCGCCACTATGGGATTCTTATCCCTTATTAAACGTGCAAATTGGGTTTTAATCCCATTGAAAAAGGTAAATCCGCCAAATATAGAGGCCGCTGGGCTTTGATCCCCTCACCTCATGGTTCCAAGCCTAATCCTCCAACCAACTCGCCTAGGGGCTTGGGCGCACTATAAAATGGGGCGCTTCAACTTATACTAGGAGGTACATGTCTGTGTAAGCAGCATAAGGAGGTAGTTTCAGAAAACGCAATTTTTGAAGGCCGTGCACTCAGATTGGGCATTTGGAGTAAAAAGATGAAATGAAGAAAATTCTGAGATGATTCCAATGATGTAAGGTTTGATCTTTTTTGATGACTTTTAGCCTGTTTTTGGAAGATTTGAATGAAGATTTTAATAGGGATCTTCAAGACAACTAGTTGGAAAACACAAATTTCAATGCACTTCTGGTCCGAATTGTGACTTGGTGTAAACATGAAAAGTGTTCAGAATTCAGATCTGATCTCATAAATATGATTTTTTTTCATATAATGTTTTTAAATCTCTATTTGTAGGTGTTTTTCTAACACAGTTGCAGGGAGATCACATTGTGAAAACACTGTAAGAGCCACGGATCGTTCTTGGGACAGTTTCTGCTATTTTTCAGAGTTCTTGGGACATTGATCAGCTCATTTGCAGGTTGTGATTCATTATTGGTTTTTTGTAAGATTTATTGTACTTGCATTTCAATATTATTAATGGATCGGTTCAATCGGAACTCGGGGACATAGGAATTTCCGAACCCCGTAAACAATCTCTTTTGTTATCTGAATGTTTCAGTTTTCTGATTATTTCTTTGCTACACAAGTTTTCCGCACTTCTATGGATGCAAAATAATCAGAATTTAATCAATTTGTGGATTCAAGAATACTTAAAATTGGTTAAGAAAATCACGATCTTTGGAAACTTATAAAAGTGAAAAATGTGAGAGAGAAAGACACATTGAAACAGATCTAATAGTAAATAGATGGGCTAGGGATGTTTCACCAATGAATTCACTTTTCTTACCCTTTAGACTCACCAATGTATATAACAACATACTTAGTGGTATAGTAATGAATAATAATATGTTCACGCATACTTGTGTCTACAACAACCAAGATATGCAAGTATTCTTAAACGTATGAGTGTGATGGAATCGTATGAAAAGTGTGAAGATGACGAGTAGCAGTGTTCCCCCTCAATATTATGTATATGATATGAGGAACCCTCAACAGTCACAAACTGAATCATAGAACAAGAGTTTGTTAATGGGTAATATGTGTGTTGTGTGAATACGATACTAGAATATATGGGAAACATGAAGCAGAGAAGCCTGGAATTTCTGAAAGATCCATGAAAAATTACGACAATTACTAGAATGGCTAGCACCCTAAATATGTTGAGTATGAACCATGAGAACTTTCATGAGTGTGTTGGATAGGGTGATGATCAATATAGTGTGTGTACTTCTTGAAAGGGTGTGCAACTCCAGTTACTTCACTGCAGAGATGATTCATGAAGCATGGAGCGTTAAGTGCGTCTACTAGATAGTGAAAGACAACTGGCAGGATATGTTGAAGGGGGAAGATTAAGCATGATGCACCTCGAGTGTGTGATGTAGAAAAGGATCAAGTAAACTCATATAGGAACTATCATTGTTGTGTCTAATGCCTCATAACTGATAGGATCTAGAATAGAGTATCTTGGTAAGAAATAGTGTGGGGTTAATCATATAAAGATTGCTTGTGTGAGAAGTAAATTGTACATGCCCAGTAGCATGAGATAAACTATGGCACTCCCCATGACTTGGAGGTGGTTGTGGATAGTTGCATGTGTATACCAGTTTGGAGTGCATTATTTTTTGGGATAGCACTTTGAACTGAATACAGATCATCTACAAATAGATATGCAGCCACACAAGGCATGGGAAACTTGAATGTGATATCAGTGATGATGGTTGGAGTCTAGTGTACCACCAATGTAATCAAGCCAAGATTATCCAAGTGTGAGTGGGGAGGAATGAGGAGTGTGTACAAGGAAAACTAGATAAATGTAAGCACGTTTCCAGGTCATAGGCAGCAGTGAGAAATACACATCCAAAGATATAGGTGAGGAGAGTGAGGTGGGGGGGATTCTTATTATCAGAAAGTGTGAATCCTAGGTGTGTTAATATTATCATGTGTGCAAATAGCCTCAGAGATACAGAAGGATTTTGATTCGAATAGTGAAGGCCAGACTAAGAGTTATAGATGAAGATCGAGTGCATGTGAAGGGACCAAGGTTGGAAAATGAACTAAGGAAGAAAGTGATAACTGAATTTCATAATGCTCCTTATTTTGTACGGTCCCCTAGTGACAAAGATGTCTTAGCTGATGTAAAACAGAGGAGTATTTTTGGAAAGGGATGAAAAAGGATATAGTAAATTATGTATCTCAGTTACTTGGAATCATTAGCGTGTCAATCAGGAGTAAACATATGCATCCAACTAGGATGTGTTCATACCCTCACGACATTCGAACAATATAAATGGCATCAGTGATAACATGGATTTTTTTCAAGGGCTGGGAATGTCTAAAAATAAACACGATGTCATTGGTAGTCGTAGCTAGATTAGCAAATTGACAAAAGTAGCTCACTTTATACCATGGAAATCTAGAAATATGATTCACTTATTCTTGCAAAATGGTTCGTTCATAAGCCATCTTTAGAATTACAAGTCAGTACCTATGAATTAATAATTTTGGATTGGGATCCTAAGATGAATTCACATTTTTGGAAAAATTTCAATGGTCTAATCCTTAGGGAAGCAAAAACTAAATTTGAATTTTGCATACCATCTAAAAATAGATAGACAAAATTAAAGGGTAAATCAACATTATGGAGGACCCATACTCTTAGTAGGTACTACATGATATCAACAGTACAAGTGGGAGGAATATCTTCCTGAATGAGTTAAGAAGATTTATTGTATAATCAAAAATTACCATTCCTCACTGAGGAATGAACTCTCTTTCGAAGCACATGTATAGATAGAAGTGTCGAACACATGTTAGCTAGGACAATGTAGAACAAATGGAGGTAATATGCACCTGGAGATGTTACTGAAATGTGCACAAGGGACTAGCTCATCAATAGCTGGGAACAATCTACTCCTCAGTTCACCAAAAGGCATATGATCTCCTTGGTATATTCTTGAAAAGATTGAATGAGAAAATTGGTAGATAGGAGATGAAAAAGGACACAGTTGATTATGTGTCTACATATGTGGTTGGAATTTCAAAGTGTAAAGGCTAAACTGTATGACCCAAACTGTGACTTTGTTTGAACCCTGCACAGAGATGTCCACAATATAAGATGATATTTCGAGCTCTGGATTGTGTGTTTCAGGGGTTACGGATGTCTACAAATAAACACTGATGTCATAACTCATTAGCTAGTTGATTTTACAAAAACTGCATCAGGAGTATTGACACCTTCTCGAAGTCTATGCATTGATTCACTTATTCTTGCAAAACATGTGGTCATGGTGACTACAAAATCGCTGGACTTAGGACATCGTGGAGCTGATGAATTTCGAGGATCGATATCTTTGACTTCACATGACTTGGGTCATAAATTTCAAATAAATCCTTGGTAGCAATATCGTGAATCACTCTTCTGTATACCATGCCTAAAAAACAGATAGACAAGAATAAAAGGGTCGATCATGATTATGAGAAGACCCTGCTTAGGATGTACTCGCATGGATCAACCGTACATAAGGGAGGAATATCATCCCTTTTGCAAATTTTCTTATGGGCAATACTTCCATTCCTCTCTGAAAACAGTGTGCACCTTTTGAGTGATTTAATTCGATAACATAAGTGTAGATAATTTTAGATAGTGTACAATGTAGATCAAAGATAGGTAAAGACCTAAAACTCTTACAAAGTAAACAACAAAACTAATACAAGGGAACAATAACACCATTGCATACCTAATTAACATAAGAGCTTTAAGAATCTAACAATGTAACATTAAGATAAAATCTTAAAATAATGTTTAACCAGTATGAAAATAATGCAAAATCTAATTAAACATGCCTACTAATATGCTCAATTACCTAACATGGGCCTAAATAGACCTAAGAGGGCAATCAAATTAGGGTATGGTTGCTACTCCAAACAATGGTGAAATGAACTCTCCAAATGACTTGTTAATTCACTTTATATATTCATCTACTAACCTTGTTGAAGGCTTTAGGCAAGGATTGAACTTGGTCTATATTTCATATTTATTATATGAGATGCAAATCAAAGCATGGTGTAAAGTATTAAGGTAAGAGGTGAGTTATTTTTATAGTTTTCACTTTTGGGAAAACTAATATTTTGGTGCATGTGGGACTAAAAGCCCCAAATTAGATTAGAATTGCTAATCATGATTAAACACATGCTTGTTAATCACAATTAGTGACTTACCAAGTGATTAATATGTGGGAGCCTTAATCAACTTCTTAGGATCAACTAGGAGGCTAAGATAAGCTTTTGAAGCTTTTCTGAGACATTGTGGACGGAAGTGGGGTGTTTTTGAGTGGTTGGAAAAGAGGGGTTAAGCCAATATTAGGGCATATTGACCAAAACAAGGGGAAAATAGGCTTAATTAGCTAATAAACACTAATTGTCTATTTTGAAGAGGATTTTGAGTTACGATTCGTCGTAAAGTGGCATCCTGAATGCGAAAGAGGTTTGGTGATCAATGAAGTGCTTGTTAACCAACCAAAGTGGTAAGAAACATTAGTTAATTTGTAAAAATCACTAATTATAACATGGAAATGGTGAGAATGAGAGTGATTTGTTTGTGCTATTTTGGCAATAAGATTGCAAAAGCGGAATTTAGGTGTTTACATTTTTCCCTTGTTTGAGGTGAAGTTAGTGACTTCACTTCAAATATAGTAAACATGCATAAACATGTAATTTTTTTGAAGAAATATTAGCAGGATGAAGGATGCCCCCTCGAGTTTCAATGGGGTGATAGAATAAGTCAATCGAGGATCGAAAATATGATTTGAAATGGATAGAAGAAAATAGGCCAGAACGGGTGCAAAACCCTTGGTTATTTTTTGGAAGAAAAAAGGATAGGGATAAACATGGTTGTTTATTGCCCCGGGTGATTTGGAAGAAAAATTAGTAACTGGTAATAAATGATAATGGAGAAGAAATCATTAATGGAGAATATATGACAAGCCCAATCTTTGCATCCATCCTTTCAATAAGCAACCTGTTTATATCATTTTTCCCTTAGGTCTACATCATCAGCCTTTATTAAAATAAACAAAAGTGTAAGATAACATGAAAATCTAAATTACTAACAATTATTTACTAATAAAAATACGTAACTCCATGCAACATTTATTATTCAATGCAATACGAGAATGTAAAATGATATTTCACTCCATGCAACATACATTATGCAATGCAATAAGATAAATTAAACCAGCTAACCTAACAAAGAAACCAATACAATCACATGCACTTAAACAAACAACTTTTAAGACAGTTGTACCAATGTTTTTGTTATCAAGATGCAGTTCCCAAATGTTCGTGTTGTAACAACAAGGTTTAAAAATGGTGCCCTAAGTAAGGATACATGCAAGGGTAATAACGGAGGACACAAGTAGTCCCATGGAAAATCTTTCGTGTGCACTACGACACAGTCTCTAGAAACTCATTGTTGCATGGGAGTACCGACATAGCATGCAACCTAGCTTTTGTTAATGGAGGTAGATCATGATGATCTGCAAGTCGTTTGAGACCAGAATAAGCAAGAACCATAGAAATATGCTTTTGTAAGACATATTTTGATGTTCAAGGATAATGCAATTGACACAGGATTTAGTTGAGTATATGTTGTTTACCATTTTTTGAAAAAATTTAAAGTTTTACAATTTTTTGGATTTTTAACATGATTTTATAATTTTTTTTGAAAAATTATGATTGTTTTGATTGTTTTTTTTTTTGTTTTTTACAGAAGAAAATAGTATGGAGGAAATGACGTAGTCATGAGATGTTGCCAAAAGTGACCACGAGGAAAACAAATATGCCCCATGTAGTAGAAAAGGTTGTCAAGATGCAAAAATGTGCCCTGGGGCAGTTAAACTGGAGCTAAAATAATTATTTATTAAAAATAATCATCACAGCCGGTGTTAGAAGAAATTAGAAGAACCACAACAGTTTCAGGGCACCTCAGGGGTGAAGAAATGCTCAACGGGAGGTAAAAATGGGTATAAAGGCCGTTGCGACCAATTCATTTACCACATTCACTTACAATTTACCGTTGATTGGAGATCTGACCTACGAGGAGAAGATGGCGAGGGTCCAGAGCAAAAAACATCACGTTATGGATCATGTGAGAGATTACATGAGGCTCTGAGTGGATGGACCCCAGGTACACAAATCTCTCCTTTACCCTTGTCAATTATTAGCACTTAATTTTGATTATTTTACACGTGTTTTTAGGGTATTTTTAGGGCTTTTTAGTTGAGGAAATGCGTAGGTGCGGCCCTAAGGGCACGTATATGTTACATTGTGCATGGGCGCACATGCGCCGATCCATAATGGGTATGCGCCCATGTAAAAAATGGGTCTTTAGGCAGGACATGTATGCACCTATGTAAAAAGGGGTGCGTTAGTATACACAGGGGCACACTAGTGCACAATTGAGATTTATAAATTTGTATGGCATGCGCCTACATGCTAAGGGGTGCGCTTGTGCACTAAGGAGTGTGTTTGTGCGCTATGGGGTGTGTTGGTGCCACCAAGGGCATCATGCCCGTGCACAAAATTCATTTTTAAATGTCTTTTTCGTCAAAAACTAAGGTTTTAGTAAACCCTAGGTGTTAGGAAAATATGATACTTGTATAAAAATAGAAGAATAATGTGGTAGAATAGAAAAATTAAATGATAGAGTACAAGAATAGGATCATAATTAAATGACCTGATTTGTGTTGTAGGAGGACCTAAACAGGTTAGAGATGTGGGAGCAACATGGGAGGTGACTAGTTTAGCACACATAGCGCACAAGCCCCAGATCATTATAGACCACAGCTTGCTCATGACCTTAGTTGAGAGATGACGAAACGAGATTTAGACATTCTATCTTCCTACTAGTGAGATGATTATTACCTTAGAGGATGTGTGGCAGATCGTTTAAGTTCCTATTCAGGGTCATTTGATCACCTACGATGGTCACCCAGATCATATAGAGCGTTACAAAACTATGACATTTAGAGTGACAGATATCCCCCGTCAGGGTATGACAATGTTTTTTAGGAGGTGCATGGATGATCGGTGGCTAAGTCGAGTCCCCGTGTTTTTGTTAGCTCTTGTCAGCAGCATACTACTGCCTAATAAGACTAGTGCTCAGTTTCCCCTTAGCCTTATTGGAGTGATTCATGACCTTCTACAAGGAGATACTTACTACTTAGGTTAGTGCATACTAGATAATTTATACACAGATATTCATTTGATAGATTACCACAGACAGAAGTCTGTGGTTCCCACTACTTTGTTGTAGATATGGGCTCAGGTCCATATTATGATCAGCTACCCTACAAGAGCTTTGAGAGCTCGAGTTATTGGAGAGCCTTCTATTATGGGTTGGGTTCCATTCAGGGAGGATGTACGTTGTCACTTAGGGGATACAAACTTCTACAAACATGATTTTTCTAAGCTTTAGCCTCATATGATTACCTGGCGGCCATATAGGTTATATAAGTGGCATGAGGATGTTGTTGAGATTTGCACAATGATGGTTGATCACTTTCTTCTTGGGAGCAGGAGCTATATTATGGAGTGGTACAAAGTAGACTGGGTTTAGCGCCAGTTTGGACTTATTCAGGGAATTCCTGGGGCTGAGATGTGGTATGCTTGGAGATAAGGAGAGGTCTTTCATATGGGGCCTTGGATTAGGCTGGGCCAAGCTCGTGTCAACTTTTTACAGGTGGTTTTTCATCCTTGGGCACAACGTGTATAGATAGTGTATCATGATACTACATAGGACTATGCAGGTTGATATGCTACAGTGTTACCTTGACATTTGACCATTCCATAGGAGGTACTGGATGCAATGACATAGGGATTTGAGGTCCCACCTCCTAGGGCACATGCACAGGGATAGGCATATCCACGGGGAGGATGACAGCAGGCACCAGCATAATAGGTACTCATTTAACAACAAGTCTTAGTGTAGCAACAGATATTGGTATAGCCCTAGGTAGTGGTACAAGCACAGATAGTAGCACCATAGATGCCTCAACATGCTCCATTACAGGAGCCTTTGCAGGCACCTCGACATAGTCCATTGAGAGATGGAGGAGATGGTGGTGGTGGAAAGAAGGTGGAGGAGGATCTTCTAGATGATGAGAAGGTTGTTGAGCAGCCAATGGATGAGGTTATTCCAAATGTACAAGATGGTGGATAGGGGGATGTTCTAGATATATAGGCTAGTGGAGTGGTGGTTGCCTTGTTGCAACAGCTACAACAAGTAGTATCCTTACATCTTCAGGCCATATATGAGAGGGACTTGGTGATCACCGAGAGAGACCAACTCATTACTGAGTGAGATTAGGCCAAGGCAGAGAGGCTACAAACCCTTCTAGAGTGAGATCAGGTGGTCACAAATGACTTACAATTATAATTAGAGAGAGACCAGGCTATCGCGGAGTGAGACTAGCTGCGGATATAGTTGGCCAGTATGAGAGTAGAGCGCAATGTCTTGCAGTAGGTCAGCACTACTGCATGTTTACAGTAGTTGATTGGGCATAATGCCATTATGGCAGGAGAGGCTACATACTATAGGATGTCGTATTACATGAAAATGTACCATCCAATTAGAGAGTCCCTGAGTATAGCCAGATAATAGGCACCTCATCTCATTCTAGATCTCAGAGGCAATCATGATCAACGTGATCTATATAGGGTCCTCCGAGGTAGCAGGCTTTTGAGAAGCATGGGTCTGTACAGTATGATACAACACCTTCTACATGTCCATCATATCAAATTCCCATTCCTACCATAATATCCATACCAAGAAGTCCTAGAGAGGGCTCGAATCGTGGCTGACTCTACTTATTGATGTACTAGATGCATTTTTTTGTGTATTGCCTTGATATGAAGGCATACTTTTGTCTGGATCTATATGTACTATTTTTTTATCATGCCTCATGATGAAGGAACTTTTTTGTACAAATGTACAATATGTATTATTTTTTATTATGCCTCGTGATGAAGGCATTTTTTTGTATAGATGCCCATGATGACCCATTGTATAAGATGTACTTTTGAGACACGTTGTTTTGTATACAAACATTTATATTTTTAATTATATATGATGATAGATGGATTAGTGATGTATCATATGTTATTTATGATTTATCAATGTTTAATCTATTTCTTTATGTTTTTATCACATGTTAAATTATTAAATAGCCTTAGCTGATAATATACTATATGCTGATGAGATATTTTGAGTAAAACATGTTTATATTTTTTTCATATTGGTGTGGGGGGGATAGATTTTTCATCATGCCCCACCAGTCTTGCTCCATATCGTGATACAATATTTTATTATTAGCTTTAGCATACATGCATGATGTAGACTTAGAATTTATTGATATATGATGTATAGCTGTGATGAATATACGTGACATGATGATGAAATGATAACACACTGTATAAGTAAAAATTGACAAGCACAAGTTAAACATATCTAATCCAAGAAACACATTTATTTACAAGTATGCAAGACAAAATAAAATCATGAGTAATGAAATACATATTAAATCAACATTCAATGTAAGTAAACACGTGAATCCAATGTAAAGCACACAATATGAAAAAAGAAAAGCGAACTAAAAACCATACACACCAACAAATAAAAGTAAGCAAACTACTACTTTGTTTTTGTGGGACAGTTTTTGGACGTTTTTCATTATTTTTTAGTATTATCTCTAAGACATTTTTCTATTGTTTTGGATTTTTCTAGGAAACAATGTATTTGAATGTTTTGGTTTTTCCAAGGAATGTATCTGCATTTTTTGGGGTTTTCTAAAAGTTATATGAATATTTTTTATGTTTTCTCAACAATTTTGCAAAGTGAACGTTTAAGGAAAATGAATAAATGTGGATTCCCACAACATTAGCTGGGATATAAAAGGGAATAATTCCATGTGTTATGTGCCAGAACTGATGCTGTGAAGTTTCCCCCAATGTGAGATGGGTTCATTCAAAGTTACATTTCTCCACATTTAAAAGGTTAGATTAGCCGGATCAGGGCAAAGAATGATAGGCTCACAACGGACTTAGATGAAGGTAAACATAAACCTATGAAAAATTTATCGTATTCCTAAACCTGAATTGCTTGTGAAAAATAGAGCATCCCTTGACATCTGGAAACCATTTTTCAACAAAGGACTTGTCCAAAGTGCTACCATTGTGTAGTTTTCACTATTGGATGTAAATGTGTATTTATCTTTATCTTTTTTTATTTCTTATACTTCTTTTACTTTTCTATGACATTTGCAGAGACTACATAATTAAGCGTAAAAGTGCTTAAGATGCATTGCAGTCATGGGTTCTCAAATCTATTGACCATCCAAATGAGCTATCTTATAGGCACTTGAACTGAACTTGGTAACCACAACATATGGTCCTAACCAATTGGGTTAAAATTTCCCTTTCTTTTCATGGTCCTTATTGGTGTTCTTTTGATTCTCCTTTAACACCAAATACCCTACCTCAAATTGACGAGGTATGAATATTTTATTGTAACTTTGCCGCACACTTAGTCTTGATACACTTTAAGGTGATTGAAAGAGTCAAAGTCTTTTCTTGTCTAAGATCTCCAACTCTGTCTAGTTGAGCTACTCTGTAGTCCTCCTCTTCATTTACATACTCCCTTACCTTAATGCACAAAGAATGGATCTCTGATCTCTAACGGTAGCAAGAATTTAATGTCTAATACTAACGTAGTTTGGAGTGGTACCTGTGGGGGTACTAATAGATGTTCTAAATTCCCAAAGGGCATGGTGAATTTGTAAATGCCAATCATGACCTATCTTGTCCACCATCTTCTACATAATGTGCAAATTAGGGTTTTATCGAAATCCTTGGCTTTCCCATTACCTTAAGGGTAATATGGGGTCAAGAACTTACGAGAAATTCGAAAGCATTTGTAGAGTTCTTTTAGAATTTCATTATTGAATGACTTACCATTATTAGTGATAATAGAAGATGTGATACCATATCGATATATGATATGATTCATTATAAATTTAGGTATTTGGGGACCTAATGTATAGATAAGAGGAACAACCTCTAACCATTTTTTAAAGTAATCTGTCGTAATTAAAATGACCTTATGGCTATCTGAAGAGGAAATGATTAAGTTTCACTATTATATTGAGACCCCACTTTGAGAACATTCTATGGTGTCATGATTGGTTGTAAGGATTGTTCTAGGTGCATGTATCAAGTTGTCCATACTTTTGACAATCCACGTATTTCTTAACATGCTGAACAACAATCATGTTCCATGGTAGGAAAATAATAAGCTACTTTAAGAATTTTCTTCACAAGGATGATCCCACTAATATGGGATCCACAAATGCCTTCTTGCACCTCCTTGATCGCTTGGATAGACTTGTCTGAATTTAACCCACGCAACAAATTCCATCACGTAGCCTTGACAGAAAAACATTCCCCTAAATAGGGTATAGTGCGGCTATACGCTAGATGAGGGCACATTTTTTAACATAGGAAATTTTATTGGGAAAGGTTCCATCGTGGAGGTAATTAAATATTTTAGTGTAACATGGGGAAGAATTACCCATAACTTCACGTACCAAATAGAAATACGGTATGTCATATGTTGGCATTCTTAGATGTTTAATGAATAATGATAGATTGTTGTTTCCTAGTGGAATACTCAACATGGACCCCACTATAGCCATAGCATAAACTGCTCTATTTTGTGCTCTTGGTATTTTCTCAACTATTATCTGTTCAAAGTATTCTTTCAAAGAATTAACCATACTCTTGTATGGGAGGAGCTTTTTGTCTTTTACCTTGTAATTCATATGTGACCACTGTTTATTAATGAGCATTGAATCACCAATACAATTTACTTGTCTTATATCCCACTTTATGGATAGCTTCAATCCCTGCAATGAGAGATTCATATTGTGTTATATTATTCATGCATGAGAACCTGAAGCTTGGAATGCTTGGGGAATCAAGTCTCCTGTAGGAGTGATTAAAACAACTCTGAGTACCTAAACCATGAAAGATAAAGGATCCATCAAAGTATAGTTTTTGAATGACAATATTCTTTAAGGTACATGATAGATGCATCTTGTAGTTATAGAATCAAGGATTCTGTAGCCTGGTAGTGGAGGTTATGCTAGCTGATCTACTAATAATTCTCCTTTTACTAAATTTGGATGAATGTACTCAATGTCAAACATAGCTTACTAAGATGATCTAATTATCAATATTTCCAGTTAAGGAAGGCTTTGACTATAAGTCTTTTAAAGCATCAACCTTTAAAATAATATTGATTTTATTGTTAAGAATATACTGGCATAACTTTTGAGAAAGTCAAACACTATGGCAAAAAGCCAAAGCTTTCTCAAATTAGTGGATAGTTGAGCTCATATGCTACCAATTTTTTACTTAAGTAGTATACAAATTTTTCTCTCTGTTCTTTATCATATTAGGTCAATAGTACCCCAATTGACAAAATGTGTAACAGAGATGTATAACAACAAGGGTTCTCCTTCCATGGGCAAGTTATGAGAATAGGGGGTTTGGCCAAGTTATTCTTTTAATACATAAAATGTTTGATATTTTTTCTGAACCCCAGAGATGACTTTAACATCTTTCTTAAGAATATGCGTGAACATATGACACTTGTCTACTAGTTTTGAAATAAATATTCTGATGGCCTAAATTTTCCCTTGTAAGCTATGTAGATGTCTAGTATTCTTAGGAGGATGAATTTCTATGATAGTCGGTGACCTTTGTAGGGTCCACCTCTATTCCTTTCCTTCACACAATGAATCCTAGTAATTTTCTAGATAACACACCAAAGACACACTTCTTCGGGTTAAGGTGCAGAATTTATAGTCCCATAGGCGCATTGAAAGATATGCTGCAAAATTTCTAGGTGCTCCTCTCAAGCTCTAGAAATAAATAGTATATAATATACGTAATATTCCATGATGTCTCTTATCTTGTCGTGAAAGATTACAGTCACTACCCTCTGATATGTAGCACCTACATTCTTAAGGCTGAAGGGCATAACTTGGTAGTAGAAAGTTCCCCAAGGGGTTATAAAAGTAGTCTTGTGTTTATCCTCTCCTATGCAATCTTCATTTGATTATAACCCTAAAAATCCATCCATGAACAATAGCTTCTCATAACTTGTAGTATAATCGAGTGATCATGTCAATGTTAGGGAGAGGAGCGTTGTCTTTGGGAAAATATTTGTGTAATATCTCTAAAATCTGATACACACTCCAATACCAAATAGAGTTTTCTAGAACTGGTACCACATTAGAAATCCACTCTAAGTAGTTGATAGCCCTTGATGAAGCCTACTTCTAATAACCTTTCAATATCTTGACTTTACTATCAAGGTGATGAAAGGCTGCATCTTTCTGTATCTTTTGTTTGATAGGATTGGCGTATGGATGCACAAATAGGTTGTGTGCCACTAATGTAGGATTAAGTGCTATTACACTGTAATGCATAAGACCAAGAGAAGATGTCTGCATACTGTCTCAAGAGTCTTGGAAAATGTTTTCCATGTTCTTTGGCTAAGAGTAAAGCTCCCAAATTAACTAACCTCAGCAGTTCCTTTGTGTTGATGTTAACATCTATTATTTCTTCCACTATTATATTTGACTTATTCCCCCATGCATGTAGGATCGGGATGGAAGATTGAGATCCTCCTCTACCAAAGGTGGTTAAGGGAGATACTCATCTTTATACAGGTACACTATATTTTCCAAAGGTTGTTCTACTTGTTGTTTGTCCAAAAGAGCCTCAAACAAGTTTTCTCTATAAAACTTCCCCTTTTTCTTTCTGCAAGGATTTTTTATAGGACTCTTGCCCTTGCTCACTTTTTTACATAAGTTTACACAATATTCTACCTCCTCTCTGAAGTACACACATGTGTTGATATGAATGGAGAAGCCTTTCTTGTGATCATTTCTTGGAATGTTATCTTTGATGCCTAGGAACTTGCCAATAGCCTCATCATTCTAAAACACTTCAAAAGGCATGTGGTGTTTTGATCCCAATTCATAAGTGATGGGTTAATGAGAGTTAATGTATGAGTTATAGGTGTAACATGGGTTATGGTAAGGATAGCCATGTTAGATAATAGGTTGATGAAGGTGATGTCTTCGTAAAGACTACACCGGGAATCTATTTCACTTATATTTTCAGACAAACTATCATCACTCTCAGAAGAAGCATACTCATTATCTAAATGGTGAGACTCATACAAATGGACGTCGATACCTAATTTACCTAGTATGCAATGAGGTACTAAAAGGTATTATAATGGCCCTTACAAGTAGTGGCCACAGCCACGTCCTTGATATCTCATAGTAAGAATGATTCTGTTAGGAATAACATACCTAGATGAATTGTAACATAAATCCATTTCATCATCTTAAGGATCAAATATAATGTCATTGAGGATTCTCTCATCTTCTAGCAAGCCACCTATAATGAAATTATCAAAGGGTAAATTCTCTCTTGATCTCTGGTATTTATAACATGGTCTACCACGTGCTTGGGCTAATAGCAGAATGTTTTGAATCATAAGTGCTTGTTGAGGATTATACTCTCCACAACCATTTTTTATGACCTTCATATCCCACATAGAAAAAGGATATTCTAATTTAGATGCACCATTTTCACTGGGAGTCAAGGTGTTTGAATTCTCTCTTGAAACGAGGGCATTCGACTAAACAGGGACAATAATTTCCATAGAGGGACACTCATAAATAGTGGGAAAATAACCTAACAATGCTCTGCAATGAGCAAATGGTTGGGGATACCCTTATATAATAAGTGTTTTTCCTTCATACTGCAACTTTAAACACTGATGATACATAGATGGCACGACTTACATGGTGTGAATCCATGAGTGACTGAGCAAGATATTATAAGGGAGCTCTAGGTCCAAGACATGGAACTTCGTATCATGGGTTATGGGACCCATTTCCAATGAGAAAGTGATCATTCCAACTGATTGTTGTTCTTCATTGTCATACGCCTTTATGGTGATGACCTTTGTTTCCAAATCAGCTTTTGTGCATCCCAATTGACAGACTAGTTTAAGAGTACAAATGTTGAGACCCGATCTGTTGTCCACAAGAACTCTCTTGACCTTATTATGCTTGATTATTACCTCAATATGTAAGGGTAGGTTATGTGAGGGATTTTCAGTTAAGGCCTCTGTAGGACTAAAGGAAATGTGTCTTACGAGAATGATTTGAATTGTCATGGCCTATATAACATTGGGTCAACATTGATAGATACTTTTGATCCCTGTAGGGCTTTGTAAAGTATATCCTTATAGACATTTGAGATCTTTAAAAGGTCTAATATTTAAATCTTAGTTGTAGTCTTTTCTAATTGATCTAACACATCATAATGACTCTCCTACTGAGGAGGGGGAGTAGGTTCGAAGATAACAAGGTGAGCCCATCATGTTTCCACATCATACTCTCTTGTTTTAATTCTAATCATATTGATTTACTCAATGAGTGGATCAACAAAAGCTATCAAGGCATCAAATTGGTCTTTGTTGGACAAATAGTTATCATTCTTATTCTGAGATGACTGTCCCTGATCTAGATTTTTCTTTTCTTCATGATTAGGAAAAGGCTCTTTGAAGATCCCTAATTTTATGTTTGGAGACTTGGCCCCGACAGCAAAGCCTACTTCTATATCACCACTATCAATCAGGTCTTAAATGTAGTGTTTTAATCTTAAACACTTATTAGTTTTATGACCCTTTACATGGTGAAATTCACAAAAATCATTATCCCTAAACCATGATGGTTTAGGTGTGTCATCTTCATAGGGTTCTGTTTTAGGGTATTTAACCATGTTAACGGCCTCTATCTATTTTAGTATGGATGATATTGATTCAGATAGAGGTTTGAAAGTATGGCATTTATATTCCATAGGTGGATTACCTTCTGTAAGCTTCAAAGTTGTGTGGTTCTGAATGGCTTGTACTCGCTTAGAGTCTATTATCCCATCAGAAACGAAAAAAAATTTTATTAGGAACAAACTTTTTTTATCATTAGATTTGGAATCATTATGATCACGGGAGACATGTTTCAAAGTCCCCCTAGCTAATAACACTTTTCAATCTTACTCCCTTTTTTTATTACCTCTTTGAACGTGTTGCCACAATGCATTTGCAAGTGGAACGTGATGTCTGGATGGAGTTTGGGAACAAATATACTTATCAATTGCTTTTCGGGTATGAAGAAAGGAAAGTGGCTACCTAATCCTCTCCATCTTTATAAAAACACAGTGAAGTTTTTGTTATTTTGTTGTTTGGCATTGCAGAGATCTATTATGGTGATGTTGCTCTCAATATTGAATGAGAAGTGGCACACAAAACGTTCCACTAATTCCGGCCATGTGGATAAATATCCCTTGGGAATGTGTAAGAACCATTCTAACGTCGTTCCTCCTAAGCTTCGTGGGAAGAGACGTATAAGATAATTGTCGTTATATGCAACTTCTTGGCATGCCATACAAAAGTCCTTTATATGGTCACGAGGGTCACCTTTTCCCTTATACTTGTCAAATTTTAGAAAGTCAAAGTGTCATGGGAAAGGTACCTGGAGCATGGCCCTATCAAACAGATAAGGGCATAACTCATCAAACTGGTATTTCTTACTGTTATCAGTTTTACCTTCTTGTAATGCTAGAAGGGTGTTCTTCATAGTTGACCACTCT
This sequence comes from Taxus chinensis, assembly GCA_019776745.2. Lineage (NCBI taxonomy): Eukaryota > Viridiplantae > Streptophyta > Pinopsida > Cupressales > Taxaceae > Taxus > Taxus chinensis. Next base: position 733,776,981 of record CM034154.1, on the reverse strand, counting down.
TGGTTGAAAAGTGGATCTTACGTGGGTGGCATAGGTTTATACATAGGATTAAATCTAGGTGTATTCCCATCCCTATTTGCTACGAAAATCTCTTCATAAGGATATCTTTGTGCCTCCTGTCGAGGAGTGTTTATTGGGAACTCATGAAATGAAGCTTTAGGTTTTCCTTTCAGTATAACTTGTTTCAAAAGTTTGGGTTGTTCCTTTTGTATGTGTGAATCCAAACATGCCAATTAGCAAGTAAGGTCTTGGACCTGTTGTTCTAACGTCACCTCTCGAATAAGTACTTCATGAATTTTTTCGTTAGGGGGAGGTTGTTCATGATGAGCATGTTCCTCATTTTCTTCACAACGTACTCTAACTATAGGTATATAATAGTCTTTGTTGTTTTTAAATTGTACCTCCTCATTATTCTGTGGTGTAAAAATAGAGTCATGACCTGGATTTAAAATTTCATTAACAGTACGATGAGGTCAGTCTACTTCCTCTTCTCTACAAATCATTCTAGCAATGAGAGAAGTGTCTACTATAGAAGGTAACTTAGCTCCTAATTCCATAGCACGCATGAGTACTTCATGTTTGTTTTGGAAAAAGTAATCGTCAAAATTAGTGGGAGGATGCTTTGTATTCATACAAGGAGAATCTTCTTGTCCACCACTATGGTCAACCATGAGATTATCCTTTAAAATAGGGTTATCTCCTTCAAATATATCAGCTCCTAATATTCGGGATCCCATTCTCATAGTAGGTATACTCGAGGTACGAGGTATAACACAAGTGACTTCCACTAAGGTTTGCTAAAAATGGACCCTAGTCAAATTTTGACAGTGTAACGACGCTAATGTTGTCTCAAAGAATAGTGACTATAGAATAGCCACAAATCCACTAGGTTAATGTGATATAAGAACCAAAGAATAAACAATAATCCAACCTAGCCATGTAATATATAACATAAGCTTATCTTGAATAATGCAATGATGTCTAATACTTAAATTTAGCCACACCAAAAATTTTACTCCCTATGATTTGTCTAGATATATTTGAAACAAAACAGTGACAACACAATATCACTAGTTAGGTCAAGTTTGCAACAAACAAGGCCTAAATGGTAAGATAATGTTGACACGATCCTCTAACAAGGTATATTAGAAACCATTTTCTAAACACTGAAAAAGTCTAAGTCTTATAAAATGGATGATACCAATGTGAGTAGCATAACAACAATATTTAGACACGCGAACCAAGCTTTCAGGAAAGCAAGATTTTTAGTGTCAAAATGATGTTATCGCAATGCTAATAATGTATCATCAACACTCACAAAACGCAAGATAAATCTAGGGTATAAAAACTATGTCTAAATATAACAAGGAATTGTTATCTATGCGAGTAGCATAATGATACAATATAGAGATTTAGGTAAATTTTCACAATGGAAAAAAGACGTAAATGTCTCAATTGTATGGTTATAATGTCAGCAATCTAACAATTCAAAAGAAGACAAAAGATGAAATCACCTAACTATGATGATAATGAGTCTCAAATATGGGTTTTTGAGACAAGGGGGCATATTTGATTTTGAGTATGTACGACACACACTTTCAACACTTGTGCTCTAGCAGTGCAACCTAGTCCCGCAAGTAGAATACAAAAGTAGAAAAAACGTAATATGATTGAACAGTATCTGTATATGTTGTTTCCTTTTGTCCAAAAATGGGCAATAAGAAAACATGGGTGTAGACCAAATGGTGTTGAAATAAACTTGGTGTTATTTTGGCAAAGTTTCGCCTTGTCTTAGGACAAGTGAAAAACTAGGATAAAATGACACTAAGTAGATTTCATGATGAAATGTCACACGGTTTCAACTTCAAGAGATTTTTTTCCTTGTTCAAAAAACAATAGTTTGAATCCAACAAAGTTTTCACTTTGTGAAATCTCTCAAGTATAACAACTAAGACAAAAACAATGGCTCCATGCTGGCAAGCTTCCTAGGTGGTTCTCTCTCTATGTGTCACAAGTTTACTTTTGTGAGCTTGATTTACCAAGGTTTCCTGAGGAGTATTGTGGCTTTACTTTACCCCCTTCAGTATAATGAGCATTGAAGTGCTTTCAACTATACTTTCACTGGGGTCGTAATAGAAATAACTTTGACTCTAATCTCACAAAGGTGTACTAAACACGTCAATAGTGTGCATCACTTCCTATTTTGTTCACAAGGTTCCCTCTTGTGTGAACTACATTAGGGTTCCTAGGGCCACCCCCATTGTTGTCACTTAAGGCTTATGCCAAAGGGATTATGTCCTAGTTTTAAGTGGACAAGCCGTAGCTCTTAACCAAAACCTACAATACGGTGTTTTGAATTTGTGTGTTGGTGTGTTTTTTATCTTTTGGATTAAGAAATTTGGTTTAAACCACCTTTGGCAACCTACAACACACGTGAATGTTAGATTTTTGTTTGAAGAGAGCCCTTCTTTCTTTGAAATTTTTTTAGGTCCTTCACTCAAATGGCTAGTAGTTTAACAAGATTCACAATATCATAAAAATATAGCAATGAAAAATCTTTGTAAATTAACTAACTACCATCAAACTTTTTCAAAAAAACAAGGTTTATTCCCAATTAATCCCAGTGCTTCTTAATGAAAGACTAAAATTGCTTTTGATTCCTAAGATCACACTAGGTGCAAGGGAAGTGTTGGTGCTTAAATTAGTTTCGCCCCATTTACCATTAAAAATCCTTCAGTTTGCGGCCTCTGTCACATTTTCATCTCCCCTTGTTGGTGCTTGAAAGCCTCTATCCCCCATTCAGTTGCCATGGTCAGTTTCTTCCTTGGCCGAAGATCTCTTAAATGCCCAAAAATTGTTCTTTGTTCCTCTGACCATATGAGAAATTTTGTAAATTGGGTATAAAACTCGGGTTGTCCTATTCTTTCCATTTTCCACAGTCGGGAATTGTTTTCCCTATCGTTTGTGTCCCAAATACCTGAAGAAAAATGAATGGATGTAGCCCAGAGGAGTGTGTTTGAGCCTTGTAACATTTCCAAATTCTCTGTCCTCAAATAAAAATTTCATCTTCGGGCTCAAACAGTTCTCTTCCTACATTTTACGGTTTGATGGGTGAGTTTTCCAAGTCAAATTTTCATCTTTGCGTCAGTGGAAATGTGGCCCCTTTTGGTTGGATACGGCTCATAAGGGCACTCTAAAAAAATTTTGGATCACCTCGACCCAAAATTGGTCCATGTGGAGGAACGGCGCTCATTTGAAAGTTAGCTTTTGGGTTTGGCCTTGGAATTATGCCGAGAGGACATGTGGAGGCTTCCGCTGCTTTGCCTGGACTTAGAAAAAAATTTATGTAGCTAATACAGTTTGGTGGGATAGGGACATGTGGTGAGCACGCACTCATTCAGAGTCTTCACTCTTGGGAAGCATCTTGAAATTGTGCCATAAAGACACGTGGAGGCTTCCACTGGGTCTTCCCATACTTAAACTTTTTTAAACAATTTTGAGAGGCCTGGGACATGTGGAGGGACCGCGCATGTTTGGGGACCAGCCTTTGAGTTTTATTTTAAAGAAGTGCCAAGAGGACACTTGGAAGCTTCCACTTACTCTGTCTTTTGCTTGGACTTTTCAACGGCCAAAGGAGACTGCCACGGACCCTAGACACATGGCGCCTTCCGCTGAGCTTTTAAATTTCAAAAAATTCTGCCAGGCTAGGACACGTGGTGAGCCCATGCTCATTCAGGGTCTCTGCTTTTGGGGACCATCTCAAGATGCGCCATTGAGATGCGTGGTAGTTTGAAAATTCAAAAGGGCAAGGAAGCGGGCCATCGGGGGCAACTTGGATTTTTCACCTCTTGTCATCAAAAGGGTTAAAATCATCAAAATGGCCCACAATCCCGACAAAGGATTAGTCAAAAATTTATGTAAAGGTCAACAGCGGAGGTGCGGACATCTGAGGGAAATTTGGAAAATTTTCCTTTTGTGAAAAAAGCGGTTAAAGTGTAGAAAGGAAGCATGTTTCCATTGGGACCCACATTGGGACACGTGTCAAGCCCATTTTTCAAAGGCGGAGGAGCAGAGCAAATTGATAAATTTTGCATTTTTTCTAAAAGGTGTAAAAGGTAAAAAGGAAACCCTAGGCCCATCTTAACTTAGATCTCCCATGTGGACAGTATAAATTCAAAAGGGAAATCAACGAAAACTATGCATCTGTATCTAATTTTCTGCCATTTCTGTTGTAAAGCTCCTAGGGATGCAAATTTTCCTAGTTTTTTATCATTTCTTGGAGTCTCCTACACGCCAAATGAAGAGGAACATTAATTTGATATCCCGATTCGGTGGGGAAGGTTTAAAAACGTCTTTCACCATTAACGATGTAATCTGACTGTCGGATTCGACCTGATCTTTCTTACCTTGGCACGCAAGAGACCTGTTGATATCTTGGTTTGGTGGGAAAAAATCTGAAAATGTCTTTTACCATTAAGATGTGATTTGACTATTGGCCTTGACTGATTTTACAGTTTTTCCTTCCTTGGCACACAAAGAACCAGATTTGACAGATTAGGTGCGGAAGTAGTTGGCGCATAATAGGAAGAGTGGTCTACCAGATTAAACAATTGAATGTTGAGATATTTGAAGAAATCTGCCTCCCTGAGCACCTGACAACCTTTTTACAGATCTGACTTTGGGGGTCAAGATCAAAATCATAACAAGCAATGGTGCTTTGAATGCTTTTTGGGGGGAAAACTTTGTTGTAAAAATGTTATAAATTGCATGAATTTGTCGTGCAAATGGTTGGAGTGTTAGAGTTCGGGAGCTAATTCTTAAGAGAAAAAGTTTGACAGAGCCCATCTTTCTAAGAGACTATCTAAGGAACCTGTTTTATTTCTTTTGTGTTAAATTTTATCATGTCAAGGTGGTTACGAGTTTACAGCCATCGAAAAGCTCTGAGATTTTTCTAGAAACTTTCCCCTGCTAATAAATTTAATCAAATTTGAGTAAATCTGTGTCGATTTTGAGAAAAGTTGTGTCTACTTCATTTTTGAATGTCTGCAAACAATTTTTCTTATTCCCATTGCAATCTTACATTGAAATCTCTGTGAATCACACAATATCTTATCTTCATGATAGTTTAATGGCACTTGCAATTTCATTTATCAGGAGAGCTTTCATTTAATAGTGAAATAAACAAGTTTAAAATCACTTTACTCCTAGCATGATGATTAAGATTGTTTGTTAGCCTTTAAGGGTATCTTAGGCATGATAAAACAGAGGTTGATAGTGTTTAATTAAGTTTTTTCAATTTGAGTCTTCATTTTGGATCCTTAAAGTTTATGTGAAAACATGTTGGTCTGGGCCTCCATTGAAGCACACCTTCTAGTTAAAGGAACATTCTAGTTGTTTCAAATCATTTTGTTGATCAAGCCTTCCATTTTTTGTAAAAATTCTCAAATATCTAGCGAATCAAAGTCTATTTTGTATCACCTCCCACCAAAATTCATTTAAAAACAACCAATCATACCCATACTACCCTTGTTTTTCCCATGTGTGCACAAATGCATAATTTCTACTACCAAAACATGCAGAAGCAATCAAGTTTTCATTGTCTTTAGTAGCTTGAACCTTACTTAGAAAATATCTCCATTATCTAGGGTGACAACTCGTGAGAGTTAGATTTTTGTTGTATTGATCATGTTTTCTTCAAGGTCTTCTCAATAACTCTACAACAAAGGACATCTCCATCTCCTCCACAAACAGTAGGCTACAAAAGGGTCCTCTCACCCTGGTTAAAAGGCACAACCATAAAGTAGTGAGGATAGATCAAATTCTCTTAAGGGTGCTACCCATTTCTCTACATCTGAGTGACAAAGAGCAAGCTGCATTTCTTCCCTGGCTACAAAACAACACACAACGTGCTCTGCTTGCCTCTAAGCTTCTTGTCAAAACTGTGGTGTTGCTCAGCTTCTGAGGGAGAATCAATTTGGGTACCAACACCGTTCTAGCGTCGCTACCAGGGACCTGATTTCTGTTGTTAGAGAACTAATTTACGTTGTTGGGAACTGATTTGTTGATTTGTTGTCAGTTCGTATCCATTTGGCCCGTCAACACCATTCTGGCATCGTTGTCATGGACGTGATTTCCATTGCTAGGGAATTGATTTGTGTTGTTGGGAAATGATTTGTTGATTTACTGCCAGTCTGTATCTATTTGGCCCATCAACACCGTTTCTGGCACCATTGCCAGGGACATTGTGATTTCAGTTCATACTCAGGCCCTGGTAAACATTTCTTATATGCTCTAAGTGCTACTACATTGTTTCAACATCGGCCTGTGTTCGGGCCTATAAGAAGTGTTCAAAGTTACAAGTGTTGTGTACAATATTTCCAATTATTGCACTAAGTTTCATTGATAAATCTGGGTAAAGGAAGGTCAGAATGTTCCATTTCTATTTTCTAGTGTTGACAAATATTTGACAGATCATATTTTTAGTGCATTTACACAACTAAGGTGGAAATCCTTAGTGGTGACTCCTTGTTGATCTGATTTTTTATAAGTACCAGTGTCCTAACCTCTGTCAAGTGAGATTTGTTACTAATCTTTGCAAAGTTGGAAGGAAGAAGATCTTTCTTCGCTAGGGATCCTACTAGGACATTATTTCCAGAGCTAGGAAAAACAAATTCAAAAGGAAAAAGAGCCTGGAGAGTTGTTGGAGATCAGCAGTCAAGAAAAGAGATCTATGTTGATGAAGGTGATCAGCCTATCATTGAAGATTTCCATTCAAGTGATTTTGAATCAGGTAGTCTTTTTGTGGAATTAAATTCTCCATCTGGAGAGGGGCCTTCATTTGATTTTTAAAAAATTTCTCTCATCCTGCTCCTGTGTTTTCTGAAGTTGATAGGGTTTTCCAAGAGACATAGCCTTTAGGGGATATCCATTTTGGAAGTTATACTGCTATGTTTCAAAGACCCCTTGTCCCTTATCAGTTTGATTCTCCTCCAAGGTAACCTCCTCAAAACAACATGGCCCATCCCCCACCCAGACCTCTATTTATTGTAAATACTTTTGGTCCTATAAATTTTAGAGGGATGGCCAGCTATCCAAATGTAGTTCCCCAAGATGTAAGAAATAGACTACCAAAGTTCCAAGGAAATAATTCTATAACTGGTGATCAGCATCTAAAGCTCTTTACCAACATGATGGAAGACTTTGAGATTGAATTTGAAGATGTATATATCAAATCATTTATCCGTACTTTGGAGGAAGATTTAAGGGACTGTTATAAAGCTTTGCCAGATAATTCCATTTATTCTTAGACCAAGATGAATAATTCATTTAGATTGCAATATGGTGATAGAACGGATCCTAGGTTTCTTCTATCAAAATTTGAGAATATTAAAAAGAATCCTAATGAGTCAGTGCATGACTTTAACACTAGATTTAATAAGACATTGAGGAGATTTCTTGTTAACTTGAGGTCATGTGATGAATCATGTTTGATCAAATATTTAGATGCATTTGGTAAAAAGGATGCATACTACTTGAGGAATAAAAACCCTACTAATCTAAGGCAGGCCTTCACCATGTCTCTGCAGATTGAGAACAACATCAAGGGAATTGGAAAACCTCCTAAGAGGGAGGGTGTGAAGCTAGTTAGCCCAGAAAATCCTCAAACAAGTAAGGTTGCTGATTTGGAGGAAGTTGTGAAAACTTTGGTAGGGGCTGTCAAATAAATCTCATACAAATTAGCCTAGGTAGAAAAGGTAATTGGGCAGAGTTCACAAGGTCAGCACAAGCAACAAGGCCAAGATAGGTTTACAAATCATCATAGAAATGATCAGAGATCTGATGACAAAGGCAAGGGACCTGTTGGATTTGGAAATAAATAGTCTCAGGACAGGGACAATAGAATGGTGTCTAATCCTTTGGCTACCAGAGTTACTATTGTTGAGGAAATATATGTCATTGATTGGTTTGGTAGATGTTTCATGCCCCATGCTCCATGTGAAGTAGATCAGAAAATAGAAGAGGAAGCTGATGATGACAATGATGATGATATTTTCATGATGGGTTGCTCCATGAGCTCATAACAAGGAGCAACTTCAACTGAAGTGATAAGTGCTCAAACTGCTACAAGTTTTTGGGATTATCCTCATATCAGTTCCTTCAACAATTGGAAGATCGAGAAGTTAGTCCATATGATGATCGCATTAACCAGATTGTTGAACTTGATGAAGAAAGGAGGGCATCTCATCAAAGGCATGTAAATTTTAGAGAAAAATTGAAGAGGTTATTTGACAAGAAGGTCACTCCAAGAGATTTCAACGTTGGAGATCTTGTGTTGTTATGGGATAGCAGGCATGAAGACAAGGGCAAGCATGGTAAATTTGATGCATTATGGATGGGCCCTTACTCCATTGACATTCGAATTGGTGAACATACCTTCTTCTTGAAAGACTTGGATTGGGAATTGCTCGAATTTCCTTTTAATGGTAGGAATTTAAAGCATTTCCTTGATTGATTCCCTAAAATCAAGTTGAATATCATCTGTATAGTGTATAGTTCGTTGGTTTGTTTTATGTCTTTTGTGTTTTTTCTCATTCTGGTCCTTGGTGACCTGGTTTTGTTGGTTTCTCGGTTCATTTTTAGGAGATGGTTCTGATGTTCTACTCTGCAAATTGACTCCTTTACCCAATGGATATTTTTGGCACTCAGTCTATTATTTGGTTCTTTTGGCACTCACATGGAGTGCCCATCCCCGAGTTGGACCCGATGTTGGTGCTCAAATTAGTTTCACCCCATTTTCCATTAAAAATCCTTCAATTTGCGGCCTCTGTCACATTTTTATCTCCCTGTGTTGGTGCTTGAAATCCTCTATCCCCCATTAAGTTGCCATGGTTAGTTCCTTCCTTGGCCGAGGATCTCTTAAACACCCAAAAAAAATTCTTTATTCCTCTGACCATATGAAAAATTCTGTAAATTAGGTATAAAACTCGGGTTGTCTCGTTCTTTCCATTTTCCACGATCAGGAATTGTTGTCCCTGTCATGTTTGTACCAAAATACCTAAAGAAAAATGAATGGATGTAGCTCAGAGGAGTGTGTTTGAGCCTTGTAACATTTCCAAATTCTTTGTCCTCAAAGAAAATATCATATCCAGGCTCAAACAGTTGTCTTCCTACATTTTATGGTTTGACAGGTGAGTTTTCCCCGTCAAATTTTCATCTCTACATCAGTGGAAACGTGGCCCCTTTCGGTTGGATGCGGCTCAGTAGGGCACTCTAAAAAAATTTGGATCACCTCGACCCAAAATTGGTCCAAGTGGAGGAACGATGCTCATTTGAAAGTTCACTTTTGGGTTTAGCCTTGGAATTATGTCGAGAGGACACGTGGAGGCTTCCGCTGCTTTGCCCAAACTTAGAAAAAAATTTATGCAACTAATATAATTTAGCGGGACAGAGACACATGGTGAGCACGCACTCATTCAAAGTCTTCATTCTTGGGGACCATTTTAAAATTTCTCCATAAAGACACGTGGAGGCTTCCACTGGGTCTTCCCATACTTAAACTTTTTTAAACAATTTTGAGAGGCCCGGGACACGTGGAGGGACCACACATGTTTAGGACTGGCCTTTGAGTTTTATTTTAAAGAAGCATTAGGAGGAAACTTGGAAGCTTCCGCTTACTTTTTCTTTTGCTTAGACTTTTCAATGGCCAAAGGAGACCGTCGCGGAACCTAGACACATGACGCCTTCCTCTGAGCTTTCAACTTTCAACAAATTTTGTCGGGCTAGGACACGTGGTGAGCCCGTGCTCATTCAGGGTCTTTGCTTTTGGGGACCATCTCAAGATGTGCCATTGAGACGCGTAACAGTTTCAAAAGTCAAAAGGGCCGGGAAGCGGGCCATCATGGGCAACTTGGATTGTTTTGCCTCTTGTCATCAAAAGGGTTAAAATCATCAAAATGGCCCGCAAGCCCGACAAAGGATAAGTCAAAATTTGATGTAAAGGTCAACGGTGGAGGTGCAGACATCCAAGGGAAATTTGGAAAATTTTCCTTTTGTGAAAAAGGGGTTATAGTGTAGAAAGGAAGCGTGTTTCTGCTGGGACTCACATTAGGACACGTGTCAAGCCCATTTTTCAAAGGCAGAGGGGCGGAGAAAATTGAGAAATTTTGCATTTTTTCCGAAAGGTGTAAAAGGTAAAAAGGAACCCCTAGGCCCATCTTAACTCGGATCTCCCACATGGACGGTCCAAATTCAAAAGGGAAATTGATGGCAATTGTGTATCTGTATATGATTTTCTACCATTTCTGCTCCAAAGCTCCTGGACATGTGATTTTTTCTAGTTTTTTATCATTTCTTGGAATCTCTTGCATGTCAAATGAAGAGGAACATTAATTTGATATCCTGGTTCGGTGGGGAAGGTCTGAAAACGTATTTCACCATAAAAGATGTAATCTAACTATCAGATTCAACCTGATCTTTCTTTCCTTGCCACACAAGAGACCTGTTGATATCTTGGTTTGGTGGGAAAAAATCTGAAAACGTCTTTTACCATTAAGATGTGATCTGACTATTGGCCTCAATCTAATTTTAAAGTTTTTCCTTCCTTGGCACACAAAGAACTAGATTTGACAGATTAGGGGCAGAAGTAGTTGGCACATAAGAGGAAGAGTGATCTACCAGATGAAAGAATTGAATGTTGAGATATTTGAATAAATCTACCTCCTTGAGCACTTGACAACCTTTTTGTAGATCTGATTTTGGGGGTCACGATCAAAATCATAACAAGTAATGGAGCTTTGAATGTTTTTTGGGGGTAAAACTCTGTTGTAAAAATGTTATAAATTACATGATTTGTCGTGTAAATGGTTGGAGTGTTAGAGGTTAGGAGCTAATTCCTGAGAGAAAAATTTTGACAGATCCCATCTTTCTGAGACACTATCTGAGGAACCTGTTTATTTCTTTTGTGTTAAATTTGATCATGTCAAGGTGGTTGGGAGTGTACAATCATTGACAAGCTCTAAGATTGTTCTAGAAACTTTCCCCTACTGATAAATTTAATCAAATTTTAGTAAATCTATGTCGATTTTGAGAAAATTTGTGTCTGCTTCATTTTTGAATGTCTGCAAACAATTTTTCTTGTTCCCATTGCAATCTTACATTGAAATCTCTATGAATCACACGAGATCTTAGCTTCATGATAGTTTGGTGGCACTTGTAATTTCATTTATTAGGAGAGATTTCATTTGATAGTGAAATAAACAAGTTTAAAATCACTTTACTCCTAGCATGAAGATTAAGATTGTTTGTTAGCCTTTGAGGGTATCTTAGGCATGATAAAATAGAGGTTGATAGTGTTTAATTAAGCTTTTTCAATTTGAGCCTTCATTTTGGATCCTTAAAGTTTATGTGAAAACATGTTAATCTGGGCCTTCATTGAAGCACACCTTCTAGTTAAAGGAACATTCTAGCTGTTTCAAAGCATTCTGTTGATCAAGCCTTCCATTTTTTGTAAAATTTATTAGAGATCTGGAAAATCAAAGTCTACTTTATTTAACCTCCCACCAAAATTCATTTAAAAATAACCAATCATACCCATACTACCCCTGTTTGTCTTGTGTGTGCACAAATGCATAATTTCTGTTACCAAAACATGCATAAGCAATTAGGTTTTCATTGTCTTTAGTAGCCTAAACCTTGCTTAGAAAATATCTCCATTATCTAGGGTGATAACTCGTGGGAGTTAGATTTTTGTTGTATTGATCATGTTTTCTTCAAGGTCTTCTCAATAACTCTGCAACAAAGGACATCTCCATCTCCTCCACAAACAATAGGCTACAAAAAGGTCCTCTCACCCTGGTTGAAAGGCACAACCATAAAGTAGTGAGGATAGATCAAATCCTCTTAAGGGTGCTACCCATTTCTCCACATCTTAGTGACAAAGAGCAAGCCGCATTTCTTCCTCGGCTACAAAACAACACACAACATGCTCTGCTTGCCTCTAAGCTTCCTGTCAAAACTGTGATGATGCTCAGCTTCTGAGGGAGAATCATTTTGGGTACCAATAGGAAGAGCATACACATATTTTAGCCTTGATTACTTATCAAGTGAAAAAACTCTTACACAAAAAGATCAAGCATATCAATGAAATGATGATTTTTCTTACTCTAAAATAGCAAAAAGTGGTTTAGAAGTGTTTTTGATTCCCAAGATCACTCTAAGTGCAAGGGAAGATCATACACACCCTATTCCAAACTCAAATAAAGCATGAAAAATTACTTATCGAAACCCTAGGCCAATTTTAACAAAAATTACTTATCAAACCCTAAGTGAATTTTGTTAGGAATGTTGATCTAAAATCAGAAATTGACAAAAATAGCAACTAAAACCCTCTAAAAAATGACATAGATCCTAAAAATAGCAACAAAAAATCATGAATTTTGACATAAATTTACCTGAGTGCATAGGCGTAACCTTTAGTGCACAGGCACGGGTTTCGAAGCATAAGCGCGCCCTTTGGAGCACATGCGCAAGCTTGAGAGTGTAGGTGCACCTCTGTTAAATTTTCACAATCAATAGTACAAATGTGCGGCCAGAGAGGCATAAGAATGGACTTCAATGCACAGGCACAAGGTAAACTTAGAGCCAAAAACTGTAATGTTGCACATGCGCACCTAGAGAGGCACAGGTGCGGACTTTAGTGCACAGGCGCGGGGTTTAGAGTGTAAGCACGCTCCTTGATGCATAAGCGCACCCCTTTATGCACAGGCACTGACTTTTCCTGTAGGTGACCAAAATTTGAGTTTTGAGAAGAATTTTTTTAAAAAGGTCAATTCTTTGGTATCTTGACAAAATTTTGACAGGGCTTCACCTCCTTATGTCCTGCAAAGATCATGAAAACACAACTTCTACCACTAATCTAGTTGAAACAACTATTAAAATAGCAATTGATCTACATAAACTTTGAAAATTACTCTAAAAATTTGAAGTTAATCTAAAAAGCTTGAGAAACTAATCTAAAAAGCTTGAAAGTACTCTAGAAAGCTTGAAATTAAACTAGAAAGCTTTAATTTAATCTAGGAAACTTGAAACTAATCTAAAAACTTAAAATGAAAAACTTTGAAACTAAGTTAAAAGCTTTAAAAATTGAATGCAATGGGGTTTAGTCCCACCGAGCGTGCTAAATGAAAGTACCCCAAACTCTACAAAGCAAATAACAAAGCTAAACAAGGAAGGCTAACACCATTGCCACCTAATTAGCTAGGGCTCTCAATCTAAGAATGTAACATTAAGAGAGAAGCTTAAAGGAATGTTTAACTAGTATGAAAATAATGCAAAATCTAACTAAACATGCCTACTAATATGATCAATTACCTAACATGGGCCTAAATAGACCTAAGAGGGAAATCAAATGGGTATGGTTGTTACTCCAAACAATGGTGAAATGACCTCTCCAAATGACTTGTTAAGTCACTCTAGATATTTATCTACTAACCTTATTGAAGGCTTTAGGTAAGTATTGAACTTGGTTATATATCATATTTATTATATGATATGCAAATCAAAGCATGGTGTAAAGTATTAAGGTAAGAGGTGAACTCTTTTTATAGTTTTCCTTTTGGGAGAAACTTGTATTTTGGTGCATGTGGACTAAAAGCCCCATATTAGATTAGAATTGATAATCATGATTAGGCCTTGTTAATCACAATTGGTGAATTACTAAGTGATTAAGAGGTATGAAGCTTTAATCAACCACTTAGGGTTAACTAGGAAGCTAGGATAAGCTTTTGAAGCTTGTCGAGACGTTGTGGAGGTGAATGGGGTGATTTTGATTGGTCATAAGAGGGGTTTGAGTCAATATTATGGCATATTGACCAAATCAAGGGCAAAATAGGCATAATTAACTAATAAATCCTAATCTTATATTTTGAAGATGATTTTGACTTACGATTCGTCATAAAGTGGCATCCTGAATGCAAAATAAGTTTGGTAATCAACGAAGTGCTTGATAACCGACCAAAGTGGTAAGAAACGTTAGTTAATTAGTAAAGATCACTAATTATAATGGAATTGGTGAGAATGAGAGTGATTTGCATGCATTTTGGCCATAAGATTGCAAAAGCATAATTTGGGTGTCTACAGATCCTATAGAATGTGCAGTGAAATACGTACTGAGTAGACAAGTGAAGCATGAAATGATGCAAATTGAAGCGTGGAGACTAGGAAAGGAAAGTGACCCTAGGGGTGAAGCATATGTGTTGTACCATGTTTTTGTATCTTGTGATTCTTGCTTCTTGTAAGGATAAACCTGTAAAATAAGAGAAATAATGTATTCAAAGTCTTGTATATGATAAATCAGAGAAAAATGTGCATAAGTATGTGAAAGTATGTACAAGTGTGTAATGGAAAGTGTGCACCTGATGTAAAAGATTGTAAAAAGGATAGAAAAGTGTCTTGAAATGTTGTGAAGAGCAATTTTTTGGTTGATCTCACACCAAGTGTAAGTTTTTTGGGCGTTCTCATGCCAAGTATGAGTTTTCTAGGTGAACTCATGCTAAACAGAAAGATTTGGGGAGAGAGGTCTAGTGTTACTCTCCATTCATGACTCTACCTTATAAGCACCATTGTAGATGTTGCATCCCTATTTTTTTTCTTGTGATGAATTAGTTCTAATTGTATTGTTTGTTTCTATTGTTTTATCTTACACTCATACACCTAGTTTTGGTCAGGTCATAGGGATCCATGTCTCTCAGTCTTCGCACATTTGTCGTCAGTTGTCTCTCGACACTAGCACCTAGGATTGGACATTAGCGCCCACGTGCTCCTGTCCATTCTAGGCACTTATGTCCTCTTTACTTTTGATCTTATTTTTGACATTTAAGGTCGGTATTTTTGGTTTTCCCACTCATACCTTGAGGTACTAATCGGTATTTCAAGTCATTAATGTCAAAATTCAAGCAAGAGATCCCTATATAAACACAACATACATACCATTATAATGACGGGTAATTTCTATCGAGGGTTATCTATCTACATATCAAAGGGACTACATTTTGGGCTCATTACTCTACATGTTAGGTTGTGGAGGTTGTTTTTCATGTGTGAAAGTGTTGAAGGATGTACACTAAGAGTACTATACACTTTTCACAGTTGTCTCGTCAGGGTTCGGGGCCGGGTCGGGCCCTGAGCGGGGATTTGGGGGTAGTAGCCCTAGTAGCAGGGGTAAGGGAGAACAGCCCCTGAGAAAAAAAATGGGCCTCGAAAAACATGCTCTTCTCATATGGGCGGGATTTTTGACTCATAGGTTTATGGGACGGTTTTGGCCCATGGTTTTAATACCCACGGTTTTGTAAAACTGCTTAAGTAGTTGTCTACTTGTGTGGTTTTATCCATATGGTAGGGTTAATGTAACATTGCAGATGTGTCTGAATTCGGGTGTGAATTCTGTAGAGTTTATTGAGCATAGCTCCAAATAGATCTAGGTATTGTATTAGATCTATGCAAGTGATTCTCGGTGGACGTAGCCTAAATTGGGTGAACCATGTTAAATATTGTCTCTTTGTGTTTTTCTTTTATTATTCTGCACTTTTATTTCAGATCTGTAATATTTTTTACATATTAGTTTCTACTATTGCGATTATGTGAGGGATTATTCCGCATATTTTATCCCTTATTTCCTAACACTACATACACACTACATAGAAAGGGGAAGTTAATTTTTCCATCCCACACATTTGCATTCTATCTAGCTACCACCCGCTATCTTGGCATCATCGGCGTAAGGGAAACCTAGGAGCACTATTGCACACACAATCACATAGAACTACATTAGGTCTTAGATGTAGTGCAGTGCTCAGTCGTAAGTTCACTAATTGACAATTGAGGACAGTCCAACCCCTCATTTTGCATCTTTATTTTTTATGATTTGATGTCTTTTTTAGGGTTTTATAGGAGAATATTTGTGTTGAAGATTTACAGGTACTCCTACGGTCAAAGTGTGACTTTCAGGAGATCAATGGCGAACAAGTGTGAAACCCTTGTGATAGTGTTAGAACCATATCCTAAGCTTCTTCGCAGCCTACAATGCCCACTAGAGGTCTAGGGCGGCCACAAGTGCCCTTGCCCTTATCCAGGCGGATGTGTGCTAGGAGTTTCGAGCACCTCTACGTTTTTCTGAGTGGAATTCTGATGGTCTGTGTTTCTGTTCTATCACATTCTCCAGTCCAGACACACTTCGGGATAAGCAAAATCAAGGTAAGTGCCCTATCTCTTGAATTTGCTTTCCTAAATAAATCAAATAAATTACCTAGCACCTGTATTTCATTGTATATCAATTGTAGCAGTCATTACTTTCAGATTTCAATAAAATAAATTCAAATTTTATTGAATCAGAGGCACATTAATGCAAAGTCAAGTCCACAAGATAGGGTTAAGTATCAAAGGTACAATCCCATTGCCTAGCAAGCTAGATCTTAAGTGTGATACTTAATTTGGTTGCAATAAACTGATATAGATATCACATGTTATATGAGAACGAACGTGAGGTTTGAGAATCTCATGCTAGAGTTAGTGACGGTATCATCAGCGTTGGACTAGGGGCGCCCACAACCCACTTAACATTTGTTTTGTAGGACTAAACTGGTCAAGGTATCTAGGGGTTTAAAGGTTGAATTTGTGGTACACAACGAGTCATCACATAGTATCAGAAGTACAGATTCTAGATAGGAGCATAACATGAAGCAACGATTTTGCGATGCATTAGAAAGTTTGTAGAGTGCTAAGGCAGTATACCAAGGGACCAAAACATACATAAAGGCCCTGTTGTCACCGGATTGTTGTAGATAATGATAACAAATATCATGTAAATATGCCGATGGATGGAATACCTGTTATCACATTGGTTAAAGGTTGAGTACACATGTTTCTGAATTCCGATCCAAGTTGATTGTGTGAGTTTCCTTTTGGCTGAGGAAGTAACTACATGTAATACAAATTTGGGTAAGGTTCTACAAGGTATTGGGGACAGTTAATAGCAAAAGTTAGTGGACTACCTGAGCATGAGCTAGATCCAGGAAGTGTGATACTTCCTCAACGGTTGTCCGATCCACTGATATATGACTTAATATGAAATAACTGAACATGCAAATAAAAGAATCTAATGTTAGTAATTAAATAATTTGGGTTCTCAGGCTTCTACTATGATGTGTCACATCCAATTAAATGTTTGATAACTAAACTGGTGAAGGTGCTTGGGTTAGGTTGCAGGAATGCCTACAGGTGGTCTACAGAGAGGTCACAGACAGTGGTATGTGGTAAGATTTGGTGAAGTTTGGGTTGACTTTTGGGTGATTAGGAATGCTTACTAGAAAGAAGGCAAGATTTACCAGGCACAAAAAAGATAAAAGAACCTATTAAGTAAATACATAAATGATGAAAGTCAAATACACTTACTTGTATTTACAAGCCTGGTAGGTGTAAGGAAGGCAGTGGTTGATCCATGAAGAACTTGGTGGTCAATGTCACGATAATGCTTCCTGGAGTGCTCCCATGAATTCTAATGACTTTGGACGAGTATCAGGTACTTACTTGGGCCTGTGGTTGAATGTATTTCGTCATTTGGATGATGAGAAAATCTTTGGTTCATGCTTGAATGCATATAGCTCTCTCAAAACTCAAAGTGACCAACCTGGGAGTAAAAGGTTGTCAAAACTATATATAAGGTAACCGATGACGGTTAGGGTGACTGACGTCGGTTGAGGGTTAACCGACGTCAGTTAAGGAGGGAAATCCTAGGTTTACCGAAAATAGGAAATCTTGCTATTTTTGGTGTGCTTTGATTGTCCATCCGGGTCTCAAGTGATGGTTAGCACTTAGATAAGCGGGAGTGTTGTTGGAGAAGGAATATGTATTTAATTTTAGGGTTAGACTAAGTCCAGTTGGTTAAGATAAGTGGAGACTTAGTCTTAGTTAATTAATAGACTAAGAATAAGTCCATGGTGAGGTGTCTAGGTGATGTGGCTAGGTGAGGTGTAAATTAACTTAATTAAAGTAATTAAATTAATTAATAGTGTGAGGATGAACATTAATTCAATTGTAAGTAATTAAATTAATATGAATGTGGGGTAAGGGGTCATGGTTAGGTGAATACGTTACGTTAATTAATTAAATGGGACCAAGGGGAGTGTGACCCAAATTTGGTGTCTACATTTGCCCCTTTTTATCGCGTAGCTTGTATTGGTAAGTGATGCTAACAAAAACAGGAAGTGGTTGCCCCAAATATAGGTGAGAGTGGGGTTTCCCTAAGTAGGACTGAAGGTAAGGTTGCCCTAAGTGTGGGTGGAGGTGATCCCCCTCAAACCAGGAACTAATGAGGTGTTAGACGTAGTCAGGAGTGGTTTGATAAATGGGTAAGTGATGAAAGTGAGGGTAGGTGTAGGTTGAATTATAGGTAATGGTATGGTCATAGCTTGGGTAATCGGTAATGGTTATATTGGGTAATGGGTAATGGTAATGGAAATCGAATGCACGCACACGTATAGATTGGGTGACACATGGTACCAGGTGGAAGAGCTTGCAAACTCTACGTTGTCTAAGGTCGATAGGTTTATCCAAACGAGGTTTAAAGTGATTCAGGTATCCAAGGGTATAAGTTAGATATGGTCCAGAAAACACAACTTAGGTTAGGTGCAGGAATGTTTTAGGTATGATCTGGTACACCAAAGGTTTGGTCGGGATAAACAACATGACAATAGGCAAGGTAAGGTCATTAGGCTAAACAACACTTAGTAACAGTACATTACAAGGTATAGTGAGTACACAAATTCAATTTTCACAAAAGGTGGTTCAGGTAAGGGTATGTAGGTCATACGCACGGGTAAGGCCAAGGTATAGGTAAATAACATGACCCTAAACACAATTAAGGAAATGTATAGGTAATTTAGGTTTGTGGGTAGTGTGTAACAGGTGTTGGTAAGGTAAAAAGTTGTTGGGTCAAGTAATTTTTTGAGGAAAAATGGGCATAGGGTGGGTTTAAAAGGTAATGGCAGGTGATTAGATGTCAGTTAGGGTGTTTGACCAATGTCAAGTCCCATGAAGTAGGGTAGGTATGATGTAGGTAATGGTCAGGTCAGGGGTAATGGTTATTTTGGGTAGATTGAGTTCTATTGGTGTAGTTATGGGTAATGGAAATGAAACACACATTCATATTTAACATGGTTGGAAGATTTGAAAACTCTACATCGTCCAGGTCGATGATCTAAGAGAGGTTTAGGTGCCATTCAGGTATCTAGGTTGACATTGTGATATGTTTAGAAACAAAGTTGAGTGTTGGGCCCCTAGGTATCGGCTAAGTACAAAAAGGCGTGTTAGGTATGCAAAGTTGTACAAAGCAAAGGTTTGGTCGGATAAAGCAACATGACAATAGTGAGTTAATTGGCAAGGTGATTAGGATAGAACAAGTGGCATGGGTAATAACATGACAAAGGTATAACAAGGTAGTGGGATTTAACCATTAGGCACAACAAAAAGAGGTGCCACTTAGGGTATGTAGATGTCAGAGCGCACAAGGTGCTAGGTTGAGGCCCACGGCAAGGTAATATACCTCACATGGTTGAAAACACAATTGTTGAAGGACCATGTATTGTAATTTGAGGCTTATGGTTGTAGGAGTATGCCCCCACAAGTTTGGTAATTTCCATTGTTATTAGTGATTAATGGAAAGGCATCGAGATCATTAGGCATAATTGCGTCGAGGTCAGTTAAGGCATGATGTAGATTTAGGTCAAATTAGGCATGGTGGAGTCTTAGATCATGTAGGCATGATGGAGTTATGTAGTTAGGCATGGTGGAGTTTATCTTTAGGCATGGTGGAGTCAGGTATAGGCATGATGGAGTCTAGGTGAGTTAGGCATGATGTTGACTTCATGTTTATTGGGTTTGATTTAATGATCCAAGTGATTGGTAGTATGGAAAATAAATGATGATGTATATGTATGTTGTGGTGTAAATTTCCAAATTTTGATAGTTCATGGAAATGTGAAATGATGGATGGATTTGATGTAATAAATGGTAGGTATGCATGTTTTTATGTTTGTTTAATTTCCAAATTTTATGTAAAATGGAAACTAGTCTAAGGTAGAATGTGAATAGAAAAATGGGGGGAAATTGGTTAGGGTAAAGAGTGGCTAAGCTAACCTCCAAGGGCCCCATGCCCTCAGAGTGCTACTTACATAGCCCCATACGAAGAGGGGCCTCAGGCCTCGATGTAGTTCTCCCATAAGCTAGGGAAGAATATGATGAGGTAGAGGGATGGGTTGGTAGGTTTAAGCATGACTTTGAGTCTAGGTCATTTATGCATGGTTGAGTTTAGGTCAGTTAGGCATGGTTGAGTTTAGGTCATTTAGGTATGGTTGAATTTAGGTGTCGAAGGCCTGGTCCTATATAGGATAATCAATAAGTAATGAAGAAGGTGATTGGTAAGAGGTGACAAAAAATCCGCCTAATTGACAAGAACTATAACAAGTCTATCATACCAAAGATGGGCTTATGAACGTAAGACCCTGAAGGTGTTGCATGATTGACCATTCTAAGGGTGAAGAAAGTCACATGATCACGAAATGTCACATTTGTGGCACGTCCCTTGAGCAGGCAGGAAATTAGGGTGAAAAGGCGATGAGGTGAAAATAGTTTGGTTTTAGCGTAACTTGGTGTGAGACAACATGCCTATTTGGCAAGAGACCCAAGATTAAAAATAGGCAAGTCCATGACGAAAAAGTTATCTTTTTCTTTTTGCTTTTTTTTTTTAGATTGATCAATGTGGGAAGTCTATATGGGATGAGTATTATCTCCTTGAGGTCTTCGTGAAGCTGATCGATGCAATTCAGAATATTTATTTTATTTTATTTTTTCAAGAATAGTCTTCTTTTTATGATAGACTATGTATACGTATGGCTAGCTTTGTATAGTTGTCCTTCGAGGGAGCAGTCTATTTATAGCAGTGAGATAGAAAGAGTAGATGTCCTTTTTGAGGGAGTCATCTTTTTGTTAGAAGTTTGAATCAAGGAGTTTAATCCCATTTTACTTTTGAAATTGTTTTTTTTTTGGACTTTTAGGTCATGGACAAGACTATAGAGAAAGATAGGATCTTGTGTTGAAGACAAAACCATAGCACACAGAGGTTAACTATGAAAGAGAGGGTTTAAGGAATGAATGACCATGGGATTCCATCTTGAAAAAGATGAAAAGTATCCATGAGAATCATGCCATGAGTAGAGCTATGGTACTCATATTGAAGACAAGGCTGAAAAAGTGATGGGTAATCACATGATTCTTGTTTAGTCGTTGATCCTTAAAATAGGTAAAATGGAAGGTGAATGGTGCTCAAGGGATAAGCATTTTAACTAGACAGAATGTGATATAGGACTTGATTCAACAATAGAATGGTCAAAGATGCAAGGCATTGAGGGGCTCAGGTTCAGGTTTACCTTCAAGTGAAGACAAACGATAAGCACCTGATCCATAGGTATGAGTAACAATATAGGGTCCAAGCCAATTAGGAGAAAATTTTCCCCGTTTAATTTTCTCCTCTTTTGTTACATGTTTATTTTCCTTCAGGACGAGGTCACCGACCTGGAAGGTTTGTTCATGGACATGTTTATCATAGGCACATTTGATACATTTTTGGTAGATTTGGAGGTGATCAAGAGCATTGAAATGACATTCATCTAATAACTCAAGTTGTGCCAAATGGTCTTGGAAAAATTCATCATCATTGAGCATCTCTTTGAGTGAGATACGAAGAGATGGAATTTGGACTTCAAGAGGAAGAACAACCTATGTAATGTAGACCACAAGAGAAAGGCGTGGTAGTAGTTGAGGTATGAATACTAGTGCGATAAGCCCATAAGGCAAAAGGAATGTGCATATGCCAATCCTTCCCAATATCGTCAAATACTTTCATAATAATTTTGTTTAAGGTTTTATTGGTTGATTCCGCTTGGCCATTGGTTTGAGGGTAATAAGGTGAAGAAAAGTTGAGTTGAATGTCGAAGGCATCAAAAATTTTCTGTAAGGTTTTGTTTTTGAACTGTTTTCCGTTATCACTGATGAGGCGGCGAGGAACACCAAAGCAACAAATGATGTGATGATTGATGAATTCACATATTTTCTCATCTTTTATAGAAATGAGAGGCATGGTTTCTACCCACTTAGTGTAGTATTCAGTAGCAGTAATAATCCATTGATGACGTTGTGTAGAATGAGGATTGATCTCTCCAACAAGATCCAAACCCCATTGAGAGAAAGGCCAAAGGTCTCATGTGACCTGTAAGGCGTGACTAGGTTGTGATGAAGATTAGCATGTTGTTGACACTTCACACAATGTTTGACATAAGCACAAAAATAATAGTTTAAGGTGGGATAGTAATAGCCTAGGTGGAGAATGTATTTAGTGATAGCTAAACCACTTAAGTGACCCCCACAAATTTTGTCGTGAACTTCCTTTATGGTATAGGGAATTTCATAACTTGTAAGACATCGTAAGAGGATACCATCAAATCCACATTTATAAAGAAGACCACCCATGATGACATAGCGAGAGACACTTTTGAGAAAGTCTCGTTGTCCATTGCGAGTAAGATCTAGAGGCATAATGGAAAGGGAAAGGTAGTCAACAAACTACTTATACCAAAGGTCACGTGGGTCAGGTTCAATGGTTCTGACAAGGTTGAGGTCTTGAAATAGATAGGAAGGTGATTGCAACCTTTGTACTGTGACAAATATTTTTGAGTCAGAGGGAGAAGCGAGTATTGAGAAGTAAGGCAGGCCATGGTATCCACAAATTTATTAGTGGAACACAGGGTGGTTTGAAGTTCATAACAGTCAAAGGTAGTCAAAATTATGTCAACATGATGCCTATACTTTTGAAGTACATCATTACAACATTGGTATATACCATTCACTTGGTTTACAACCAGTTGAGAATCGCCAAAGATATTAATTGATTTAACATCTAAGGCGATGGTGGTTTGAAGGCCTAATACGAGTGCTTCATATTTGGCAATATTGTTAGTATAATAAAAATCTAGTTTGAAAGATAATGGCATAGGCTCACCATCAAGAGGAATGAGGATAACTCTGGCACCACCCCAATGCTAACATTTGGAACCATCAAAGACATAAGGTCATATAGTAAATGGTATCGTCCAAAGAGAGGGTAGAGATGGATTCATCTAGGAAATTGAAGTTAGAGGATTGATTTCTAGAGAGGGGCATGTCTGTAAGTTGGTCAATGATGGTTTTTCCTTTGATCATTTTGATGGATGAAATTTGAGGTCTAGGTCTACAAGAAGCATGAGCCAATGTGCAACACGTTGATGTTGGTAGGGCTTAGTGTGCATGTAATGTAAGGGGTCATTATTTCCTGATAATGAATGTTTTATGGTTGAGTAACTAACAGCGAATTTTAGTGGTGACAAAATACTAAGTCCAATCCGCTAAGTAGAGTTAATTTTCGACAAGACACCCCTCACTATGTCTAGGTTCATAGTCCAAAGATGGTATGAATTGGACATATAATGTAACTACTTTCAGTAAGTGTTTTTGGCATTGCGATGAGTGAGCATGAAACCCAGGGAATATTCAGTAGTAAAAAGTGTAAAGGTAGTAACCGGCGGTTATCCTTAGTGGGAATGAGCCAAGGTGGTTGGAGGAGGTATAGAAAATTATTAAAGATGCTTTATGTCATTCAAAGGATCAAATTTGAAGTTGACATCCATTTTAAGGAGATGATGAAATGGGTGACAGGTAGATTGAGGGAAGCTAAGAGAATAAAGATGACAAATAGATTGTATCTTGCATTGTAAACTATGAAGTTGATGAAGATTAAGTAGAAGGAGGAATGTTAAGAATAGCCTTGACAGTGAAGATCAACTTCTATGGAGAGGAGTTGGACAAAGAAATAGTCAGAAATCTTGAGGAGCTTGCTAGAACAGGATAACAAAGCCATCACTACATTGGGTTTTTAAGGTGCAACATAATATTTAATGAGACAGAGTCAAAGATGACTCACTTAAGCATGGTAAGGTTCTTTGGCTCGACATGTTTGAGATTTGGTAACAGATATGTCAACATAATATTCTTATGCAATACATAATGTCATGAAAGATATAAGTCATAGTTGATATGTAGCATCTAGCAATTTTAAGGCCAAAGGGCTTGACATGGTAGAACAATATCCCCCATAGTGAGTGATGAAGGTTGACCTTTTTGTGTTCATCTTGCAGCATATTTGGTTTTTGAATTTTCGTTAATATTTTGTTATAGACCCGAGAACTTGGTACCATCCATGAGATGATAATATCTCATGGCTAAATGAGATCAACTAGTTGGTCAATTGGAGGTAGAGGAAAGTCATCTTTAAATGGTATTGCTCCAAGGATCTGTGGAGAATTCTCTGGAAATGCAAAGTCCTCCTATCACTTTTGTGTTTGTGACTCAGTGTATTTATATATGTGACTCATTTTTGACAGCCCACCATTAGGTGAATCCAATGGTGCATGTTGCCTATAATCCAGCGTGTGTTCTATGTGAATCTGGGCGCTCACCCAAGGCATTACGCGAGCGTTGAGTCTTCTCCTTAATGTGAGTTTAGTATTGGTGACATATAGGTTTTTGGAACTTAAGGATAGCACTAGCAGCAATGAGTTTAGTGCAACAAAACTAAGGCTAAGACTAGATTTCTTAAGACATGAGTGTATCTAGTTTTCTAGTCTAAAAAGTGTACCTAATTATCTAATAAAGGACTTTTTCCCTATGTTTCTCTTCAAATGAGCAAGCATGACACCCAAGGAATGATCAGTGGTAGAAATGTAAAGGTAAAATGGTTGGTGATCCTTAGGTGGAATGAGCAAGGGGGTTGGAGGAGGTATTGTTTTAAGGCATCAAAGGATTTAATGGCATTCATCATCCCATTTTATGGAGACATCCTTTTTTAGGAGATGATGAAATGGGTGGCAGTGGTCAAAAGCTGTAAATAAAACGATATAGATTTACAACTTTCCTTGTAAACTATGAAGTTGACAGGTTAGTAGGTGGAGGAATTTCAAGAATAGCCTTGATTTTAGTGGGGTTAAATTCTATGCCATGCAAATAAATATAAAACCAAGGAACATTTCTGTAAAGGACCTTTCTTTAGACACACTTCTTGGGTTAAAGGTGAACAAAATATTTGATAGACGCCTCTTGAAGATGACCTTAAGGACTGTAAGGTGTTCTGCCCAATGTTTTAGATTTGGTGATGAAGAATATCATCAACATAATCTTCCAATATGTGATGCATAATGTCATGAAAGATATAACTCATAGCCATTGATATGTAGGCACCAGACGTTTTTAAGGCCAAATCACTAGGCATGACACGATAGTAGAAGGTCCCCAAGGAGTGATGAAGGTGGTTTTGTGTTGATCTTCCCGATACAAGTAATATTTGGTTATAACCCAAGAAACTTGTCCATGAGTGATAGCATCTCATGGTCGACTGAGATCAACTAGTTGGTCAATACTAGGTAGAGGAAAGTCATCTTTGGGGAAAGATAAGTTAAGGTTGTGGAAATCCATGTAAATTTGGAGTCCCCTATCACTTTTGTGACAGGGACAATGTTAGAGATCCATTGAGGGATAATCAATGGGTAGGATGAAGGAAACCAAAAGAAGGCATTGGATTTCTTCTTTGACAAGAAGGGAAATGTGAGGATGCATTTTCCGTAGCTTCTGTTTCATGGGTTTGGATTCAGGAATAGTGATGATATTATGGACCACAATGTTTGGGTCAATACTAGGCATATCAGTGTAGGACCAAGCAAAAGCATTGTTATGATCCTGAAGGAAAGAAGTAAAAGCTTCCTATTCAACAACATCTAAATATTGGCCTATCTTTAGAATGTACGGGTCATCCTGAGTGTTAATATTGATTTTGATGGTCGATTCATTTAACATGGTTTATGTCTTAGAAGGTAATGACTTGGTGGATATATGAATCTTCTACACCAAGGTAGGTGAGAATAGACTCATCATCCTGACATTAAACGACATTAATAGAAGGTGTATCATCATCAATCATGTTAGGATACAAGAAGGGAAGAGAAGAGGGAGCCTCACCATCTCATTGATAAGTTAGAGGTCCTAGAGAAATGGTGTTCATGAAAAAAAAAGTTAGGAGGAATGGATTCTGGATCCATAGACTCCGTAGGTGAAGGTGGTGAAGTTGGTGAATGGGGTGAAGAAGGTTTATCATCCTCAATGAGTTTGACTCGGGCCTTCTTGGGAGATGGTTCGAAAAATCCAATACCACTGTGGTCTTTGTGTTTACGGGTGGTGCATGGGATGACAGTATGGTGACCTTGTTCATAGAAACCAAAACCAAAACCCTTCCATGCACAATGATGGAGGAAGGTGTGGGTGAAGTGGAAGTTGGTGAGAGATTGAAGGTCAGATGAAAATGGTCACATTTGGGAAGGGCTCAGGTGAGTAGGTAGAAGTATCAAGTCCCCATACGTTAAGTTGGTGTGAAGGTGGGAGGACCGTAAGGGAAAACCTCACCTATGCGGTGATCATAGCGGGGATGTTGGTGAAGGTTACCATACTCTTGAGGAGTAAGGAATGTGTCGATGTTGTATAGGAAGTACTCCCCCAGAGTGAGATGTTGAAAAACACCTTCTAAGGGATCGGTAGTTGGTATATGGGTAGCTAGGAAATGGATGAATTACTGGGTGGAGAAGAAGAAGAAGCATTGGTTGGTTGAGAAGTAGATGGGTTAGTGGATGGGTTAGCTATAGAGGCTGCAGGTAGTGGGAATAGAGGAGTTAGGTGTGGGAGAGGTAGCGGCAAATGTTGGTGGATGGGGCCATGGGTGAAGGAGATGTGGAAGTGGTGGTAGATGCCTTAACTAGGTATAAGGACATCATTAGGTCTATACAACATGTTACAGGTTTGAATGGTGAAGGGTCAGCTGGAATGGTATAGTTATGTCCTTCATGTTCAAATTTTACACAATGATGTAAGGTTGAAGGAACACAACCCATGACATGGATCCAAGGTCAGCCAAGAAACATGTTGTACTTGAATTCCCCCTCTAAGACATAGAATAATTCTAGAATGGTACGAGGGGCCCACGCGAATGTGGAGAATGATGGTGCCAAGGGTCGAAGTTATGGCATCATTGAATGAACACAACATAACTGGGTTATTATGCATGTAATTGGTAGGGATGCAGCATTTGGTTGTATGCATGGGAGGAGATAATGTTGATGTTGGCACCGCCATCGATCATAACGCATCAAACACATATATTATCAATGTAGATGGAGATGAATAGGGTGGGATCAGGATCATCTGATTGGAGAGGTATAATCTTGTCATTAGAGAAACTGAGAGTGGCTACTTGATGAGTGGTAGTGGGTGCAGAGGAAGGGGATGAAGTGGTGAGAGAGGCCACATGGTGAGGAGTGATAATGGATGCCACAGGTTAGGGTCATTAGGTAAAACCTTGATAGATTGTAGAACCTCCATGAGGGCCTGTTGGTGAGACTCAGAGGTTTGGATAAGGTCATACAATGACATTTTGAGAGGAGATTGGTGTAATTGTTTAATCATTGTATGAATGGGTGACCCCATCAGAAATAGGGTATGTGGGTCCCCAAATGGTGATTCTTGGTGTGGGTGTAGATGGTATATTGGGCATATGATTGGTGGATGGGCTGGTTGTTTTCTCCTTTTCTTTTGTCTTTCTGGGTGTGAGTGGCAATGTTAACCATATTAATATGGGGTGAGGGAGAAGTTGAGTCATGATAGGTGTAGTGACAGGATAGGAATATAATGAAGGACAATGTTTTTGTGAAAGAATTTGGGCGCACTGACATTTTGGTGGGGTTTTGGCTAGCTCTCTTATGTGGACCATATTGATCTCAAATGTTGGAGGTGGATAAAAAGGTTTTGGAGGTGGAGATGAAGGTCATTGAATAGGTAAGGGGTGAGGGTGTGTGGTGATAGGTGAAGGTGGAACAGGGTCCTCGTCTAAAATATCATCATCATCAAAGTTTTCTTCAGGAGGACATAGTTGGAGAAGAATGGTCTTTAGAGCCTTATAGTTTTCTACATCATGCCCTGACACACGATGATAGGCACAAATTTTGGTATCGTCAAACCCTACTGGTTTGGGTTTGAGTGGGTCGTAAGGTCTAAGTGGTGGAAATGTGATGACAATGGTTTCTAAAAGGTTTGCTAAGATTTTGGCATAAGACCCTGCCAATGGATCACAATGTGAGGTAAGTGTGGGTCTAGATGGAAGGTGTGGGTGATTTTGGTGGGAGAGGTGCTACAAGGAGGTGGAATCGGAAGTGGAATAGGTTTGACCACTATTTTGGTAGGTAGTACTATTTTGGGTTTGTGTTGTACCTTCTTGGGTAAAGGTGTAGCGGATGAGCTAGCGGTTGAAGGTGTTGTAGGTTTGACTACCTCTTTGGAGGGTAGTGGGATCTTGGATTTTGATTGCACCTTCCTGGGTAAAGGTGAAGAAGGAGTGCATGATGTAGAAGGGAAGGTAGATGGCGGAAGGGGATGGGTTAGCCAAGGTGATAATGGAGGTGCGGTGAAGGTTTTTGGAAGAGGTAGGTGGAGGGTATTGGTTGAAGAGTGGGGAATACCATAGGTAGGGATGAGGCTACTAGAAGTGGTGGGGGTATAGGTGGTAAAAAGGTTGTAGGTGACGAAAAAGGTGTACGTTGTGTAGGTAAGTTAGGTATAACAAAGGCTCATGATGAGGAGATGGGTTGTTGTGTTTTTAGTTTACCTTGGGTAGGAGGTTTTTGGCCAAGGTGGATGGGTGAGGTCCTAGGATAGATGGAAGTGGTGAAGGTGAAAGAAGGGTAGTAGGTGAAACCGGTGTATGTGGCCTAGAAGGTTGGGTCTTCCTTTTAGGTGGAGGAATGGTTTTTTGCACGGGCTTGTGAGGATGTGGCTAAATCCAATTTGATGGGAGGATGAACTAGGCTTGATGTCAGCATGACACCCAATGTGGTAATGGTTCTGGACATGGGGGAAGGTATGGGTGATGAAAAAGGTTTAGGTGTTGGCGAAAGTTCAATTGTTGGTAAGGGTTTAGGTGTGGGCGAAGGTGATGAAGAAGAGGCCATTATGACTAGTATGGGCATGGTTGGTTTGGTTGTCTGAAAAACCTTTGGATAAATCATGGAGGTATCAATAGATGACATTTACATTTGGGTTGAAAAAGGTAGCCGAAGGCATCCCCAAAGCATGGAATTATCAACATAATCCAAGTGGTCAGCCAGGCATGAAAATGACATTGTTGTAGGAGGAGATGATGTTGACTTGGTGGTAATCCCTATAAAAAAATGTCTGTGAGATAGGGAACTTGGTTGGCTTTAGACTCTGTGGGTAAGAGAGCTAAGAGAAAATCAACAGGATCCTAGAAGGCTAATGGGGAATTGTCACCAATAGGCAGTGGCACTTCTAAAGGATCTCTGATGGGTAGGGGAGATGATGAGTGGGATGAGGTAGGTTCCTCTTTTGGTGGAGAGGAAGGTGAGCATGACTCTCCCATGGGTAAGAGAGTTAACACCATGGGTTGTTCATTAGGTTGAGAGGTGTATGGGGAAATGATCATTGGCCAATATTACAGACTCCTCTATGGGTAAAGGGGGAGATAAGGGAGACTCCTATGTGGGTAAAGGAGTAGATGAAACAAGATCCTCTGTGGATAAAGGATCTCATGCAAGAATCTCCTTGATAGAGGGGATAGGAGGAAATTGAGGAAGGGATGGTATGAACTTCAAAAACAACATGAACTTCATGGACATTACTTTCATTAGTTGAAGGTTCAAAAGTTTGGTTAGATGACAGGGTGTGATTAGGAAATGAATTCTTGAAGATATGCAAGTTCTGATTAGCCAGTGTGTTCAGGTTGTCCAAGACAAGATCTCCATTGTCTAACATTTCCTGGATGATGTTTTTGAAGGTTATACAATTACCATCACTATGACCTTTAACGTGATGATAGTTGCAGTAATCATGTTCCTTATACCATGTCATGCATAGGATGAGTGGGGTCAAAACCAATATGGTTTGATGGGTGGAAGAGCAATTGCTCTAGATTTTAGAAGTTTTTCTAAAACTGAATAGGGCTCTCCTATGGGAGTGTACTTTCATGTCCCACCTGAACTGGAAAGCTTGAATGGGAGAAAGGTTGGAAGTAGGATTTGATTGATTGGATGGGTGAGATGGGCCAAATTTTAAAACTACCACATTGGCAGATCCTTTGGCTTTGGAATAATTGTTTTGGGGTTTAGAAGAGGAAGAGGCATCGTTTGACTTGAATGCATCATTTTTTTTACGTAATTGAATTTTCTTCTCTTCTATGGCATGGATTTCAAGTTTTCTAGCCATGGTGAATGCCTCATCAAATGTGTGGAAGGTTTGAACTTGGAGAGTTGGTGAGATGTGTCTGGCACAAGCCCTGTAAACAACTCTATAAGCTCAGTTTGAGGTAGTTAGAATGTGAGCTGGTTGATGAGGCTTCGCCAACGAGTGAAAAAATATGTGATAGATTCATCTTCATATTGTCATGTTGAGTACAAGTCGGTCATGGTGACCTTCTTGACGATATTGATCAAAAATGGTCCAAGAAGGCTTGAGCCACTTGGTTGAATGAGTAAATGGAATGTCTAGGTAAACCACTATACCAATCCAACACAGGTCCTGTCAAGGACATTGGGAATGTCTGCAAGAGTAGAGCATCGTCATGAGCATTAGATAACACCCATGTTTGAAAGACCACAAGTGTTGTTGTGGGTCTTCTTTTCTGTTGAACTGGTTGAATTTGGGAATTTCCCAATGCATAGGGTATGGAAAAATGGGAATAGATGGATGAATGGGCTCATTGCATATTTCATTGTATGTCAAAGAGTTGTGAGAGCCAGAAATCGATGCTTCCAATGTCTGCATCTTTTCCATCATCATTTTAATAAGGTCGTTGGTAGGTTGTGATGATTGGGCATACCCTGTAGTATAAGGGGTAGATGATGAATGTATGATGAGGATGGAATCCCAGTATATGGTGGTGCCAAGTATGAGAACTACAAGGGGGGAATAGATGCAGGTGAAAATATCCCAAATAGGTGATAGACGAGATAGGGGGTTGTTGGTGATATGTGTAAGTAGGTGGGGTGGATGTAACAACTCTTGTAGTGATTGGAGGTAAAGATTACAAGATGGAGAGGATGATGTTTTGGAATGGAGTATGGGTTGGTGAACACCATGGGTGGCTGCGATGCAATAGGTATATATGAGGTAGCAGGTGCAGACGAGGCTATGCTCAAGGTGGGTGATGAAGGAATGGTTGACACCATGGGAGAAACTGATGTAATGGTGCGAATAGATGTTGTAGGTGCAATAGATATAGATGTTTTGGGGTCAATTTGTGACACCACAGGTGGTAAGGTGGAAGAAGGTAAGGCCGAGCTAGTAGTAGCTAATGTAGAAGTGGGGGTGAGGGTAGGGGGAATGGACATAGGCATGTCATATACCAGTTGTCCTGATGAGTCCCGAGTAGATGAATGGGCTAAATAGTATTGTAAGGTAACATGATTTTGGTCAAGGAGTCTTGCAAACTCCTCGTCACTGGTACTTGATGATGATGGGCTGACTGGGATCCATAGGTGACATGATGGAAGGTGGTGATGGGCTAGGTAGGAGTGGTTAAAGGCTAGTGTGGAACACGAGGGTGTTGGCTTGGCTACGAGTCAAAACCATGTGAGTTAGCATAGATTGGTAATCTGATCTCTGTAAATGACACAGAGGCACAGAGGAAATGGAGAAAATATGTTCTAGGAGGTAAAACTGGTCATTGTTTTAATTAAAAATTAAAACACAGGAACCGACAATGGTTGGGTTAATTGATGACGGTGATAGAGGGTGACCGATGGTGGTTAGGGTGACTGATACCAGTTACTATGGAATAATCAAAAGTTTGATAAATGTGGTAATAACTGATGAAAATGAAGACAAAATCTGGATTTGATAGTGATTTCAAAGGTCCATAAGGTATGATGATGTATCTGAGAAACCCCATAAAGAATAGAAATGTGATGAGTGTTGTTTTGGTGAAATAACCCAAAAAGTAAGAAACTCGAAAATGTTAGGTAAACTGATGACAGATCAGATGTAAACCGATTGATGGTCATTGGACTGACGCCGGTCACTATGAAATTTTGAAAAGATGGAGAAAATATGGGATTTAGTGACTTAGATCAGATAAAATACCAACCTAGAAACCTGAGTATGGTAATGATGAACCCTGACACACTCAGAAATAGTCAAGGAATACACCAACTATGATTGTGGAGTGTGAAAGGAAGAAAATAATGAAGAATATGACCTCACAAATCAAAACAAAAATCAAGCAAAAACTAAGAAATACGAAATGCTATTGGTGAATTTTATGTTTTAGCTTATGTTATTTAGGACTGACTTGAGAATAGAATAGATTTTTTGGTTTGATAGAAGGTACCCTATGAAAAGAAAAGAACTAACGACAGTTTTAGGTAAAGTTTTGGTGGGGGTGGTCCTTTCTCCAAGATAATTATTGGACAGAGAAACCAGTCGGGTGCCCACTATCAATCCTCTAATCACGTGATTGTTGACAATTCTTCCAAGTAGGATGATGTTTAAGAAAATGTTAAATTATTTAAGTGGTTTGGTATAGAGAGTGTGCAAAGTGAACTATGATTGAATTAGTCAACCATCAGCTAAACATGACTTCTAGCATATAGGTTTCCCTCAAATTAATGTGTGCTACAATGCAACAGACCAAAATGAAATGCAAATTATTTTAAGCCCAAATCCACAATTATGTTTGATGTAGAAAATAGAGAATAAGAAGAGGAATTCTCTTTAACTAATGCAATGTAGTAGAAAGAAATACTTGTTATTTTTAGAGCACCAAAAATATAATTTATTTTAGACAAAATAAATAAGGAGAAGATTCTAGAGAAGAAAAATTAATGTGAATACTTTTCAAGAAAAATAAACACACAATTTTTACCTAGGAATGAACAAAATGCAAAAGAACCCCAAATGGATCCCACCGGGTCAAAATGTTTCACTGAATTGTTGCAGATAATAAAACAAATAAGGGTAAATAGGCCAAAGAGGAATACTTGTAGTCACATGGTTGAAGGTTGGGCGTGCGTGTTCTAATTTCCAGGTAGGACTGATTGTTGTCCTTCAAGATGTGTAAATTATTTAAGTGGTTTTGGTATAGAGAGTGTGTAAAGATGAACCTTTTGAATTAGTCAACCATTAGCTGGAATGACTCCTAGGTATAGGTTGCCCTCATTTAATGTGAGACATATAATCATGGAACAAACTATAAGGAAATTATATTCTTTTTAGAAGAAAAAATCACACAGAGATTACATTATGATGTAGAAAATGGAGAACAACCATGAGGAATTCCATCTTTCACTAAGATGAAATATCCAGTAGAAATGAAAGATCCATGTTCATTTTAAAGCAGGGCAAAAGGGTAATCACATGATTTTGTTTTATTGAAAATAGGTAACAAGGAGAATGATTCTTAAGACGAGAAGAAAATTAATGTGAATACTTTTCAAGGGGAAATAAACACACAATTTTTACCTAGGAATGGTCTAAATGCAAGGAATTGAGGGGCCAGGTTGATGGGTTTACCTTTAAGTGAAGATAAATGTTTCACTTGAATTATGAGTAGATAATGAAAGCCAGATAAGGATAAATATTTTCCCCGGAATACTCTTCTAGTCACATGGTTGAAGGTTGAGTGCCAGCTTGGAATTTCTAATTTGGACACGCTTATCCAAGCTGTTGTGTGAGCTTCCTTTTGGTAGGAGGAACTAGAGATGATCAAAAGCATTGACAAGATACAGTTAATAGAAAAAGGTTAGTGGATTTCCTAGCATGAGCTAGATCAAGGAAGTATGAAACTTCCTCGATGGTTTTCAATCCATTGATATATATAATTCAATATAAAATAAATGAACATGCAAATAAGAGAATCTAATGCTAGTGTTCTGATTTAGGTATCTCAAATTACTATTAATGTCCAATCCAATTAAATTATTTAATAATTAAACAGGTGAAGGTCCCGGGTCAGGTTGAAAGTTGGGTAGGTGGTCTGGGGGTCACAGACAGGGTCTGGGTAAGATCTGGTGTAGTTTGGGTTGATTTTGGATGATTAGGAAGCTTGTTAGTTTAAGGTAGTTTACCAGGCACAGAGACCAACATGCGTTGGTCAGGGTGTGACCGATGTCGGTTCAGGATAACCAATATCGGTTACTGTGGATAATGGTAGAATGTTAAAAGTGGGTGTCTAAGCTCTCTTTGTATCTATACAAAGAGTTGGGGAGGCTGTGGTGAGGTTGTAAGTGAGGTATCATATTTGGGTAAGGTTATGTGAGGTTTTGGGGACGTTAGGGGCAATTTGGTGAAAATTGACAGGGGAGACAGTAATCGATGTCATTCGGTGACCGATGTCGGTGAAGAGGAGAAACCAATGATGGTTAAGGTAACTGGAATTGGTAGGGGATAAATGGTGGTAATTAAATAAACTTGGTTTTTGGGCTTCTCTGTGATTACACAAAGAATGGAGGGAGGATGGTTAGGCTTGTAAAAATACTAGGAAGGCTCAGGAATTCCTAAAAGTTAGCTACGGAGAGGTAGAAGTGGTGGGTGGTAGGTTGGGTAGATTGGTAAGAAAGTGGGGGTGGAGGAATGCAGGAAAGAACAAGATCCAATAACAAAATGATAAAGAACCTATTAAGTAAGTACAAAAATGATACAAGTCAAATACACTTACTTGTATTTGCAGGTCTGGTTGGTGAAGGATGGAAGTGGTTGATCTGTGAAGAAATTGGTGGTCAGTACCATGAAAATGCTTCCCAGAGTGCTCTTGTGAATGCAAATTCATGTGGATGAGTATCAGGTACTTTCTTGGGCCTGTGGTTGAATGTATTTTGTCATCTGGATGTTGAGAAAATCTCTATTTTGTTCTTGAATACAGATAGCTCTCTCAAAACTCAAAGTGACCAACCTGAGAAAAAGGTTGAAAATTTTATATAATGGTAATCGATGACGGTTAGGGTGACTGGCATCGGTTGAGGGTTAACCAACATCGAAAGGTGGGAAATCCTAGGTTTACCCAAAATAGCAGATCTTGCTATTTTTAGCATGCTCTGATTGTCCATCCGGGTCTCAAGTGATGGTTAGTGCTTAGATAAGCAGGAGTGTTGTTGGAGAAGGAATAGGACTTTAATGTTAGGGTTAGACTAAGTCCCAGTTGGTTAAGATAAGTGGAGACTTAGTCCTAGTTAATTAATAGACTAAGAATAAGTCCATGGTGAGGTGAGGTGTCTAGGTGATGTGGCTAGGTGAGGTGTAAATTAACTAATTAAAGTAATTAAATTAATTAATAGTGTGAGGATGAACATTAATTCAATTGTAAGTAATTAAATTAATATGAATGCAGGGTAAGGGGTCATGGTTAGGTGAAATACATTACGTTAATTAATTAATGACAAAGAGAATTGACTGCAGAAGTGGAGTAGGGTAGGGAGAGATCTTGAATGGTGGTAGCTTATTTGGGATTGATAACACTGTAGATGACATAATAGGAGGAGATAATGGGGTAAAAAAAAAATTAAGGTGATTGCTTATGTGGAATCAGTAATGTTGTAGAGGATTTGAGAGTACGAGGGGATGGAATGATTTTTAGAGGAGGCTGCTTAGTTTGAATTAGTAACGTGGTAGAAGACTTGAGAGGAAGAGGGGATGTATTGATTTTTAGAGGAGGTTGCTTAGTTTGGAATGGGTTGGATGGGCAACTCTTGACTAACCAAAGAAGGAACATTAGTGATTATGGATTGATGTTCATTAGACATCGATGAATAAGATTTGGGAACCCAGTGGGATTTAGTAATTGGGGATCATCAGGAAGCAACATTTTGTGTAGCAAATGAAATGAAATCATGATGCTTAAGGTGGCCAATTTGTCATTTTAGAGCATAGCAATCATTGTCATTATGTCCATTAATTCGATGATAATTGCAATATGGGTACCCGTGGTATTTTGCGAGCCGATAAGGAGGATAGTAATGAGTAGATGGCAAGTTGATCAATTGGTGATTGAGGAGATATGGAATAATATCATATTGTTTAACATTGAAATAAAATTTGAGAGGTGTGAGTTGCGGTAAGACTTGGGGTTCACTAATATGAGCACATGTAGAAGTCATAAAAGTAACGTGAGAAGCATCCCTTGAGATGTTGGAAAATATGTGTTAAGAGACGTAATCATGGTTTCCATAGCTTGGATTTTGTCTTGAAATAAACAATACAAAGCTTGAAAACACTCTAAGATGGCTTGATTGAATGAAGGATTAAGAGCGGTGGAGTCATTAGATAGATGATCGAAGATATAACTTACTTGAGCAGGTGGTGTATTGTGAGGGAGATACATAGTGTTTAGGGTTTTTTGGAGAACAACCTTGCAAAGTGGATGCATTTGAAGTAGGTCATGCAAAGAGATTTGAGGAATTTGAGGAGCCATGAAAGAAGGTTAGAGAGAATAAGTAAAATGAGGATCCAAGTGTATGATCACGAGTAGGGTTCACCAAATGATTTCATTTAATATGGATTAAATCTAAATATTGCAGAGTCACTAGTGAACCAAATGATGTATAAATGCTAAAATATGGGAATGACAACAAGCAAAATAAGAATTTAAAATATGAAACCCCTAAGCAAAGAAGAACGAGAGAGGACTTAGTTTATTTACTCCGCAGTCTAGGATTGATCTGAACTAGCGAAAGTGTTCAATAGGATGAGTAAAGTGTCACTACTACTCACAATAAATTTATAGAATGTAGGAATGAGGCTGAACATTGGGTGCCCATGGTAGGACAAGGGCGCATGGGTGCTGAAGACTGCTTTTGGATGCCTGTGACTATGTTAAATGATCAGAATCTAGTTATTATTGTGTCGCAAGATCATCATTGTTGCTTCATGTTAATCACCTGAGAGTCGGTTCCTTGAATGTCAAAGGTACTTGTAACTTGTAAAATAGAAATTCACCTACAAAATCCCACAAACCACATCAAACCTAAAAAGAAAGATGCAATATGGGGAGTTGGATTGACTTTGGTGGTCACCCCAAGAG
Source organism: Taxus chinensis (assembly GCA_019776745.2). NCBI lineage: Eukaryota > Viridiplantae > Streptophyta > Pinopsida > Cupressales > Taxaceae > Taxus > Taxus chinensis. The sequence goes on along the minus strand of CM034154.1, from coordinate 733,739,726 downwards.
TGACCTTATGATCGACGCGTTGCACTACATCTCATGACTCCATATAGTTTATTGTGAGTGTATGTATAAATGATGCCCTAGGATGCCCCTAGTGCACAAGTTGCACTTGATAGAGGGTTGTAGCATAAATATAGACAATGTAGTAGAATGTGTGGATGGAATAGAAGGAACTTCCCCTTCCAGTGTTGTGTATGCAGAGTTGATGCAACCCTTTTCCCATGAATGGATGCTAGATGGATGTTTTAGAGTGCTTTAGGTGCCTTTTGGATGCAATCTTAGGTGATGATAATATTTCTTAGTGTTTGGTCCTTGATTTTGAACACATAACTATATATTTATATGATTCCCTTGTTTTGAATTTTGTTATTGATGACTAGAAGGCCAACCCATAATGTGAAAAAGATGCCCTAAAAGATAAAAGAGACAAAAAGAGTGAGTTGTCGAGCGTCAGAGGGCTGAGTCTACATGTGGATCTGTGGTGTTTGATGTCATGCACCCTCTTCTCCTTGCGCCCTCTCTTGTCTTTTGTGCCCCTCGTTGGAGAGTGATCAACCCTTTCCCTGGCATTGTTACCTTTCTTAGCTTAGGATTTCCCCTTTCTACTCATCCTTTTATCCCCATGGTCCCTTAGAATCACTTAGTTTAGGATTTGATTTATGCATTAGGAGTATCAGTAACATTAGAGATAGGTAGAGGAATTGGCCTTCTCCGGAGATCTGTCTCAAGTGCGTAAGGTCCCACAACTTGGAGATGGTTCCATTGTTGTCTCAAACAACTCGATTCTTCCAGATCCCGAGACACGGGTGCACATTTGAATGACCAACAGTTTTCTGGCATGCCTGGTGGGACCATTTTAAAGAGCTATACATCTTCACCTCAATAAGTTTCATGTATTATTGTTGAGATCCAACCTTTGGAGGCATCTTTCAATACATCTGGCGACTCCACTAATTCAAACGCACTCATTTTATCATTCGCATACTAGTTTCCCCTTTATTATTCCATCCATTTCTCCTTTTCCCTCGTTCTCACTCTCTTCTTTTGAAGTTGTGCAAACATTAATTCTTTCCCTTCCTAAAACTCTCTTTTGTAGTAGCAGAACTATTTCCCTCCACCCCCATAGTTTCTAAATCCTCCTCCAAACTAATTTTACGAGCCCTGTCATCCTGAATATGCATATAACTCACCTCCCATTGATATGTATGGTTATTTTCCTAATCATAATGTTTAAGAAGAATAGGTTTATGCAGATGATGGTGGAAACTCCATGGCAGAAGCTGATTTTGAGAGGAAAGTACAAAAAATGGAGATGGACATGATGCAACTCAGAATCAAGTATTCCATAAAGGCAACTAAAGTTGGCTACAAGGTCCCTTGTCCATGGGTAGGCCTTGTACTAGGTTGGTTTAGCGCCCAACAGAAGCTGCACTTTATCATTGAGATATTTCCCTAGATTACATAATGGGCTGAAGAAATGGAGGCTCACAAACCCCAGTGTTGATTAACCCTGTCAATGTGGCAACTTTGCACTATCATCCTACAACCCTCCCACTCCTCCACACCAACATACATCATCTCATTTTTTTTCCTATGTTCCCAGCGCGCTACCCCCACTGAGAATTGCCCTCCTACATCCTCTCACCTTTACTCCTCTGTTACCTCTCCTTCTGCGCATGCCTCCACTCCTTCAGGGTTGGGAGATGTTATCCAAATTCATGAAAGATAAATAAGTGTAATTCTGACTGGGCTATATGGTGTTTAAAACCAAATAGAAAACAAGAAACAAAGAAAAGATGCCAAAGATAGTCTTCAATTACTAGTTTTCTTTCTTAGGAATCAGATGAATGCTAGTATGCTTTTAGGACCTAGAAATGTACCCAAGTGCGTGATTTTGTGTCTACAACATCTCTTTGAAATGTGGATTATTCCCGATAGCACCCAACTTTTCGACGTCCAGCTCAACACACGTGGATCTGCTCATCCCAGCACATGTTAAATCCTCCTCACTCGGCGCTCTGCAACTCGGTTCACCCTTCAAACTCGTCACACTAACCCATCTAGCTCACCCACAAGCTTTCCCTCTAGCTTGTCGGGTAGCTCGCCTTCATGAAACTTTCCCTCCAATCAACTCATCAGCCAACTCATTGAGCTGAGTTAGTTCACCCTTGAGCTTGGGGTATCTTTCTTTTCCTCTTTTGAAATTTTCATCATTTTTTTTCCTTTTTCAATTAGATTAAGCTCAATTAATGGAAAATAAATCAAATTTCATCATTAAGGGGGCTTACCCTTTTCTGGGATTCATTATAGGTTTATTGGGCTTTTCTAAGCCATGTTTTTTGGCTCGTCATTGTTGTAGTGCTCTTCTTCACTTGAGGCTAGTGAGCGCGCCTTCCATAGCCTTGTGGCAAGAGAGACCCTCTTTTGTGATGTGAGATGCCTTCTCTCACATTAAACATTATGTTGTCCCCTTGTTCTTGCTTACCACGTTTGGTGCTTGTTTACGTTTGTCCCTTTACTTCCGACTAAGACTTGGTGTGGCTTCCACTTTTGCGTGATTCGTCGCCTACTGCAAGGTGAGTGGTCAATTATCTCACATCACATGAACACACCTTATTATAGCCAATGAACTACTTATAAAGTACCACAAACATGGGGGGTTATCATTGTTCTTAGGTGTTGTATTACATGCAAACGTATTCTTGGCTAAGTTTGATGTCTTGTAACCTAGTGTGTATTATCACACCCTTCTTTTTCATGTATTTTGCACCTCTTTACACCATGGAGGATGTTGTTTCCAAAGTTGAACTTCACAGGATCACTTCTCAACATCAACCACTTCTTCTTGGTAGAGATAATTACAAATCATGACATCCTTATATGGAATGCTACTTTACTCATAAGGGCCTTTATCCCATTCTGTATGGGCAAGGTCTTGCACCCACTGATCATTATCATCTTGAACACTACCTTGACACGTACGTCCATGTTGTTGGTCACTTGGTGTTACATGTCTCCAAACCTCTCTACCTTCATGTGGCAGACTCAGATCCTCCTCACACTATCTAGAGCATCTTTCAATCCTTATTTAGAGACCCTTCAGAGACTATTGTTGTTGCTTCTCCTACTGATACAGTTGTCTCCTCTTCCTCTTCGTGTGATGATAGTTCTATTGACATAAACTCACTTATTTCTGTACCTGATGACAAGGATTATTCTTCTACTTTTGATGATGAGAGTACTAATAAGGACTCATCTCCTCCTTATCTCAACCACTTTCTAGAGAATGTTGATACTCCTCCCTTCCCATCAAACATCAGATAGTCTTGTTCCCAGCCTCATATTGTCATTGCATCTGCCTCTTTTCCACTTCCAGTGTCTGAAGCCCTTTTAAATCCTCCTCCTTCATGCATTGATGATTCATATTTGTCAGAGATCGCTCTTCTATTTTCCGAGCCACCCTCTTGGGATGAGTATCTATCAGACCTTCATCGTCTCTTTGCAATGCCTACTTGTGATGTAGTATAGGGTGTTTCTCATCCTTCTACAAGTGTTTCGAAGGAGTCATTCATCTCCTTTGTTGGTAGTTCCCCTTCTGGAACTCTTATCACTTCCACTTTTTCAGAGAACATCATTGATCCACCTCTTCTTGTGGATCCTCTTTTTGTTATTGTGGGGGTTGTTGTTTTACCTTCACTTCACTTAGGCATCCTTTTTATAGATGTTCCTCTCTTACACTATGACAATTCTACATTTGTGGCATTACCTTCAGTTCCTTGGCACTCATTTGCTAGACCTATGTCACACTTTCATGGATCAAATTCAGAGTTCTTCGTGCTATTAGCTTTGGTTTCCTTTACAGAGTGGGTGGACTTCTAATACTCCATTTCTATCCTTCCCTAGAGCAGGAACATTGTTTGATGTAGGTGGATCTTCTTTACCATACAAGTCGATGCCCATGTCATTGACACTCTTCTTGGAGAATTCTTAGAGTTGTAGAGTTCAGATATGACTATGGCTTCACATATTTTTTGTTCCTCTTGTCTCCTTCCTCTCCTCTCTTCTTCTTCTAGAGAGATTGCAGTTGTACATGGGTACCTCATCAGGCCCTTAGTTGTCGGGGCCCATTTGAGGCATATTTCTTAGATTGTTAGGGGATTTCTTCCATCTCTTGTTGTGGATGTTTTTCCCACCGGGTTTTCCTCCGCTACTTAAGATCTTTGTTGTTCATAGGTGCCTCATCAGGCTTAGTTACCGGGACCCATCTCTCAATTCTAACTTGTCTCCTCATCCTAAGTTATGATGAAGGGGGATGTTGGTGTGTGTTATTGTCCATGTCATATGGTGAGTCATCTCACTTAGGTGAGGTCATAGGTCTTAGGTGTCATAGGGGGTATGGCATATTCTGTCATAGACTATGTCATATGCATGAGTGTGCATCAATGTTTCATACAGAAGTTACTTTCCATTTTAGGAATGTAACTCCTTTTCTCCACTTGAAGAGGTATGATTATCATACGTTGGGGGTTATACAACACCACTATCTACACCCATTTCCTTTAGATATATGAGAAGATGAGCGAGACCTTTTCCTTGCATGCACATTTCATGGTTGAATGCTTGCTCCTTCATGGAACTTCGTCACGCTTCCATTTGAGTGCAACTTGGTTGATGTACACGTTATCCTGCATGGTCCTCATTCTCACGTTTTTGCTTTCTCCGTCAAGTATAAGATAATTATTAAGACTTTTTCTATCACATGCCAAATTGTTTGCATTTACTTGTTATTATATGTCATCCTTCCATAAGCTTGGGGCTTGTTAATTAACATATCTATTTAAAGAAGTGATTTTTTATGTCATAATTAACTGTAAATCATTTTTTATAATTTTCTCTTTTTATCACTAATTAGGTGTTTTTACATTATTGAATTATTATTTTTAGAGAAATATTGTGTTAAGTAATAATCAAAAGTGTTTTGTTTTGGGATTGTCTTTGGGTGGGCATGGAAGAAATAAGGATATATACCACCATTGTACTTGAGGTAGAAATAATTGTAATGTGTTCTAGGTGGAATCATGGCTAGAGTATTAAAGGCATATTGGCAATATATTGTCATGTATTAGGAGAAAAGGGCAACCTGTTTTTCCAATTTCCATTGGCACATGCTATACCCATATAATTCAATTATTAGACCTATGTACACTTAATTCTTGGGCACTTTCAACCATTTAATTCATAAATATGAATGTACAAATCTTATCAGATTTACAATACGAAGTATAAGGGACCCTTTCATAGGACCTCGTATCCTAAATGATAAGCTCTCTAAAATTGTACACAAGAGACCCTCGATAATAATCACTTAATCTGGAAGAAGACAATGATATGTAATGGTCATTGAAATTTAAATAAATGAGGGTGTTTATACTTTTTGTTGTGGTTTTGGATAGGCACACACTTGTATGCACTCTCCTATGCTTTCTACATGTCACATGTATTTTACTGACTTTGCAGAGGGGTACATTTATCCTCTTTCTTAAATCAGGTATTTAGCAGCCAATGAATAGATATCATGTGGACTAAAATGGTGAAAGTTAGTGGATTGGAAGGCCCCTCGTCTTGTGACTTATTTTTCCTTCAAACAATTATATGCAATCCTATCGCTATGATAGATGGTTAGATCACATGTCTACACGAAGAATTGACAGGGCCCACAAGACCCAAATTCCCATAGAGGAAATTGATATGGCCATATGACAATGAATAAAGAAGTGAATAGAATATTTTTTCCCTATAAGAATTTTCTCATGTTAATCTAGTTTGGAAAAATGGTTATTGACGTAATTACTTGTTAACATTACAAATTCAACAACTGATATCGTGTAATATTGTTTGTGGATAATGCGTTATTTTCCTCTCTTTTTTATGTAAATAAAATTTAAGATCCCATATTCATTCATTTATAGTAGGATGTGAAGAAAAATATACCAAGATCCTTTATTGATAAACCATTTATAAGCAAAGAATTGCATATGTGAAATACGCGAAAAAACCTAATATTATTGTTTCTTCTTTCTTGGAAATTTATTATATTTATACATCTATTCTATTTTACTAATATGTTGCTCTCTATATTTTTTTCATAAACTGATTTTATTAGAATTCATTTGAAAAAAATTAGTGGTGTTGGCAATAATTGATCCCTTTGTTTTAAAGGGTGATGTTGTGATAGACATCGATGGACGACCTTTGAATTTTGGTAGCAAGCACTATATTTTACCTGTGAATTGTAGTGGACTTTGTATAAATGTGCATAATAACATGTCTAATGCACCTCAATTACAATAAGGATGATGGTGGCCTTACCTATCTGGGAATGTGATAGAGGAGAATTTCAATCAAAAGATGGTATTGTCTACTATTACAGGGGTATGTGCATGGATATGGGGGGCAAAAAAGTGGACAAATCCCAAAAAATAGCTAGAAACGCATACATGTTTTAAAATAGCGCGCACGCGTTATGTTTTGGTAGATTTAGTGATTACCAAAACATGTATGTGCTATAACGTGTACATGTTTTACTTTATTTAAAACATGCATGCATCATAACGCATACGTGTTTTGAGTTATATGAAGTTTATAAGGGGAAAGGTGGCATATTTACTAAAATAAATGTTAAGTATAATATTTCTTTTATTATTTATTTATATGAATTTCATATAAATAAATAATAAAAGAAATATTATATTTTAGATTTATTTTAGTAAATATAAGAAATTAGGGTCACTCTGCACCTAATGGAAGTGGTCCCATAGCTCTGACAGTTATAATCTAGAAGATAGTTTTTCAAAATCTAATCTTGTCAGTACTTACTCATTTTTAGGATTTCAGCAAGGACTTAAAACTTTCAGGGCATATATATTGTAGTCGGTATTTGTTTTAGGAAAACATATAATCGTTTTGTAGGTTTTTTGACCTGTTGGATTGGATTTGGGCCCTACCACTGCTTGAATTGGTACCAATTTTAAAATTTGGTCCATGATTCACTTTAGTCACCACGAATCAACTCTATAATGTTTGTCTACTTCTTACTAAAATGAGATCCTCACTTTGTACATAGAGGATTGCTCCATGAATGGGATTCCTATCCTATGGCCAAAATGAGGTGATTGTAATGTGCCTCCTCCTTAAGGTGTGATGACAGTATTATGTGTTGAATGAGTTTTTACGAATAGTACCAAGTGAATTGCATCAAGTGAACTCGGATGATTCTCATTCTTAGAAACATGGTGCTCCATATAAAGATCATCCCCTCACCTTTCCTGTCTCTAAAAAACTCCTCTCATGGAATCAAATTCAATATTACCATAAATTGTGTTGCTCATATGTCTCTCATGGAGATAGTCGATGATGTAATACTTCACACATGATGGTCCTGGATACCTCGGTGGCATGACTAGCTCATTTTAGCTTGTTCTTTGGAGAGATTTGGGTACAATGATAGAGTCATGATATGAGGATCATTAAGTCACTCCTTGAGATCCACATTTCACATTTAAACATGATGACTCCTTCACAATTCAATTTATTGACCAAGATGACACCTGGGTGTAAGTATGCTTATGGTACATAGACACCTTTTTTCTCAAGTTTCTCCTCATGGAAATGGGTTTCCTCCTCCAGATATGGGATGAATCCTTAAAAGAAATTTGAGGATGAGTTACATGTTCTAGACCTCCATACTTCACTTAAATAGTACAAATCACATTTTACAATCAATGAAACTATTCTAAAAATTTAATTCTTCCTGTAACTCAAAATTTAGGTCCAATTTCATTTTGAACTGGGAGGGGAAGCTGTAGAGTTTTACAGTACACAAAGAAATATTTAAGCATTGAATCAATGTTGATTATTCCACCTTGTAGATTATTTTAATAGCCTTCCAATGCCTATTTTTTTTCATCCCAACTCTTTTTATAACTCCTGGAATCATCCATATAAGTCATCTTTCATCATTTTAGCTTTCATTCCCTGCACCTGAAAACCCGGTCTTAAATAAATTGCTCCTAAATGAGATTTTATTTCCTAAAATTTCATAAATTTACTTAGACATATTAAATTCTCTCTAAAATCACTCTTAGATGCTTTATATTTTCTCTAAAAACTTCCAAAGGGTGTTGTTGTCATGCAAATGTGCAACAAGAAAATTCTCAATTTTCAAGCATGACAACCATACCCTACCTAAAAAAATTTAATCAAAGGTCATCCTGAACCCTCCTTCATATCATCCCAATCCCCAAGTCAATCTTATGCCCTCTCTCTAAAGCATTCCAATGTGTCATGTAGGTATTTCCATAGGCGATTTAGGGGTATCCAGTCATTTCAAGTGCTTCCAAGACAAAATTCATCAAGATAAACTTTTTGACAAGCTTGGGAAAGGTCATTTTCTGATCTTCTCGAAGTTGGCACACACCCCCCCAAAATAGAAAGAAAGGCCTAAACTCTTCAAGGAGGTATATCAGAGAGCCAAGATTTTTTTGCAAGCAGTTTTGGAATATTTTAGGAGGTTTCAAAAGTTTTGGAGTTGTTTCAACAAAAGTGGTCTTAGAGGCGTAAATAGTGCATAGTGCCAACACAACTCCTGGGCTTTGGGAAGCAATTTTGGGAGTTCTATAAGGAGTTAGGAGCCAAAAAAATTATTTTCAGAAATCTGATTTAGATCCCTAGAAGATGGTGGTCTCAAATTTTTCACAACACCTAAGATTATTCTATCTATAACCTGTTTTTCGCATGCACAACTTTGGAGCCTAAACAAAAAGCCTATTTTTCAAGGAATAAATGGAAGAATAAATATATAATACCCCCACCATTGAATTCATAAGGCCATTTTCATGTGAAATAATATAAAGAATCATTAAAAAACTCCTCTTGGAACTCAAGATATGGCTTCGCCAAGCGGCTACCCAAGGTACAACTCCAAAAGTTAGTCAAATTTCTGCCTTGAAATTTGAGCCAATAGGAGAGTGGCAAAATTTTTTGCACCAACTGTCCCAAGGATTTGGGATGGAAAGTGAAAGAAAATTTTCCCCCTTCCCAGTCAAGCCCTTGGACCCCAATGTGACTTGTTTCAAGTACCTTTTCGCAAGTTACGCCCCTCGTGCACCAAACCCATGCCCCCGCTCCGTCTAGTCAGATTTCACCAAGTGGCCCAATAGGGAAGGGGCACACTTTTTTGCACCAAATATCTTAGAACCTTAAGATATTTGGTTCAATAAAATTTTCTCCCCTCCCAGCTAAGCCCTCAGTCAACTATGTGACCCGGGCAACTGTTTTAAGTGCTTTTTTCAAGCCCCTCTCTCACCCTCATCTGTAAATATCTTCGCGACACTTGGCCCAATAGGTATGAGTGAATTTTTTTATACCAACCATCCCAATCCCTTGGAATAGTTGGGACAAGAAAGTGTGCTCCTTTCCAACCATTAAAAATATGCAAGTTTTTTAATTCCATTGTTGTTTCTACCTGCTTTTGGTGTTACCTGCACACACATCCGTGAAAACTCCAACTACTGGAATTTCTTCACCAATCCATTGTTGTTGCCTTAAAAACCTTGCCACCACCGTCAAAATTATTTTTCCATAATTTCTCTCTACTGTAATGTGAAGAACCAACTCTTCTAAGCAAAATCCATAAATATGAGCTGTCATAAACCCTAGGGTCAAAAATCAAAGAATTGCCCATATCTCCCAAACCGTGCATCAGATCCTCATGAAAATATGAGAAAATCTTCCTCATCCAAATACATGAAGCTGGAAAAAACTAAATATTGAAATAAAACCTTATTTTTTAATGGAATTTAGTTGAATTTTTGTGCCCTAAGTTTCTCTTTTTTTATTTGTCGTCAATCTGTGAAGCGGGTTGAGCTAAAAATTTGAACAGAGACTAAAAAAAAAACCCAGAATGAATCCAATTTTTTTTATCAATCTGACACTCATAAGTTTAGATTATAAAAATATCAATTCTCATTGGTTATCACTTTCCATTTTTAGTAATTTTCCAAAAATGACAAACTCCCTCCAGAAGAAAGAACAGTGAAAATCACACAAACTTAAAACTAGGGCATGTGGGTCAAAAAGTCAAAAAAGCAAAAAAGCAAAAAGAAAAAAAGTAAAATTAAAAAAATGGAAAATGCTTAGAATCGACCCCAAGACATATGTGATAAGCTTGGAATGTGAAGGAATAACCGCAGTGCAAGCAACAAGGAGAAAAAACAACACTGCCCAAATTAACAACTCTTGGGACCTAGTTTCCAAAAATAGCAGTTTTTGGTTCCGAGAGTAGAAAGTTTCTACCATCTCCATAGTAACTTATATTATTGTTTCTTGTCATTGTGAAGATAAATTTCATTGGTCAAGAGCCAATTTCGGCCCTTACCTCGGAGTTCCTAAGTGCGGGTGACAGTAATGTTACTCACATGGGCCTAGAGGAACTCAAACACAAAATGTTTGGTGCGCCACGGAAACCAATGGAATAAAATCTTTGCCAATGGATTATACGTGATAGGTGGTCACCCCACATCCTTGCAAAATATCGAGCTAGTGTTTGCATGTGCCCAACATTATGAACCAAATACTAGAACAATCAAGGTGGATGACAATTCAGTCTTGGTAGTGCTCAATCCAAGGGCCATATCACAGGGTATGCATATCCCAATTAATAAAGATATGGTTGTAATCATTGAGGAGTTCATAACCTTGGAATGGTTAAAGACTGATTCATACCTCCAAGGCCTCACCCTTGAGTCTTAGTTGAAGCGCGAGAGGAAACCTTCTTGCACCCTAAAAGTTCTCTCCCATGGTGAGTTCCACAACGTCTTCTCTGATGCTATCATTCTTCTAATTTGTCCCATGGGAAAAGATAACACAAAGTACTTTCATGATTGGATGGCACTCTTCATCATTACAATCCTCAAGGGAAAGTAAATTATTGATTGGGGCCAAATCATTAGCGACGACCTATATTTCCAATTGCTTCACGTCCATGCTTCCAAAAGGTTCTTCATGACCTCATATCTTGTCTACACCTTGGCAAAAACAAGATCATTCAGGGGTTTGAATCCTTCCTAGAATATTCCTTAGAAGGAGCTCGTGTTCAAGAAGTACCCACAACTGATTTGAAAATCAAATTTAACTAGCAATTGTGCACACACAAAACTTTGCTTTGCATTGATTTTCGATGTAAAAATTGACATTACATCCTTTTGTTTTTTTAATAAAATAATTAAAACTGAAAGTACTATGTAAAAATATAAGATAAAGAGATGAATCACCAGCAATTTGACACAAAAATTGATAACGGAGTTTGGCACTTGTGGCTTATGTCTTCGGGTCCGGTTGAATGGGACCGATCTATTAAAATCTTGAAAATAAATCTTTACAAATATTTATACAAGAATATGATATTCTCATCATGTTCCTCTACCAAAAATAACAATAGTCACTTTTTACTTCATCTCAAAATTCCCTCCCTAGCTCAAGTTATGAGCATTTCAATATTTTACACAGACCCGAATGGTCCTTCAAATAAAATAACACTCCTTTTATAATGTTTCCAAGCCCACTAGCATACCGGCTGGGTGCTTATCCTTTTACATGGCCCACCCATGTTCCATTCTCCTCCCAGCGCATTTGCTTTATCTCCAAGGGAACAAAATCCCACATTTGGCGCATGAGAAATAGGAGGAGGTTTTAAAAGGTTGGGCGGTGCATGTTTTAAGTGGCTTAAGAGCCACCTTAGTTGCTTGGGATGTGGGCGCCTTGTTGGATGGATAGGTATGGTACATGTATATGCTTTGACCAAGTTTTAGGCACCTTAAATAATTCTTATGGAGGTTAAGCCAAATAAAATGCGTGAAATATGGTTTAGCAAATAAAATGCTTGGAATATGGAGGTTATTTAATTGCATAGTTTAAATGGCATATCAATTAGTCCCACATGCATAGCAAAAATTCAATTAGAGGCATATATATACACAAGTTGGTATACTGATAATATGAGAAGGAGGCCAAGACACACCTCCATAATCAAGTGTGTTAAACCTGGCTGAGGGTCCCCAGCCAATAAATAGCGGGGTCCATTTTTCCACGAACGAGTGTCCAAGACCGGCATTCCAAAAACCACTATTAGTTCATCACACAAATTTTCTATGTGTCACAATATGATTGAAACACTTGGCGAGTGTGCACACGTCCAACCTGCACAAAACTCCAAATTTTGCCAGTTGCCCGAAAATTTCAGCGAGCTATAACTTTTGCAAACGAGCTCCGTTTCTTGCAAACAAGATATTAACGGAATCATATAATTTTTCTCCACGCTTTAAAAATGACTGCAACTTATTTTGAGAAGATCTTATATCGGTGTTTCTCTGTGAGGATCCTTTGGATCATTCCTCCCCACTGAGAAACTTTTGGACCCCAAATGTCAACTTAATTCGTGAATAGGTGAGGGTATTTCTCCCTCACCTTTTTGGTTTCCATCCATTTAGCCTTGTTTGGATGATTTCCTTTAAACCCAACACGAAGATACTCAATATCACCCATTCGCGAAGTTCTGACCTTCCTGTCCAAAATGATGTCTTCCTACAACTCATCAAGATACTCAGGGGCAAAATCATCAATGGAAGGCATTATGTTAGCATCATCATGATCAACAATCATAGGTGGTTCATACAATCTTAAATTCTCAACATTTACAACTGAGTAGATTTGCATATATGGAGGTAAATCCAACTGAAAAGCGTTGTTACCAATTTTTTCCAATATTTGGAACGAACCATGCCATATAGGTTTCAATTTTTTACCTTCACCTGTCAGTCTCTCCTTGCTGATGTGAAGCCAAACTAAATCACCAAATTTGAACTTATTATCAATTCTATGTTTATCATGCCTATTTTTGTACTTAGCTTGACTTTTCTCCAATTGTTCACGGACATACTGATGAATCTGTTGTATTCTTTGCACAAATTTTTTAGCCTTATCAGAATCACTTGAACCATTAACAACAGTTTCATGTCCGTAATATATATCTAATGGAGAATTAGGTAGATATCCATAACAAGTCTCAAATGGAGACTTCAAAGTAGAAGAATGTAAGGCACGATTATAAGCATGTTGCACATAATAAAGATGTTCATCCCACGATTTAGGATGTTTACTACTATAGCCACTAAGTAATTGTACCACTGTGCAGTTTACAACCTCTGTTTGACCATCAGTCTGTGGATCAAAAGCAGTGCTCTTTTTCAGTTTTGTGTCCATTAACCCCCACAATGTTGAACAAAATTCCCAAAGAAATCGAGAATCCTGATCAGATATAATTGAAGTGGGTAAACCAAAATGAACCCAAACAAACTAAAAAAACAAATGTGCAGTTCCCTCACCAGTTATTTGTTTAGTACATGGAACCAACACACACATTTTGCTAAATTTGTCCACTACCACATATAAGTAATCATGTTTCTTCCATGTCATGGGCAAGCCTCCTACAAAGTCCATGGAAACACTTTCCCAAGGCCTTGTTGGAACAAGAAGAGGAGTGTAAAGTCCTAATTTCTTGTTACTTGGCTTGCTTGTGGCACAAAGAACACATCCCTTAATATACCTGTTTACACGTTCATGCATTCTAGGCCAATAACAATATTTTTGTAAATGTGCAACTGTCTTACTAATACCAAAATGCCCTGAAATAAGAGAAGTATGTGCTTCCCTAATCATATGCACATGCTCATTTTCTGGAATACAAAGTTTACCAGAATGATATAACAATCCTTCGTGCAAATGATAATATTTTCTCCTACTTGTTTCCCACTTACTCGATCCTCATACACTTCTCTAAAATCAACATCATTTACATATTGTTCCTTATAACTAACATGAGCCAAAGAACTATGTTGCAAAAGAATAGATGCTACTACCACTGGTGGTCTAGATAACATATCAGCAACCTTGTTTTGAATACCTTTTTTATACCTGATTACAAGATGAAATTGTTGCAAAACTCCCATCCACCTGAAATGTCTAGATTGCTGCAATTTGGTTTGTGTTTGTAAGTACTGAAGCAGTTGATGGTCAGTATGTATAATTGTTTATTTTCCCATTAAATAATGCTTCCACTTTTTAACACTTTGAACCAAAGCATACAACTCTTTATCATAAGTTGGATAGTTTCTTACCACACTTGTAAAGGTTTCTGAATGGTAACACACTGGTCGTTTGTTCTGCATCAAAACTACCCCCATTGCATAGTCACTAGCATCTATCTCAATCTCAAATGAATGTTGTAAATCTGGAAGTGCCAAGATCGGAGTGGTACTTATCTTCTCTTTCAGTGTATCAAAGCTTTTCTGTTTTTTTCCTCCCCACTGAAAGACCTGTTTAATACTTGTCAAATCATGCAAAGGAGATGCAATATATGAGAAGTTAGCAATAAATTTTCTCCACTACTAAACTGCACCTAGAAAACTCCTAACTTCCGTCACATTAGTGGGTCTAGGCCATTTCACAATAACCTCTATTTTTGCAGGATCAATTCTCAATTCTCCATTTCCTACAATATAACCCAAGTAAATTAAAGATGTTTTTCCAAATTCACATTTTGACATCTTCAAATATAATTTCTCTTTCCTTAGTGCATCTAAGACTTTCTGGATGTGTTTAACATGTTCATCCCATGACTTACTGAAAATCAGAATATCATCTAAGTAGACAATAACGAAATTATCAATGAATGGTCTAAAGATTTCATTCATAACTCTCATGAATGTTGTTAGTGCATTGCACAAACCAAAAGGCATCACTAACCATTCAAACAATCCTTGTTTCATTTTAAAAGCAGTTTTCCAAACATCACCTTCTACAATTCTTACTTGGTGATAACCACTTCTTAAGTCTAACTTAGTGAAATAAATTGCATTTTTTAATTGATCCAGTAAATCATCTATTCTAGGAAGAGGGTAATGATTCTTTATGGTAATCTTGTTTAAAGCACGGAAATCAACACACATTCGCCAAGTTCCAACCTTCTTAGGAACCAATATAATTGGTGAACCACATGGGGATGTACTTGGACAAATTATACCTTGAGCCAAAAGTACCATTACTTGTCTCTTGATTTCCTCATTCTCTACTACTGACAACCTGTACATTCTAATATTGGGAAGACGTGCATCCTGAAGCAACTGTATCTCATGTTGAACCCCTCTTTTGGGAGGTAGACCTTGTGGATCCTGAAAAACATCATCAAAATGAGAAACAATTTTTACCAATTAATCCTTATGTTTTAGATCGCAAGTCTCAAAAGCCATCTCATGTTCTTTTTCTTTGGCTTTGACCACCATGAGCATAAAAATTTTGCTTGAGTTTACAAGCCTTTTCATTTGACCTACAGTTACCAAGGATAGATTATTCTTTTCATGGTGAGCTCTAACAATAAACTCAATTCCATCCTTTACAAGCAAATATTTATTTTCTTCCCTATAGAAGATTGCTTTACGATCATACAAATAAGGACTTCCCAAAACCACACCACAAATATCCAAAGGAACTACATCCAATTCAACCTCATCTATAAACTTGTCTGTAATGGAAAATCTAAAAGTACAAGTTTTAGTTACCTACAGTTTTGCATCATCACAAACCCAGCCCAAAGGATAAGGCTTAGGATGTGGTTTAGTTTTGAGTCCTAGTTTCTTAACAACCTCCTCAGAAATTAGATTAGCTTGAGCTCCACTATTAAAAAGAGTATCAATTTTCGTATGCTTTGAAATTACTCTAATTTGGAAAATCTCATTTCTTTTCTTACCATCATGTATAGTTTGTTTACTAGAAGAAGATGCAACATTTGTAGTACTATTGTTGGAAATTGAAAGAGTTGATTTACCTTGTAAACCCATAGCTATGATTTTGGTTTCATCACCTGAATCAAAACCAAGATCATGCACTACAGTGTTTGTTTTCTTTTCTTTTCCTTTCTTAACCATCCATTTAGGCTTCTTTTCACGATGTAATTTCCAACATTTAGAATCATCATGGTTTTATTTACAATGATTACAAAATGGTTTTTCATCTTCCTTTTATGCTTACCCTTTCCTTTTCCTTGTTCTTTCGAACCTTTTCCTTCAGATTGCTTGTTCTTTTGATTAAAAAAAGAGAAAGAGGACTCCTTCGTCATTTTCCCTTGTGCTTTCAAATGGGTTGCTTGAACACATACTGCATCAAGATTAGTAGGACCTAAAATAAGTATCATATGCCTTAGATAACTATGCAATCCACCAATATATTTGAGCAGTGTTTCTTCTGTGTTTAGGGAAATTCCTAGAATTAGAGCTCTTTTCCTAAATTCTTGTGTGTATTCTTGAACACTTTGTCCCTTATTTTGTCTTAATGTTTGCCAATCCATCATAATTTGTTGCTTATAACCAAGAGGATAAAATTGTTGCCTAAGATTTGAAACAAATTCAAACCAAGAAGTGATTTCTTTACCTTTGGTTTATTCCACTTCCTAAAGCTTACTCTCCCACCAAATGAGTGTTGTGCCACGCATCCAAAGAGTTGCCAAATGAATCTTTGCTTCATCATCAACAATTCTCTGAACCCTGCAATATACTTCTATTTGCTTGACCCAGTTATCCAACTTCTCTACATTTAGCTCTCCAGTATACATAGGCAATTCAAACTTGATATCTAATTTTAATGAAGGAAAATCAGATTTTAAAGAGTCTCTTTTTGGAATATCAAAACTAGAGTTTTCTTCTTTCTTACCTCCCCTAGTTCCCTTTTCCCTTTGCCTATCTTGGTAGATTTCTTCCACCATTTCCTTCATCTGTTGGAAGGATTGACGAAATTCTTCTGCCTCTCAAACCTCCATTGTAGGACTTCGAGACCATTTGGTACCAATTTCGGGATCTCCTTCAACTAAATCTCCTTCACCCTTCTTAGATCGAGACCTTGTTAACATCCAATAGACAACTTGCAATCCAAAAATAGTTAATATGAACCAAAAAAAATCTGTCAAAACCAGCTCTGATACCAATGATCTGAAAATCAAATTTAACTAGCAATTGTGCACACACAAAACTTTGATTTGTATTGATTTTTGATGTAAAAATTGAGCATTATATCGTTTTTTTTTGTAATAAAATAATTAAAACTAAAAGTACTATGTAAAAATAGAAGATAAAGAGATGAATCACCAACAATTTGACACATGAATTGATAACAGAGTTCGGCACTTGTGGCCTATGTCTCCGGGTCCGGTTGAATGGGACCGATCTATTAAAATCTTGAAAATAAATCTTTACAAAGATTTCTACAAGAATCTGATCTTCTCATCATGTTCCTCTACCAAAAATAACAGTAGTCAATTTTTACTTCATCTCAAAATTCCCTCCCTGGCTCAAGTTATGAGCATTTCAATATTTTACACAGACTCGAATGGTCCTTCAAATAAAATAACACTCCTTTTATAATGTTTCCAAGCCCACTAGCATACTGGCTGGGTGCTTATCCTTTTACACAGCCCCACCCATGTTCCATTCTCCTCCCAACGCATTTGCTTTATCTCTAAGGGAACAAAATCCCACATTTGGCACATGAGAAATAGGAGGAGGTTTTAAAAGGTTGGGCGGTGCATGTTTTAAGTGGCTTAAGAGCCACCTTAGCCGCTTGGGATGTGGGCGCCTTGTTGGATGGATAGGTATGGTGCATGGATATGCTTTGACCAAGTTTTAGGTGCCTTAAATAATGCTTATGGAGGTTAAGCCAAATAAAATGCGTGGAATATGGAGGTTATTTAATTCCATAGTTTAAATGGCATATCAATTAGTCCCACATGCATAGCAAAAATTCAATTAGAGGCATATATATACACAAGTTGGTATAATGATAATATGAGAAGGAGGCCAAGACAACCCTCCATAATCAAGTGTGTCAAACCTGGCTGAGGGCCCCCAGCTAGTAAATAGCGGGGTCCATTTATCCACGAACGAGTGTCTAAGACCGGCGTTCTAAAAACCACTTTTAGTTCATCGCACAAATTTCCCACGTGTCGCAATATGATCTAAACACTTGGTGAGTGTGCACATGTCCAACCTGCACAAAACTCCAAATTTTACCAGTTGCCCGAAAATTTCAGTGGGCTATAACTTTTACAAATGAGCTTTGTTTCCTGCAAACAAGATATCGACAGAAATCATACAATTTTTCTCCGCGCTTTAAAAATGACTGCACCTTATTATGAGAAGATCTTAGATCGGTGTTTCTTTGTGAGGATCCTCTGGATCAACAACTGTCCCTAAAGGAAAGTGATCAACATTATGCCAAGGTGAACGACACATTCAAAATGTTCATGGTCAAGCTACTTGAAGGAATCAACACTTGAGGATGTCGTCTCAGGCCACCGCCTTAGTTAGAAAGTTTGGTTCAAGATTTATTCAATTTTCCACATTCTCACAAATTAGAGTGGTTGGCTTCGATCAAGCTCTGTGGAGATTTCTCCACTACCCAAGTGATCGAATGGTGTTGATGGAGCTCTATAGGTAATTAGTTCATGTGAACAACAAACTGAAGAGACATAAGAAGAAACAAGTTTCTTTCCCCATCTCACTGGGGATTTTCACATGTAAAAGTTATCACGGTGCCATGAATGTTGAAGCTTCCCTTTCCCCAATCAATATGCAATCATATACTACAAGGGCAAACTTTGATCTCATAGAGGATCTAGAATCCTTCCACTTGCCTAACTTACACCACGTGCCTCAGTCGAAGACTTTTGGGCTAATTGCATCAATGAGTATGAGTTTTGCGAGCGTGATCACATGAGGATGACCATGGAGCAGATGAGGAAATTCATATTTGAATGGTGCGAGGATGGTGTTCCAGAAGACGGATCCGAGATATTTGCTCCTGAGTACCTTGTAGTCAAGGCTTCCCCTCTTCCTCAGGTGGTGTGGAGTGTGCATGAATCTGGTGACATCAAGGAATGCACTACGGTCGTGATCAAGAGATTGAAGGAGTGGTTCAAAAGAAAGAGAGTTGATATCCTTGCATCAGGAAGCTTCCCATACCTCTAGAGGCAAACATAATATCACTCTTCTTCTAATACCAAGGATAAGGCCACAAGCTCATTACATTCAGGAGAGAGTTTGAAGAGAGAAGCAATATAGCCTAAGGGTCATCACTACATGAGGCTACACAAGAAAGTAAGAACATAAGAAGTACATAAGATAGATCTTGAACAAGTTGAAACTGAACCAACAGAATCCTCAGAACCATAATGGCCTCCAAGTCCCTCATCTCCTACTATAGCACTGACCTTGCTTATGCAAGATCATCCCACACAAGAGGAACAAGAAGTTGCGATGATACCCACTGTTGAGCTAGATTCCAATGAGATCTTTCCCTTGATTCAAGAGATGATCACTATGGAAACTTGCATGGTACAACAGGCAATCGTCCTTGACTTCTCAGTCATTTCTTCGATGGTTAAATCAAATAAGGGAAAGTTGGCTCAGGCGGCTTCCGGATTCTATAGTGGCACCTCGGGAAATCAATACATCAAGATAGTAAAGTTGAAGGTCATTAAGCCCGTTGAGGAGATGACCTTGACTGACTATGAAACAAGCAAAATCCCCCTTGGACCGGAAACACATGGAGGTGATCTACATTTGTTCCAAGAGGTGTTCAATTAGCTATAAAATGGCCAAAATGGCCTTTTTAGGCCTTCGGAGGAAGTAGTCTCTCATCAATACTAAATGAGTTGATTAATCACCTTATAGACACTATTCCCTACACACTGAAACACACTAAATGAAATTATTAGGACTTTCCTTTGAGATAGGGTAAAGGTTGAACTAATGACAAGCTGGCTAGATGATACAGAGTACCCTACAATCCTCTTTATATAACTTCAACTCAAAATACAACTTCTCTAATTCAATTTTCTCATTTTCCCTTGTTTCAAGTAGGTTTGTTTAGGATTGGAAAGAAAAATTAAGGGTTTAATGGATTACCACTTGTTTCATCCTTGCATCCACCTTTCAACACACCCATACACCTTACTCAAGCACACCTCAATGCTCCATTACTTATTTATCCATCATCTTGCTAGATTTTCAACTTTTGGCTTTTAAGACTCCTTTTTTGCTCAAGTTCTAAACAATCTTCTCAACTTTGTTTTTCGCCTTCACCTTGAATTGTACTCAATCTGATTTTCACTCATCTCACTATGCTTACCCCTCTCCTAATCACTAATGTAAATCACTCAACTCTTCCTCTTTCACTTAAGGCTTTTCATACAAACCCTTACTCTCTCTAGGCTTTTTTATGGAACTGTGCAGGATAATCAATAGGTCTTCTTGATTAAATTTATATAAGGATTTTCCCCTATTCCTCAAGGATTCAAAACATTCTAACATCACTCCCTCAATGATAGATACAACTTCCTTATGAGTTTCTTTCCTAAGACAACTATTTTTGAAGGTTGGTCTTGACAGCCACAAGAAATAAACATGATTGTACATTTCTTCCTTTACCTACTAACCACTCAATACTTTGTCCTTATGCCCTGATTTTATGAGTCTTTAATGCCCTTAGGCATTCCTCCAGCTTGTCAGAGGCTCCACCAACTTCAAACACATGGAATAAAGACTTTTTTTTCTAAAAGTAGATCTTTCCTAGCCCTCAAACTGTGCATTAACACTTCTAGACTGTATTTGCACATTCTTTTACTTTTATTCTTATTCCAACCTGTACTATAGATTTTGAAACTCTTGGTCTTCTTATTACCTTCCTCCAAACTTATCAAGGACTCTACCAGGCATAATTATTAACTTTTAGAATGAATGTTCTATTATAGGCCCTTAAGATTGGGCACACACAATTAGGATTGTGAACACAAATTTAATTTAAGAAATCCTCCTTTAGATGGCTTATTGCCTTTTCTTGACTTTTGCAACACCAAGTCCTTGTGATCAATGCCCTAAAATAGACTCAAGGATTCCACTGAATCATTATGTTCATGTTATAAACTACTAAACTTCTAAAATAGGGTATAGTCTGGTTTGAGTAAGTCTTTCTATCTATTCTCCATTCCCCAGACAATGTGAGGGTTCCATGAAGCCTTGAACACCATTATAGATAAGAAGAAAATCCAAAACAAGATATTTACGCGTGAAAATTCTTTGCAAAATAGTCTTTAACCTCCAAATATGATATCTCAGTCTGAGAGGATTGTATCACTTAACACCTAAACCTATAACATACCTAGAGCTAGTTCAAATATTCAAATTATACATTTAGAGGGAAACTCTGTATTCTTTCATATAGAGTCCAATTGGACTAGTGCATGCTATGACCATCTTAAGTGGACCCAAGATACCCTTAGTCACATAAGAAAACCAAATTTTATTAATAAAAGATGTTCCTGCATCACCAGAGGAAGGATGCATAGTGACTGAGAAGCCTTATTTTTAATTAAGGGCTTAGTGTAACATGAAATTAGGGCTTTATCACTTCCAATATTCCCTAACATCACCTCTGGATGCACTTATTGAAATTTTTGATATTTAACCCACTTAGACTTAATCATTTAAAAAAAAAATAGTATTTTAGAAACTAGACTTGAAATGCTACAATTCATGTTCTTATAACATCTTTAAATGTTTAGTGTAACTATCTCAAATAAGTCGTACAAGTTGAAGTTTTTATTTTTTTAGAAAAAAGTGTCCACTTAAGACCCCCCTTTCCCCCCAACTTGGTGCACTTACCCACAATCTATCTTTTTTGACACATTAGAAGATTTTGAATCATGGGTTTATTTTTATTATTCAATGATGAGTGGTAGGTCATGAAACAAAATATTTACAGTTGGGGTATTTCCACCCCCAGTGCTGGAAAATACATCAAAAATCCACCTTCCACAAGCTTCGATAGTTACCTATGCCCTACTCTAAAGTCCCATTTGGCCCATCTCCAAGAGGATGGTGGTGCGGGTCTTGATAGGGTTCTGGATGGAATCACATAATATAATAACATGAAGTAAAGATATAATTACCAAGATATTTGGACGACCTCAAATTGATCCACAAGATGTTGTGAATGACATTTCCAACATTCCCTTTGGAAAGCATAATTATTATCACAATGCACATGCCGAGTAGAGGAGGCAACACAATCTCAAAATTTCTAACCTAATTCCATATCTAATATCTTTGTAGGATACTGAGGGGCCATGTCATACCATACTTCTTCTCTAAAAGAGGAAAGACGAATAAGATGGCCTTTCCATGGTTCATAGAGGGTTAGTTTTTTCAACATAGGTAGAACCATGACACTATTTAATATACAAAATTTGATAGGTTGGTTTAGTTTTTTTTTTAAAAATCAATTTTGAGAGGTGATAATTTTGGGAAGATATTTGACATGTATCTAAAAGTTATAATTAAAATATTTCCATATTAGGGAAAATACAATGAGAGATAATTTCGAGGATGGTGTGTGGATATGATGAAATAGGTGTTGGGTAACATGAATCAATTTAATCAACAAAAGTTTGAAGCTTAATAATAATGTTGTATCACATTAGTTTTATCCATGTGGAAGTGTCACTTAGTTAACATTGTTATCTAGTCTGCCAATTTAAAGGCATCGACAACTAGTCTTTACATAACTAAAATAAATGGATTTTTTTTAGAAAACACGAGTAAATAGGCTTTGCTATTTTTTATTTTATTTTTTAGTGTCAAGATTTTAGATTGGACAACGTTTTATTTTTTAAATAAGGTGAAGACTTATCCACAATCTCCTCTCCTTCCTCCTCCCATTGTCCCTCAACGCAATCCATTCAATACACCCATCCCCACATCCAAGTTGTCTAATTCAAAAATCCTAATGCCATAACAACCACTCACCCCTCGATAAACACAAAAGAAAAAGAAGCTCATTTTTAATATTCTTTGACTATCTGTCAATAATTTTTATGCTTATAGGTGTCACAAAACCTAATGAAATTTGTGTTGTGTCCTTAGCTAACACTCTTGGTCCCAAATACTCTTTAGATTTGATGAACGTGGAAAACAAATCTTGACGTTGGGATCTTATTCCTGTTCCTATGGATGGGTATTATTTCACGTGGATCATATCAATGAAAATGTACTTTAATGACCAAACAAAGCTACACAATTTGATATCTACCATTGTCAGAGTTTACCCAGGTCGATCTACTTGGTAAAATTCCTTTGGCATAATTAATTAAACCATGACATCCTTCATTTAGCTCTACATGGATTCATTTAACACTAAGCTTATTTGGAGAATGTGTAGACACAAATTATATGCACTTGGATATATTTTTGGGTCCTAAAGCATACTAAAGTATATATGATTCCTAAGCAAGAAAACTAGTGGCTGACAACTCCTTTTAGCCTTTTGGTTGTTTTATCTCTTGCACTTTATTGTTTCTGAGCTTAACTGAACATCCTTTTAGCTTTGCACATCTTATACAATTTTGTGGCACTTGACTAATGTATCTTTTGATGGCCTCAGACACTAGCGCCCAATTAGGACAGAAGGCCAAAAAGTCCCTTTCGCTTCTTGGTCACCTTTTAATACTTTGGGTCGACCTTTTAGTTGTCAATTACGAAATTCAAATAGGGGAATTATATATATACTTAGTTACTTCTTTCAAATAAAGGGGCCAAGCACTATAAGCATTATCTATCACCATTTAAGCTTGCACAAAAGGCACAAGAGCACTACAAAGTACATATCTAGTACATCCATACAAGGGCCAAGGGTTACATTGGTCTGCATACACTACATAGGAGGGGATTTTATTTAATTCCATCACACACATTTTTCATATTTGGGACAATCTAGATCCATCCCGCTATCATCGTGCAACTTGAACAAGGGAAACCTAGGGCACGTGACACATATACACATACATATGGATAATTACATGGAGTATGAAATGTAGTGTAGTTCTCGGTCATAAGTTCACTTCTGTTGACCGCCAATGTTAGTCCAACTCCCCATTATGCATCTCTTCTTCATTATATTCGATTGGGTTTGTGGGCATGTGCATGTAGTTGTTTGTTTTGTAGGTTATAGGTGCGATCGATGATCTAATAGTGAAACTGGAGCATTAAACATTAATTAGCAGTAAAGGTATTTTGACTAAGAAAAGATCAAAACCTGAGCATTTTAGCAGACATAGGAACCCATATCATTTGTTAGCACCTAGGGTGATCCTAACCTCCTATGGTTATTTCTTCCTTGTAA
The DNA here is from genome assembly GCA_019776745.2 of Taxus chinensis. NCBI lineage: Eukaryota > Viridiplantae > Streptophyta > Pinopsida > Cupressales > Taxaceae > Taxus > Taxus chinensis. The sequence continues at coordinate 733,715,393 of CM034154.1, read as the reverse complement.
CTTCATGGGTTTTTTAACCCTCGGTAAGCCATTTCCACACTATTTCCATCATGTTCCAGTAGATACATAGTCTTGATCACTCCCAAGTTATATAGAATTAGCTAAGTCATCATCCCTCTCTCATTTTATTAGGGTTTTAAATATTTGAATGGTTATTTTTTACATCTTAATGTACTTAATTATCTGAATATCATTTTTTACAGTAAGTTACTTTGAAAGAAGGTTTAATTCAAACTATATTAAAACATTTGGTGAACACATACCCTTATTTGAACACTAGATATTAGTCTAGTATATTTCCTATATCTTTCTTATCACCCTAGATACCCTTGGATCCTTCCATTTTCACCAACATGAGTGTCTCTCTCCCCGCTTTCTAGTAGGCCAATCCCAAATTTGAGCACAAAATACAATTTTTTTTTGTCTAACACTTACATTCATCCTAACACTTATCCCAAATATATTTATCATAGATTCACTACAGCATTATCTTTTAACAAAGAGAATATTACCTTTACATCTGCTGAAATTTCTTCTCAATATATTTTAGATAATGATCCACCCCTTTATATTCAACCCTGCATCCATAATAAAGTGGTTAAATGAACTTTAGTTGATAATGGATCTCGTCTTAACATTTTTAATCTATCATTCCTTCAGAAAATTGGCCTTTCTAAAGCCTCCTTAAATCCCTCATCTTTTTTTATTTGTGGCTTTGATAATATTCCTAAAAGGGTCTTAGGTATAATCACACTTTCCATTACTGTTGGGCCATGCACTTTTCCCATCGCATGCCATGTAATTCCTAATAATATTAATTATAATATTTTTTCTCAGAAAGCCTTGGATCCGTGTCATGCATGTGGTCCCTTCAAACCTTCATGTATATTTTAAATTCCTATAATAGGTTGTGGTCTATGAGGCCTTAGAAAATCCCTTCTCATTTTCCTTTTGCAATAGTATTGATCATTCACCTTAAGCCCCTACTTTTACCACATCTCCTCCAAATTTCACAAAGGACGGTTTTGGGTTTCATTATATACTTCATTATGGTTTCACTAGAACTGGATTAGGAAAATATTATAAGGGATTCATCGAGTCTCTTTCCGTTCCCACACAATCCACCAAACTCAGCATTTTATATCTCTCTTTGCCTACTCTTTTTATTCCCACTACATCTTCTCCTGAGTTTTACACTACTTCACAAACACATAATCTTCCTCTATTATACCCTAAGCTTATAGGTGATCCCGTTTCTCCCAATTGGATTGAATTGGATACATTCTTTAATAATAATGTTCTATTAGAATACATGGGAACTTATAACCATTTCCCCCCCTTACCATCACAAAAATTATTTTCCATTTGTTCTCAATGCTACAACTCACTTAGGTAAATTTTATACTCCTAACATCGATATCGATACTCATGACACTATTCCTACCAATCTATACATAGAATACCAATCCTCCCTCTTAAATGAGGAAAACTATTCAGTACAACCTCAGAACCAATGAAAACCCCTTTTACTAATGAAGAATATGTTATGGGAATATACAGTTCACATCACACAATTTATTTTTTATGATCAACCTCACACCATCACATCTTATCTCCAATCCAAATCCTATTGCTTATGACCCTAATAATTACGGCCCTCCTTGATGAGTTTAATTTACTCCCCACCCCATGCATAATAGGGGGTTACTTGAACTCCCCCCTCACTAGTCACATCTTGGTGATTTCTCTTGATCTTTCACATTGTGTGTTTTATGTATACCTTTTCAAGCATTACCACATCTCCGGTATAGATACTTTACCATCATTACTCGATGAAACACTCTTGTTCTATGGTTAATACTTGATTATTGAGGGAGAAATTCCTAAATGAACCTCACATCACACACATTTTCTGAGAGGAAACATGGTTCCCCTCATCTACACATATTACATATCATAGCACACCATCACTTTCACACAACATTTACACATCTTGGTTCTCTTTACTCTTGGTATATTATACTACTTACATGTTGCACCTTGTTTCCTATGCTAGTTGGATACTTGGTATGTCATTATAATTTTCTATAGACACATGTGCATTCATGTGGTATCTTGAGGTGAATGTATGAACTTTATAGATTTTTACACAATACATGATGCTCAACACCTCTTTACCAATCCCCTCGAGGATCCTAGGGGCATCTACCTTTACTATTATCTTACTCCACAATCACATGTCCTATTATTATAGTATATACTACTTCTCATTGCCATCACTTACTTTTCACTAATCTATACATGTTTTGACATACTATTAATCTTTATAACATGATAATGGGTGTTTTATGTGTAGCATTTTCCTTGTAGGATTCTATACAACCATGGTTGTCTCTTATTTCTTGTTGACTATTGTTTCTCTATTATTTATGGGTTATGCCTTATGTCCTTCTTGATCTATGTTTTCTTATGGCTGCTTCAACCCTTATTATCTTGTGACATTGTGATCGATGTACCATGTATAAAACCCTCTTTTTGTGGTCCCTCTTGTCTTCATAGTTTCTTGGTACATTGTATTATATTACATGTTATCTCTTTACAATAACAATTTTTTTCTAATCTATCTTGTTAGCATGTTCCTTAGTTTCTACCATGCACATCGCCTACCCCCTACAGGTATCTAATCTACGATATGCATATCAGTTTTAGGTCCTCACATTTAGGCACATCCTCCTACATTCATCAAAATCACCCCAAACGGGGGGCAACTATTGGGCAAACAAATCACCCTTCCATTACCATAGAGCTCTAGAATAAAATAGCACAGTACAAAATTGGAAAAGGAACATAGTTATATAATGGTCAAGAATTACACCTGGATCACAAACGCATACCAGACACTAGCACCTAGAAGTAAATAGGAATGGTGGGTGCTTGTGTCCCACCTAGGTGCTAGTGTCATGGGGGAAAAATTAAATAACTTCTCAGTTCAACATAGTTTCCAGTAGTTTATAGTAAGGATCTACAGTATCATACACTTGGATTTAGTTACATAAGTCAGTCATTCAGCTGCGATTTAGTTACAATTTGGCTACCATTTATTAACAAATCAGTTATAATTCAGTTACAAATCAGGGTGTATGAATCTATAGTGACACTTATCCTTTGAGAAGTGTCAGGGAAGGAGAGATAAACATACATCTCTCCCCAACATTCTTCTCTCAGCATAATATCACCTAAAAACCTCATCCTTTCAGTGAGATCCCCTAAAAACCTTAGTTTTGGCGTGAGATCACCTAAAAACATCATCCTTAGTGGCAAGACACTCAAATTTGCAGCTTGATGCTTTCTTAGTTGGGAATTGATCACTCCTAACCCCAACCTGCAACATCTCCAAAACAAATAGGACAATTTTCTATCATATATTCTCTCATATGTCCTGTGCACTCTTTCCTTCACTACTACTTTTTACACACTTTGTACTTACTTATACATACATTTCTCTAGTTTTTAATATACGAGAATTTGACTACTATTTTTCTCTTCTTTTATAGGTCCTTCCTTATAAGAAAAAATAAATATATCACATCAATAAGCACAAGCTCCAACAACATGTTACTACACATACAATTCACCCCTAAGGTCTACCTCCTTTTCCTAGTTGTCATGCTTCACATGGATACTTTTCCATTCGGCATGCTATTGGCTATACTCCTCTTCAGATTACAGAGTATGCATCTTCTATCTACTTTAAGTTATCGAGTATTCACTCAACAACATAAAGTGGGGGAAATTTTAGACAAAAAAGCTATGCACTTGGGTACATTTCTAGGTCTTAAAGCATACTAATGTATGCATGATTCCTAAACAAGAAAACTAGTGGTTGACAACTCCTTTTGGCAATTTAATTTCCTTATATCTTGAAATTTAATGTTTCTAATCTTGACTGAGCATCCTTTTGGCTTTACACATCTTACATTTTTTTTGTCACTTGACTGGTTTACTTTTTGATGGCCTCAGACAGTAGCGCCCAATTAGGACAAAAGTACCCTGATGCTCATGTCCCTCCTAGGTTCTCATGTCCCTCTCTTTCTTCTTCTTACTCTTTTGGGTCACTTTCTCTTCTTTGTCACATTTTAATAATTTGGGTCATCCCTTTAGTTTTCAATTATAAAATTTAAACAAGGTAATCATATGTACTTAGTTACTTATTTCAAATAAGGGGCCAAGCACTATAATCATTATCTATCACCACCTAATATTACATAAAGGTAGAAGAGCACTAAAAAGTACATATTTAGCACAACAATTCAATGGCCAAGGGATTCATTGGTCTACATAAAATACATAAGAGGGGAGTTTATTTTATTCCATCACACACATTTTATATATTTGGGACAATCTAGATCTAGCCCACTATCATCGTGCAACTTGCACAACAATGTTGAGTTCACATAAAACATTAGAAACTATATGGAAATATTAAGTATTTCCCAAATATGTATGTATATCTTTTCACAATATAATTTTTTAAATCTATTTGATATTGTAAATGTTGATATAAACAATATTAATATCATTATTTAATAAGAGTGAAAATATGCAGGTAGTCACTTGTTTTCCAGGTCTACATTTGCGATTGTAGCAATCGTATTAAAGAAACCATAAGCGACTAATTACGAAGGTCTTGTAGATGTTACAAAATATCAGAACCAAAGGATTTTAGCAGACACAGGCGTCCAAGATTAGTCGTTAGCAACCAAGAAGAAATATAATGGTCACATTATAGTCCTGAGACCTAAACGATAAAAAATAAAAATAAAAAAGGCCAAACCCAAGACTCAAGATAACCACGATCACTTTCAGGTCGCACAAGAAGGTCAACTGCAAGTTAACACTACAGTCTCTCATTTGATATAAAGTTTTTAAATCCTATGAGATGCTCCATGTGTTTGCAGATTGATTCACTGAATCACCCTGGATATAATTTATTATACCAAGTTACTCTGAAATTAAGATTTAATTCCAATTAGGGTTGAATCATATGAATGCCAATATCCTCACTTCTAGAAATTCTGGCATAATAACTTGTTATGAAAGTCATATTGCTGCCATGAGAAAGCTTCTGTTGAATAATTTCTCTACTTCACTAAATCACCTACAAAAATTACGAACTAATGTTAGTCCCCCATCATATGGATATTTATTTATTTATTTTATGTTTTTTATATAGGGATATTTCAAAAGGCCTTCTTGTTAATATTGATATGAAGTAATAGATCGTTCTCGGTCACAAACCCTCAATTACTATAGTCTACCTTTTAGTTATAGTTGGTGTTTTGTAACAAGTCACATGGCTTCATATTTATAAAATGTGAAAAGTAAGGTAGAAGGGGCGATTTCTTGGTGGAAGTATGTGCTCCCCCACCATATATTTATGAAAGTAAATGTAGATTTTTCCTTGGAATCATCCTTGAACATGCTTCTAGATTAAAAAAGGAGCACTATAACCACTGCTAAAGATAATCATACCACTAAAAAACCATTCAAACAAAGAAACAAGACAAAGAGTGCAATGGTGTGATTGATGGTTGAGCTCGCACAAGGGTTTTCTTAAGCTTCCTTTGCCCTCGTGATTACTGCAACCCCAAGGTCGTATTTAAATATAGTTGCTAAAAACAAGGAGTTACTGAAACCAGTGCACATTGACACATGCATGTGTGAATTTGACCAAATGGCATTATTGTTTGTAGTGTCGATGATGTTGCCCTAATTTGTCGAAACCACAATTAGCCTCACTAGGGCTTCAACCCTGCTATTGCGATTGAATTGTATGGATAAACACATTGATGTGGCCGCCTCCCACTACCTGTACAAATGCAAACGACACACATGGTCGGTCAAATGATGGCCCATGTCACAATCCCGACCCTGTAGAACTTGAGTCTTCACCAGATCTTGGTTTAATCCAAGTTTTTTTTTAAAATTTTTCATCATACCTATAATTTCAACCAAAAATAATATAATATTCTTAAATAAAAGCATCATAACATTGTTTCCAAAATTGATACAAAACTTTATAAAAGAAAGAATAATACACATGGCATATTGTTATTGGTTTGGGAAAAAATTAATTGTCATAGGTAAGTGCGTTGCCGAGTATAATAAAGACAAAGTCCTCGCTTAAGTTATTCAACTCGGAGGATTGGCGCCGAAGCAATTGCCTATTAACATCACTGTGGCAGGAGATTATTCCGTTCGTTTCTCGACCGGGGCCCAAATTAACCAAATAATTGTCAGCGAGCTGCGAAAGAGTCTCAAGATCAAAACGGGGCGGACAATGTTTTTAATTTCTCATTGATTAGCACGGGCTGCCATTGAAATTCTCCCATTGCTCGTCGGTGAAACCCATGTATTCAAATAACATCATGGATCCAGGTTTCTAAAACCAAATGGTCTATTTTTTTAAAGTTTGCCTATAGCTAAATACTAACAGTTGAAGCTTGAAATTATTCTGATTAAACGAAATCGCTTGACATGGACGAGGTTAAGGGCAAGGTTAAGGGTCTTATGAAGAAAATTTCATCAGGATCATCATCATCTTCTTCTTCTTCTTCAAAATTCAAAGGTCAGGGTCGTGTCTTGGGATCTTCAGACGGTACCGTGCAAAACAGCGTGCAAAGGCATTGGCAATCTGCGACTCCATTGCCGGACAAGCAGCTCAAAACCCCTCCGAAAGGTACAGGAAACGAAACCCTAGAAAAAAGAATTCCAGAGCGTGAAAGTCATCTTAAAATTACTGAAGCCGCGGGTTCGAATCCCAAGCCGGAGGGCTTTGACCCTTTTGACACTTGCATTTCCTCTAGAATTGCCCCTAAATCAGGGACTTCGTTGGATATGTTTCAGTGCCCTGTCTGCAGCGACTGGTTCAAATCTGAGCAGGAAGTTTCAGACCATGTTGAGAATTGCTTAGAAAATAAGCAAGAGCACGCAAATGAGTCCGCACGGGACACGACGGACTCCAGAGCAAATGAATTAGTAGATCATTTGGGCGTTTTTCTGTCTGGGAAGCCCTCTGATAAAACCCTAGAGGTGGTCGTGAAGTTGTTGAAGAATATTGTGAGTGATCCTAGCAATAACAAATTTCGTAGGATTAGGATGAGTAATCCTAAAATTCAGGAGAGTGTTGGTACGGCCGTTGGGGGTGTAGAGCTATTGGAATATGTTGGTTTTAAATTCCAAGCGGAAGGGGATGACCTGTGGGGTGTCATGGAAATGCCATCTGCAGATGGAATAAGTATTTTTAATGAGACCATTGCTCTTCTGGAGCCTCACATGCTCAGTCCAGTGTTATCAACGGTATCGGTTACCAGCCGTAAGATTGATCCAGTTGAGCCAAAGAAAATTGACAGACAGGTATGATTTTTCTTTACAATATTTTTTTGGTTAGAAAAACTTTCTTTTTCTGCTTAGATGCCAAGGTCTGAGGGTTAACCATTCTGCCAAGATCTTCCTGGGACTTGCAACCAACCTCATTACTTTTTTTGCATTTATGTTGTGAACTCCTAGAGTGGAATTCTTGTGTGCTATATGACAGCCTAGCACCTTTAACATTGAACTGCTGCTTGATCGACCTTGCCATCGTCTTTTTGATTCAGCAGATTATGAAACCTTTGTTCCTGTGATTAACTCTATAGTTTTTCTTTTCTCCTGATTCTTCCGTCTTTAGTCATATCTGTCTTTATGTGAAAGGATCTATTAACTAAAAATCTCTTCAGTTTGAATTGCTTCAAAATTCATAGTTAATGTTTTCCTGAAATTTGAAGACAGATCCCAAAATTTCATCATCACTAGATGGTATTGGTCGTTTAATACCATATTTTTGTTGGTGTATCTGCATATACATAATTCTCAAAGAATGAATGTCTATTGGTGTATTTATGCTCTTGTTTTTTGGGAATATAAATGGAGATTGTCATGGATGTTGTTACACATTTGTTAGGGGGTTGATTTCAACAAGACAAGAAGGTTGATTGGAGAGTTTGAATCAGCTGGTCCTTGTCATATTCACTTCCACAATCCATGGTGTTGTTCATGGTCATTCATGTCATGCTGTTGCTTTTACAATATCATGAAGGTTGGTCTCCCTTTGGTCATTGTCATACTCTCAACGCATCATGGTTATATCCTGGTTGTCCTTGATATCTTCTTGTACTCATATCTTGCAGTTTGGCTGGAGTTCTTCTGGCCTTCTGTAGAGGCCCTTTCATACTTCTTTCTATAAGAGTTCCAAGAATGCAACTTTGGAGAGATTCCATTTATGAGTTCAATAACAATTTTCATAGTTGTGCCATTCTATAATATAAGTGAAAGCTCAAAACATCGACATTACACGTATGGGAACGGATTATATGGATAACAAGCATATATATAATAACACATTTAATAAGATCCTTATATCTGAAGGAAAGTACTGTCTATAGTTCTTAATAAAACCTCATCATTTGATTTCATGAAACACTTTGTTTCCAAAGATGCTGTCTATCTTGATTCTTTTCTCATAAGAGTCAGGACTGCTAAGATTCAATCTGCGTTGCATTACTGCCCCCACTCTCACAATCTTTCATACTTCTCACTGAAGTCAGCCATTTATGTGGATGCTAAATCTGACACTATCTAATAAACTTTTGAAAACTCTTTCTTATTATTTTAATTTATTTGTTTTTGGCTTTGGAAGGTTTAATGTTTCTTAACCACTTGAAATTTGTCTTCCTTAGGTCCGTGTATTTTTTGCTGCTTCTGAAAGCATGGCTGCTAGAATTGAACTTCCAGATTCCTTCTATCAACTGTCAGCTGCAGAACTGAAAAGAGAAGCTGAATCAAGAAAGAAAAAACTGGAGGATTCACAACTTTTGATCCCAAAATCCTTTAGGGAAAGGCAGGCAAAAGCTTGCACGGAAGAGATATAAAGCTACTGTGATTCGAATTCAGTTCCCAGATGGAGTAATACTACAAGGTGTTTTCCTTCCGTTAGAGCCATCAACTGTGCTCTACGAGGTTAGTTCACATGCTTTTGAGAAAGAATATTTTTTGCTTTTCCTTTATTGAATTCAGGTCTATGCAAATGTGTAGATAGCAATATTGAGCTTGAAACCCAAAAAATCTGATCTGATCCTAGGAGATATCCTAGGGACAACAACCTAAATGAGAATTGAGATGTGTTGTATTTGTGCGCACAAGCAACATAAATTGATTATTCAAATATGAACATTTAAAAAGTATATTAATATATTTGTTTTGTACACGACACACTCATGAGAAAATTGTATGTTTGTTTCTCTTCCTAGGTTATATCTATGGTGTGAGATGTCTACTATTTGATTACCATATAATGTTATAGATATGTAAACACATCTTACAAAGCCGCGAAGGCTTAAAGAACCATTATGGAGGTTGAAATAGTTGAGCTTCCATGAGCGACTCGTTGCCTTTTGATGGTTGAGTTGAAGGATGTCAAAAGTTGAGAGTTGAAAAATTTGTCACCATGGCGTTACCCTGCACATGGAGCCATTTCCCGTGAGCCTTAGAAAGGGAACCCCTTGATTCATATTGGGGGCCCCCGCCCCCATTGGAACAGAGGAAACAATGTTGTCGGCAACTAGTGGTATTGTGTAGTGCAAGTGGACCCTAGCGGGTGTGGTATTTAGGTGTGTAGGACTCTGAAGAAGCCATTAGTGACGACTACATAAGGTTTGACATGCAAATTGATGGTGCCATGTCTTATCTAATAGACTATATTGTGCGACTAAAGAAGTGTGTATGGCATTTGTTGGAGATTGATTGACAATCTTGTATGTATTACTAACTAATGAATGTGGTTTTGAAGTACCATTGACTGTTGAACAAGATCCGCAATTGCCGCAACTTGTGAGAATGAGCTTGGTGGTATCATTGGAATTGTGTTTGGAGAATCCTTCGGGATAAAATGCATTGTAGGTTTTTTATGCCGAGAGGTGCTCTACAATGGCAACAAGGGGTAGGATGTGGTGGCATGATTGTGTAAACTTTTATTTTTGAGATTGATTTTGACGTTCATTTTGACCATCACAAGGCAATTTCAACCTTAAATTTAACGTTCATCTGTCACTTAAAACCTTTTTCTTTTTGCTTGGAGAAGTCAATTGGAAAATAGTAATATGTTGGCTATATGATAGAGTTTGGGGCCCATTTTTTTTGAAAAGATTTTTCTGGGACCAACACAATAGTGCAACTAGATTGATGCCATTTGTCACTAGTCAGTGGAATCATAACAAAGACTAATGGAGTTATTAATCAATGTGGTATTGGAAAAATGTAGGATAAGAACTTTGAAATTGATATCTCTCAACGTATGTTAGATGTATTTTAAGATATTTATACTCCACTTCATTGTGTAGCCCACTGACAGGATGTACAACCTTCTTGCCACTGCTAACCATGAGGCTGCCCTGCTTTCTTACCCCCGTTCCACTTCCAAGCCCCGTAGTACACAGACATGCCCCATGAACCAATGGTATGATGATGACTGCAAAAACCTCCACTGTCAGCTCCACATGGCCTTTACCTATGACCTCCCATCCTTCCCCCCCCTTAAAATTGCCTATTGTAATCTTCTCCGCCACAAGAAACGCACCTTTATTGCCCACAAAAGAAGGGATCTCCGTACCTCACTTTCGCATTCCCCCAAACACTTTTGGCGTACCATCATTCCCCGACGCTCTCCCTTACCCCTAGACCTTGACCCCCATACTATGTTCACTCACACATCCACCCTTTATGACATCCTCGTTCATCCCGAGACCCAAGTTATATCCCCACCCCCCACCTGCCACATTTTCACCCATTCAAATGTCAAGAAGACCATATCGGTGATGAATTGCAGTAAAGCAGTAGATGAGGAAGGCTTCCAGGCAAAATTTTTCAAGCATGGGATCGACACCATCATTAGTTATTTGGTAGACCTCTTCAATCAGGTGTTGTGTACTGGCTTCCCGCAATCTTGGTCTCAACACATTATCCACCCTATTCACAAATCTGGTCCTACTTTTGATCCTAATAATTACAGGACAATTATGGTGGGTCACACCTTCTTTAAGTTGTACGCCATTGTTCTTCATTTGTAGCTTTTGACATTTCTTAAGCAGTACCAGTGCAGAGCCAGAGGACAGGCTGGCTTCAGGACATGATACTAGACTATTGATCACATTCTTACCCTCCGTGCTATCATTGAGGAAGCACATCACCGTTCGTTGCAGGGTCTTCTGTTGCTTTGTGGACTTTCAGAAAGTCTTTGACTCTATTCCACGGGAAGCCCTTTTCTGCAGACTTAGAGACATTGGTATTTCCGAAACCCTTCTTGTTGCCATTACCTGGCTGTATGAGGAGGTTTTAGGTCGCCTTCGCACTGTTGCTGGGCTTTTCCGATTTCATTAGGAGCACCATCGGGGTCAAACAAGGCTGCCCTCTCTCTCCTACTTTGTTTGGTATCTATATTGATGAGTTGGAGGATTTTTTTAGAGACCACATACATGACGGGGGACGACTGTCTTCTCCACCATGTTCTAATCTACATTCTTCTCTTTGCAGATGATGTGGTCCTTTTGGCCTCTTCGGCGGAGGGGTTACAGAGACAACTTGATACTTTAGCCCTCTTCTACGATCATAGGCAACTTACAGTCAACATGGGTAAAACTAAGGTTATGGTCTTCAATGTGTTGAAGACTTCTGATTTCCATTTCTTCTACAGGGGGAGGAGTTGGAGATCACCAACTCCTACACCTATCTGGGGGTTCTTTTCTCTGGACCTTGGTTCAGTTTACGTCCTGCTATTCAACCCCACATCAACAAGGGGTATGGTTCCCTTGCGATCTTGGAGAGACAATGCTTCCGCCATCACTTTTAGGACACGTTGTCCAAGATGTCTCTCTCAGGACTCTCTTGTGAGACGCACTGTTCTTTATGGTTCTGAGGTTTGGGGTCCCTCCCTGCTAGAGCCGCATTGGGCCTCTATTGAGCGGGTTCAACTCCTTTTGCTCAGACGGATCATCAAATGCAAAGAGATTGTTTCTCATCATATTATCCTTGCCGAGTTTGGGGCTCGCACCTTTCAGGCTAGAGGTCATCTTTGGTCTCATCTCACTCTTGCAACGCATCTAGGGACTTTCAGACTCCTCCACTGGCAGGGATAGATACATCTACCTTGCTTACTGCTCTTCTGAGGCCATTACTCTCTCCGAGTGTAGTGGTCGTGTGTTCGGTGCTGGTATGCCGAGACCTCTCGTCTTCTTGGATCTCTTCGGATCAACATGGACCGTCTCCCCCCTTTTAGGTATTCCATGGATGCTCTTTCTCACCTCCTTCCGAGCACGTAGGATTTGCACAGAATTATCAGAGACGACATATACAGACTATTCACCTAGGTTACGTGGACCAACTCCCGAGAGGAGCTACGCCTGAAAATGGCCTTCTACGCTAATCACTTCCTGGAAGTTAGCAATGGACTCATCATTCGGCCCACCTATATCTCCCGTCATTGGATGCATGCTCTTCGCATATCTTTGGGCCAGTTCAGAGTCGGATCCCACAGGCTTCGGGTTGAGAGTGATCGCCATTTGGTTTGTTCTGAGAGGATTTGCCAGCTTTGCTCCCTCCAGGAGGTTGAGACAGAGGAACATTTCATCTTCCGATGCTCCATCTATTATGAGATCAGAGGGAGGTTTCATTGTCTCTTCTGTGAACATCCTACGTTCATGACCTTCTTCAGGTATTATGATCAGAGGTGTCTCACTCTCTATTTACAAGAAGCCATTAAGCTTCGTGACAGGGCCCTCCATCCTCCTTCCAAGGAGGCTACTACTCGACAAATCACATGTTTCTTTGATTTGCTCTCGGGTGTGAGGGGCACTAAGTGGGAGCATGACCCTAGTGGAGATCTCCTGGCTAGGTCTGTTAGGATTAGAGGAGCTTCTTCCTTGACCAGAGATTTCTGGATTCGTGCACAGCCAAGAGGCCCCTCTTTTTAGACGACAGATTACGAGGTCCACCCAGAGAGCTCGACATTCCACGGAACATGGGTGTCTCCAACAATTTCCAGTCCCTGACACCAGACAACAACACAGCACCAATTTCTTTACAGTTGACCTTGGGTGCAATAGTCGTGAGGGTTGGTGTCGAGGCCTTTCCCTCCACCTTCCTCTCATCCCTTGTGCTCTCTTTTTCTTCTTCTTCTTCTTCTTTTGTTGTTTTCGGAGACCCTCTTGGGTTTTCCCCTGTTGTTTGTGCTTTGCTTTGTATTGTACAGTCCCATTGACCTATCTTTGTGGTCACTTGTTGGACATTTAATGTAATTATCTTGTCTTATCTACTTGTTATTATGTGTGTTAGTAGTATTGCAACTTATTAGTTTACTGTTGCTTTCACTGAATTTCAACCAAAACATTTAAATTCCCCACATCTCAAATTAGTGAAATAAATTCATTGAAATTTGTGATTTCATTCGTATGAATTAAACAAGGAATGAGACCAAGCAAATAACATTTCATTTTGACAGTAAAAATTTTCGTTTGATTTCGTTTTTTATAGGTATGGGTGTGAATTGTTAGGAATTCTTTATTAGTGCTTCATGTGTTGAATTATATTTGTAATATATTATTATTATACGAGTTTGGTAACTCATTAATAATAATGCAATATTGTGATTTGTGAATACAAATCACGTAACTATTTTGGCGAGCTTGTTGTGTGAGTTACAACAACTCCTTAAAATATGTAATTGTTGTTATAGGAAGGTTTCCTATATTATAGGAAACTTACTCCTATTTGTTTGTAAGAGCCGGAAGTTAATAAACATTGGAAGATATTGAAGATTGTTTGTGTTAAGATCTGAACTTGCTCTTTCATTTGGTATTAGAGCTTTTGGAGTTATTAATGATTTTTGAGGGGCAGTTGTACTTCTCCATTGCCCTATGAATGGTGACTTTCTATTGTGAAGATATTTTATTTAGTAGCATTTTAGCTAAATAGAATTCCGTCATCTCTAATGCGGCCATTCCCTTTGCCTGATTCGTTCTTGTTATTCATATATGCATTGACGGTTTGTATTCTTGCTCCAGCATTCCCATAGTGCCAAGGTGAAGGACGTGGCAGATCTTGCACTTGTCTGATTTGGTAAGTGCCAAAACCAAGCGTAGCCACAATTGGTTGAATACTCAATTGGTGAGCCCCATCAACAATGAACCAATATGCATTTGCGAAAGCTGAGCGCAATTAAGAACATATATCCGCTGTCATATATATACAAATATGTATAAACATATATGATTGGATGCACGATGGAGTCCTTGGTGATTCGAATAAACTTCACGTGCTCTCAAAGCATTTAGACTACATTCAATTTTCCTGGCATCGACGTTTTGCGTGTTTGCACAATCCGTGTTTCAAAGCCTATCTGGACTAAGTGTTCCCTTTCAAAAGCTTCATACACAAACAAATCTGGTCCTCTGCCAAATTCGCGTGAGTTTAGTTGCACAACCAACTCTGATTGGCCAATTATTTTATTTTTTCATAAAGACTATAGTTTTGAAAAATTAATTTTTCCTATAGTTTTTGATTTAATAATTGCATTTTGAGGGCAATTAATGCTTTTTTGCCAAATTAATATTTTTTCGGTGCAAGTTCTCCGAAATATTGGTATTTTTGGAATCTTCATTTCCTCCTGATTCCAATGAGTGGTCACATGATTAATTTTCTCGCCATCTTGAGAAAAAACTTTAATTGTTGTGTCAATTTTAATTAAATTAGATTTTTCCGTTTTATGGGAAATTGTAACCTCAATAACTTTTGCATCGGGTAACTTGAAATCGAGCGCCATTTTTTGCAAAAGTGCATATTTTTTCATTCCTGTCGCATTGGTTCTAATTTTGGGAGAAAATACTAATTTTTAAAAATACCCTCTTTTTTTGGCCATCTAGTGGGTTAGTTCCTTGTTCTGTTTTTTTTTGTATAACTCGGAGTATCATTGTGTCCTCAATGCCAAAATTTAAAATTGTAAAGGATGCATTATCATCTAGAACGTGACATCTGAAATATGCAGTACCAAGAATACAAGGTTCGTAAGAATCTTGAGGATAGATATGAGGCGGACACTGAACTTAAGGAAGCTTGACCACAAAAATGTCGACGCTTGACAACACGTGAATACATAAAGAGCCTCAAAGCCAAATCAAGTTGAGTTAGCAGTCTTTTATTGGAGGCTGGAGGATACACGGAGGATGGAGGACAATTGGCGTCCTCTCGTCAGTCACCACGGACGAGGCCGCACATACTAATTTGGTGACATGTGTGTGTGTGTTGATTTCATTTGATTTCTGTGTGGTGTTTTCAAAATAATGTGTTATGGAGACTTCACATTGTGGGGGGGAAATAACACAATGTTTCATTTTTATGAGTTGGATGATATGTTTTGCACTATCATGGATTTCGAAATGTTATCTCCGGAAGAGCAACTATGATGATGGTCAAAGAATGCATTGACACATCACGATATGGTTATAGGTAAACCATTTGAAAACCTTCACCCCTTTGTGGTTTGTGATCAACCACTGGAAAACCACCTCACTCTTTGTTTTTGGTTAACCAATGGAAAACCAACTTTTGGTTTGTGATAATCCAAAGAAATATCGCATGATCGCGAAATCAGGTTGCAGTGTAGCATGGACGTTTTCCCCATGTTCTCAGTAAGGGGGGGGGGGAATGCTAGGAATTCTTTATTAGTGCTTCATGTGTTGAATTATATTTGTAATATATTATTATTATATGAGTTTGGTAACTCATTAATAATAATATAATATTGTGATATGTGAAAACAAATCACGTAACTGTTTTGGTGAGCTTGTTGTGTGAGTTACAACAACTCCTTAAAATATGTAATTGTTGTTATAAAGAAGGTTTCCTATATTATAGGAAACTTACTCCTATTTGTTTGTAAGAGCCAGAAGTTAATAAACAATGGAAGATATCGAAGATTGTTTGTGTTAAGATCTGAACTTGCTCTTTCATGAATACGGGGACAAGAACCTAGTACAATATTTTTTCTTTGGGGGGTTTGGGTGATGGTTGTACAAAACATATATAAAACATAGAAAAAAGCAAATTAACCATATGATATGCATAAAGTAAACAAAATAAGTTAAACCACAAGACACAATGATAATTCAATGCCAAATGTCATGATATTCATTGTTCGAACTTAGAATAAGTACTTAACTTAAAAAAGAAGAAAAAGAAAATAAAAAAGGAAAAAGATCATTTTTTTATGGTGGGTATTGTACCACATACCTAGAACGTTTCCCCATTGTACAAGGGCACATACATGTTTGGGGTATGTACCACACCATACTGTGCTCATACACAGACCTCACAGGGGGCTATTCTTGGCTACCCGGATATGTAGTAGCCTTTTACTATGTATAATTGTGAAAACAAGCCACAAATTAGTTAAGCAAATTGTGAAGAAGTGAAACATCAAAGCAATTGAAATGTTGTGGAAAAACACTGTGTAGGAAAATGCCTTGAGCCCATAAGCAGCGATGAAGCTAGAAGCAACTGCAAATTTTTGAAGTCAAATTGTTGTGGGCAGAAGAAATTTTTATTTTTATACAATATATATTGTAATGTTAGGTCTGGTTTTTATTTTTTATTTTTATAAGTTTATAAAGTTATAAATTTGAAACATATTCATAATTTATTTTTTTATAAAAGATTTTATAAATTTAATAATTTTATAAAATTCTAAATTTTTATCAACAATTTTATTAAATTGTCAGTTTTTTAGGATTTTAAAATTGTGGTTTTTCATTTAGTTATAAACTTGTGATTGTGAATTACAGTTTATAATTCTGATCCGTAAATTGTTAGTAGGCCCCCCTACTATTAAATAGTTTAAAATTGGATCTTACATTTTGACCACAAAATGCCCGGAAAATAGACCCCGACAAATCACCAATCACAATAGCATGCAAGAAAGATTAACAACTTGACACATGCAAATCGATTGATAATGGAGTTTGGCAAATATGCTTACGTCTCCGGGTCCACTAATGTGATCGTTCCATTAAAAATCTATTGCAAGTACAATTTAAAAAACTTTACAATGCCATAATTCACCTTTTGGTTTGACCTTGGAGTTGCGCCAGGGAGACACGTTAAGGTATCCGTTGCCTTGCCCAGACTTAGACATTTTTTTTTCATGCGGCCGGTGTAGCTCTGTCGGACCATGGACACATGGAGGGACCGCACCTGTTTGGGGACCGACCCCTAAATTTTATTTTGAAGAAGCGCCAAGAGGACACTTGGAGGCTTCCGCTCACTCTGCCCTTGCTTAGACTTTTCAATGGCCAAGGAAAATTGTCTCGGACCCTAGACACATGACGCCTTCCGCTGATCCTTCAACTTTTTCAACAACTCTGCTGGACTGAGACATGTGGCGAGCCCGCGCTTGTTTGGGGTCTCTGCTTTTGAGGACCTTACCAAAGGTGTGCCAAGGCAACATGTGGAGGCTTGCGTTGGCTCCTTTTTTACTGAGATTTTTTCAAAGGCCAAAAGACGTTTTTCTTGGGCCTAGGGGCATGTGGAAGGCCCGCGCTTGTTTGGAAACTTGCCTTTGTACCTCACCTTTGTAGTTTTGTGCCAAGAAAACACGTGGACGACTCTAATCTAAAGTTGAGAAGGGGGAAAAAATCAATGGTTGCTATGCATTGCATCTGTTTTTCCGCCATTTTTGCTCCAAGACTCTTGGAGATGTGAATACGCATTGTTTTTTCATCATTTTCTGATGAAATTCCTTGTCGTTTTTGTCTACAAAGTGCCATTGAATGGATTTAGAACTTAATTTGTGAGTCCAAGGATTGTTAAGGTTGAGATTTTGAAGTTGGAAATGCTCGGGTGCTTGCAAAAACGTGAATTACCAGAGAAGCTTGATGCGAGACAGAATTGCAGAGGAAAGAGAGGGAAAAGGATGAAATGATGGAGGTTGTAGGTGCAAAGGATGAAAAAGGTGTTACCTCGAGGGCGAAAAGGATTACCTGTCGGATCTAGTTGTATAGAGCCTCCGGAAAATGATTAAAGCGGGGATTTCTCGCATGATAGAATAAAGATAATGATTAGAAGGACTGTCAAAACGTTGTGGCATGGCATCTTAGTCATTAGTCGAGGGTCTGGGAAACGTGATCAGTTCATGATTTGTCCTATTGGCAACTTTTTGTTGCAAATTTGTTAAACGTCACTTTCCGAGACAAATTAGTAACAAGCAAAAGTCTCTTGAATATTCTTCGTTTTGGGGGGGAAATTTGGGATGAGTGAGCAAGGTAAAATGTATAAATGTAATGAGAATACTCTTGCAAAAGGTCGGGGGTTGAATTCTTAAGAGAAAATTTGAGTGAGCCCGTCTTCCTGAGAGACCAATCCGAGAAACCTGTTAATTTCCTATGTTTTAGATTTCGATCTTGTCAAGTTGGTTGCAAGTGTATAGCCATTGACGAACTCTGAGACCATTAAAAGAAACTTTCCCCTGCTGATGAATCTAATCAATTTCGAGTTAATCTGTGTCAATCTTGGAGCAATTTGTGTCTGCTTTATTTCAGAATGTCTGCAAGTAGTTTTTCTTATTCCTATTGCAATCTTGTGTTAAAGTCCCTCCAAATCACACAAGATTTCGTCCTTGTGATAGTTTAGTGGCATTTGCAATTTCATTTCAAGAAGAGTCTTCATCATGTAATGAAATAAACAATTTAAAATCACTTCACTGTCATTTGTTGATAAAAAATTGTTTGTAAGCCTTCGAGTGTATCTTAGGCGTGAGGAAATAGGGGTCTTTGATGTTTTATTGAGTCTTTAGCTAGAGCCTTTGTGTTAAATTCTTGGAGATTGTGTGAAACTGTGCAAATCTGGGCCTCCATTGATGCACACCTTTTGGTTGAAGGAATATTTTAGCTATTTCGAAGCTTTCTGTCATTTAGCTTTCCAATTGTTGTGAAGTCTCTCAAAGATCTGGTATAATCAATTTTATCTTGCTTAATCTCCCACCAAAATTACTCAAAAACAATGAATCCATCCTGAACTACCCCTGTTTTCCTTGTATGTCCACAAATGTATAAATTCTATTGCTAAAATATGCAGAAGCGATCAGGATTCTATAATGTCGTTAGTAACCTTAGCCCTGTCTAGGAAATATCACCATTCTTTAGAAGTGACAACTCGTGAGAGTTAAAATTGTGGTGCATTGATCATATTTTCTCAGGGTCCCCTTTCAAATTTGTGTAAAGAAGGATATCTTCGTTCTCCTTCACCGACAGAGGTTACAAAACGGGTCCTCTCACCCTGGTCGAAAGGCACGGCCTAAAGTAGCGAGGATAGATCAAATCCTTAATGAAGGTGCTATCTATTTTTCCGATACCCGAGTGACAAAGAGTCAGATAAATCCTCTCCCAGTCTACAAAACGACTCATAATATGATCTGTCTGTCTCTCAGTGTCTTGCTAAATTTTTGATGCTGCTCGGTTTCCAAGGGAGAATCAATTTGGATACCAACACAATGATGATGTTTTTCATTTATCCCTATGGTGTTTAATCCCTTCAATCATAAAACTTTGCATTTCTATTTTATAATTGAATGATGCTATAAACACTGTTTTTCTCCCATGTAGTATGCAATGCCTTGATATTGAGACTTTGTGTTGAATGTCTGGGTACGCGGACTTTGTGCCATATCTATATGGTTTGGGGGTTGTGAAGACTTTGTGCTTCCTGTTCTTATTATTCACATATGTTATTGTATTGTATTCCTTCATGGGTGAGAGTGAGAGGGTTCTATCCTTTTGTTTATTTGGAGTTATCCGGGCCGATCTTTGTTTCTAGTCTGTCGTAGGGTTCACCCTTTCTACTCTCTTTCTCCTCTCTTTCTTCTTCCCATTTTTGTCTCGTTTGTGTTTTCTGGTTAAAAGCACCAAAAACACAAATAACCCCATCATACAAGGGAATTGCCCCTCTCAAATGCAGAGGAACATCACCTTGTCGATAAGTGATTTTTCCTAACTATTGCAGATTTTATACCGCCTCCATTGGGCCATATCTGAAAATCTAAAGCGACATAAAATCCTGCCAACACCACTCTTATAAACTATTTTTATCCCTAATTTAGACCAATGCCATAGCCAATCGTTTTTTAATTAGAGAAAGAGAGTTATAACGTTCAATGGAAGACGAGTAGGTTTCTAGCCGAAAATACTTGCAATTGTTTTTGAAAACAGTCTCTTCCAACTTGCATATTTAAATGGAACCCTCTCTTTTTATAGATTTTTATAGGAGTTATACTGATATGTATAAGTGTATATTAGACACTTCAAAATAATTAAAGGCTGCCCATTTCTATTTCTATTAACATCATATTAATGTTCTGCAAAATTTGAAGGGCAATGCTAGAAAATTGCCATAAAAAAATAAAAAATTATTTGATAGGCGGTGTGTGGACACAAACTTAACAACAGGACGCAACTCAACATAGAATATAGTTAATTACCGTTTCCTGTCCACAACTAATATCTTCCTGATGCTTGCCATGTGTTTGTCAAAATGGATGCACGTCTAGTTGCCTTGGAACTGTGAAGGCAGGTTGTTGTACATTTGATTGTAAGTGGATTTCAAGATAATATTGTTTTAGGTAATTCTCTCGTGGATTATTATTTTTTTGTAGAGAGAATTCAACCTTACTTTCTAGAGTCAATAAATGTATGGAAGGACCTGTTGTCACCGAGAAGTTGCACCCTAATAGAGAATGATGGGTACTCTCTCTCTTGTTGACAAAATTGGAACACCTCAAGGCTGTGGGTAACCTATGTCTGAGGGGAACCTCCAGAGAGGGGTTCCCTTGTGAATCACCTAAAAACGACATTTTGACAAGGAAAAGGGAAGATGAATGCGGAAAATGGGAAATAAGGGTGATACACCAATAATTTAACACATGCATGTAACTCTACACACTGAGAATTCAAAGATCCACACACCTGCACAACTCTAAGCTATTTTGCATAATAAATTCAAGGGTTTAGGAGAAAAGGACAGCGGTAGAGTGAGTAATCAGAAAACAATGATATGAGAGGGCAAAAATGGAGCTTTTTATTCAGAGTTGCAAGTACAAGGCTAGAATTTCCAGAACAAATCAGCCCCAGTATGTGTCTAATATTTCAATAATACAAAACTCAGCCTTATTAGACTGTTGCATCCACAAAAATAGCTTGTTTGCATGTTATTTTTTTAATTATTATTTATTCCTTCACCTCCTTTTGGCACACGGGGCTGCATGCATGATTTTATTAATTAAAATCCTCCTATCTTTCCCCTTTGGCGCCACAGTCCTGACTGTCTGCTGCATACTTTAGGACTGTTTTTTATTCATCTTTATCACCCCCCTTTTAACTCCTTAAAATAGATCTGGAACTTCTATTTTTAGCACTTCCATTTTTAGCCAAACGTTATTTTTAGCCATTCTTCCACTTTTAGCCAATTGCTATTATTATCAAACTTCTATTTTTAGCACATGCTATTTTTAGCTATCCTTGGCGTGGAAAATATGGTAACAAGACGTGCACTGATAAGTGGTCCTTATATATTGATCTTTTTGTGATTTTTTGTCACATGTCATTATATCAGAGGATTAATATTTCCTGCAAGGCTAAAGACTAGGTTTGGTAGCACTAGACTTATATCTAAAGTCCGGTTAAATCAAATTCATAATTGTTTTGGCCAGTGGGATTTGAACCCGAGCCATAAAATGCACAGACAACAAAATCGATGACATTTTTACCCTCTGTTTTCTTTCAAGCCCATAAGGTCTTTAAGACCATTGAATGCTTATTTGATATCTTCTCCATGAATCCTAATGATAAAGTAGTTATAACAAATGAGGACTTTCGAGGATTTGGAGTCGTAGAAGGAATTTTGAGATCAATTGAAGAGGTATACCCGACTTGGGGTAGTAAGACATGTATTCAGAGGCAATTGTACATAATTTTTTTTTGGGATTATTAAGCCACAAAGGATTGTAAATGAGAAAATTGACCTCACAATGACTTTCCAAATATAATGGTAGATGGAGCTGTGTTTGACTGACGAGGGTCAATGTCAAGATAACATATGAAATCTAGGTTATTGGGCTGGGATAGTAATTTCATATAAATTCGAGGATATTGAGATTGCCTTTCCAACATTGGCATAACAAGATACGAGTCTAACACGTAATACTTTGAAAGATACCCACCCCCTCAACCGAGAATATAACTTACTGGTAAATCTCTCGACCAACTTCTTTTTCCCGTTGTCAATGAACTGAGGACCCAATCAAAGATAGGGAGTTCAATCTGAGGGAAAAGAACATAAATGCCATGAATAAGTGATGGGCAACATAAGAGAAAAGAACATAAAATTTGTTATGATATTATATTCTGTCTCTATCTTTGATAGGGACATAATAGGTCGGTTGAGGGTCTAAAAGAGATAAGTTTTGCACAATTTTTCAATTGTTTGAGTTGCAGAAGAGACTATGGAAGTGTTTTTTTTAATAAAAATCTATCAAAGTAGAAACAATACTTTTTACAAATACCACATTTCACTAAATATATACTTTAAAAGCTAAAGCCTCTGAACTCCCACCTCTCCCTAATGCTGGCAAACACTCCCTTGAATCCCCGCAACACCTCTCTCCGGTAGCAAATCTTATTTCTTCTTGGCTGTAAAATTCTTTTCAATTCTCTTTTTCTTCAGGACAAATGGTTGTGTGCCACTTCTGCTCCAAAAATTATTTTTAAATTCCCAACTCCACTTCATCCACAATAATAGGTGAGTGGTTGAATACTAATAATATTCAATTCGGAATCTTCCCATTTCAGCAAATGCACTTAACTGTACTTGGAGTTAGTTGTTTGCACATTATTTAAATATTCCCTTCAATTTTAATTAACTAGACCAGGTCAACTAATGGGAAATTAATAAATAATATATATTTATTATTTACTAGCTAATTTAATATCTTACTCGTGTGTTTGCAAAAATAATGGTTTTAACTTTTAATGTCCTAAGTGACCTAGGGGCTCTCTTTGCACATTCCTAGTGACTAGATCACATGGGTCAATAGACCTTAGGATACCTTAAAAGCTTAACAAGTTCACTTCGACCAAACACTAAGTCTCGACAAGACACCTTGCAAGTCCCATAGTCTACGACTCTTAAAGGCCACATTAGCTGTACTACCCTTAACCACTCCAATTTCCTTATCTATCTGCCTCTTCCCAATGATACCCTCCCACAATCACAAGGTCAAGTTCACCAGCATATATGCATGCTCCATACAACACTCAAACACTCGTTAGTGTTGACGTTTTTAAATCAAAAGATAGGGTAAATTGCAATAATTTTTATTCATCCGTTACTCTATTTCAATATTTCACTTTAAAAGGAAAGAAATGTTTTATCCATCACATTGAGAAATCAAATCACTTTCAATGCACAATTTCATAATTGTTTATTGGCAAATTTTTTCATGTTATTCCATTGGCAATACATAGGCTGTAAAACATCCAAAATTGAGGAACAAAATATATCTAAATAATTGGGATGTGTCATCCCTCCCCACTAGGGAAAGACATTGTAATGATATCTAATCAAATAAAGACACAAATCTCAATGTTCCATAAGGGAATTTACAATAATCCCTCCTAAATTCAGAACTTGCAAGGTTTCCCAAAATAATAATTACCCTCATCAGAAATTAGCCACTCAACAAGATATAAACAAAACATCATGCACCCAAGCAAGGGATTGAGGAAGTGCAACTCTAAAAGTGACCAAATTACAACTTCTAGGTAATCACAAGGTCTTATGTAGCATGGGGCAAGTTTGGATGTGTTGGAGATATTGTCATTGATGTCAATGGAGAATGCACAGTGATCAGATTTAATACAATAACAGTGAATGTAAAAGGAGAATGTACAACAATCACATTGTATACCAGTGATTCATTTATTTAATAAAGAGCAGCATTTCATCAATTAAAGGTCAGCTATTTATTTAAGGGACAACATTTAATTAGAGGGCCCAAGAGAATTTTTTTTAAGGCCCCCATTTTGGTGCTCATGTTTGGGACAACGTTTTCCAAGTTAAAAAGAATTCATTTTGGCACCCAAGGATTTTAAAAATGAAGGGTCAACTCTTTTTAAAAAGATGTGTCCATTGAAAAGTCATAACCCTCCGTGAAGAGGTATTAAGGGGTTATAAAAGATAGATGAGATGATGAAGAAAAACAAGCGAGGAAAATGAATTTGATACATTATTAAAGAGTAAGAAGCATGGCTAAAGAGTAGATTTTGATGAAGAGCAGATTTTGAGCGAATATCATTTGGAAGAAGAGCAAAATTTCGTAAGTATGAAATAAGAGTTATATCTTGAGAAGACAAGCAAATTTGTGAATAGGAAATAAAAGTCTCCATCATTCGTTGAAACGACAACACTGCAAAGGTGGTATTGTTATCGGTTTGGAGATTGGTGCCTCATAAAACAAAGAGATTGGTCTCTTGCTGAGTTGGTGCTCGGCAAAAAAGATTGGTGTCAGAATTGCTAAGTTGGTGCTTGGCATTGGGGATCGGTGTCTCTAGTAGGTTAGTGCCTACACAAATTGTAAAAGAGTTTTATATATATAAGCAAATATTTTGCCGTGGGTTTTTTCTCGAAAGGGTTTTGACATAAATATTGTGTTCCTCTTGTATTGCATAATTTTTAGATCTTGTGAGATTGCTGTTGTGACTATTAAAGTTCATCTTATACTGATTCACCTCCCACCTCTCAGTATAAGCATGTGTTTAACAATTGGTAATAGAGCTGGTTCCTTCAGGAGTAGTCTAATCGATGGAAGGTAGATCTTGGCAGCACACATGGCCAATAATCAAGTACCAGAGGGTTTCTCCACAAACAAGGCTCCGTTATTCGACGGAATAAATTATGGTTTCTGGACCATACAAATGAAAACCTATCTAATGGCTCTAGGGTTCGATATTTGGCAATCAGTAGTAACGGGATATATAACTCTTTAGACTCCATCGACGTATCAAGCCGGAAAGAAGGCCAGTGAAAACAATGCCAAACCCTTGAACGCAATATTATGTGGCTTGCCTAAATTTGAGTTTGTCAAAGTTATGCATTGCGACACGACAAAGGAGACATGGGACAAATTGCAGAATATCTATGAAGGAGACACCAAAGTAAAGTAGGATAAGCTCCAAAACCACAAAAGGCAGTTTGGGAGTCCAAAAATGAAAGAAGAAGAGAATGTTGCAACCTATTTTCTTCGAGTGGATGAAATTGTGAATACCATTAGAGGGCTTAGTGAAAAGATAGAAGAACCAATAATAGTACAAAAGGTGCCGAGGTCTATCGCCTTAAAATTTGATCTTAAGGTTTCCGCAATTGAGGAAATAAAAGATCTAAACATGCTAAAGATGGATGAGTTGCATGGAATTCTCACAACATATGAAATGAGTAAAAAAACAAAAAAACCGTCAAAGCAAGAAGTTGCCTTCAAAGCTTCGAAAAGGGTAAAAAATGCAAAACCTAAGTCAAGTGATGAATCAAAAGAAGAAGCTCTTTTTGTGAGAAATTTGTAAAAGGGATCTAGCAAGTATAAAGGTAAGCTTCCTTTAAAGTGTTTCAATTATGGTGAGATAGGGCATTTCTTTGCTAAATGTCCTCATGCAAAAGATGATAGTAGTGACGAGGAAGAACATGCTAAGGTAGGAAAGAGCAAACATCCATACAAAAAGAATTATAAGCCGGACAAATATGAAAAGAAGAAAAGCTCTGACAAGCATAAGAAAAGCCTCACTAAAGAGTACAACTCAGAAGAAGAGAGTGATAGAGAAGAAACTCTTTCATGGCAATAGAAACAAATAATGATGAAGACCAAAAGTTTCTGGAAGAGGAAGAAAATTTTGAGGATGAAGGAGAAGTGGATTTGGAAGAAGAACTTGTCTGTGTCTTGGGTGAAATAAAGAGGCTTAAGAAAAAGAACTTAAAGCAAAAATTACAGCTTTAAAAATATGAAGACGAAGGTGGAAATTCATAATTGAACATATCTCAAAGCCTCAAAGATTCTGAAAAGATTATTATCAGTCTGAAAACTCAATTAGAAGAGCCTAAAAGAATTGAAGAGGTAGTAAGAGAGTAGCTGAAATCAAAAGAGAAAAATTGTGCTAAGCTTGAATCTGAAATTGTTGATTTAAGAAAGGAATTGGAGAAGTCTAGTGATAAGCTAAAAAATAGCTTAAAATTTGAAAAGAGCATCGAGGTCTTAGATAAGATTCTTAATAGCCAAAGGTCACCATGCATTAAGACAAGTCTTGGCTATGAAGAAAAACAGGAGGTTATTAAGAAGGATTTGAATTCAAAAATTGTTAAACCTTTGAAGAAAGAAGATAAGACCCCTCATAAGAACAACATTGCTCAAAAGGATAACAAAGATGAGAACAAGTGGTGTAAGGTTCCCATAAGAAACTTGAGAAGATCCTTCTATCCAAGGCAACCTTACATGATCAAGTATCAAAGCTCCATTTATGGCTATTGTTTCTCATGCAACAATTTTGGTCATAAGGCAATAGATTGTCAGGTTCAGGCAAGGAATAATGGCTGGAATAAAAGGGCTTATGGTTATTCAAGTAGAAATCATAACTCATTTGCTGCACTATTGGATTACAATGAATATGATATTGTGTGTTATAATTGCAACAAAGTTGGTCATATAGCATGGTATTGTAGAAGTGTTTTCTGTAGAGAATTCAAAGAAAACCAAGAAAGTGGATACCTTGGCCAAACATAAAATAGAATCTACAAAATCTTGGAAGAAGAAACATAAGGAAGAGAAAGAGAAAGCTATGCTTGTTCAAAACTGCTTTTCATGTGCAAAATGAAGAGCAACATTAGTACATTGACAGTGGATGCTCGAGCCATATGACAAGAGATAAGAGCAAGTTCTGTTCCTTGAAGAAAGTAAGCGGAGGAACAGTAAAATTTGGAGACAACGCTGCAACAAGGATAACATGCAAATGTAATCTCAGTCTCAATGATGGAAAGACAAAAATTGAGAATGTGTTGTATGTTGAAGGGCTGAAGCATAACTTCCTAAGTGTTAGTCAAATGTGTGATCAAGAACACATCCACATTTTCCATCCTCAAGGTTGTGAAGTAAGGAAAGTTGATTAAGGAAAATTAGTTGCAGATGCAAACAAAACCATGAATAACTGGTATGTGCTCAGTGAAGTTAAGAAAGAAAGATGCTATATGACACAATCAAATGAGAGTTGGTTTTGGCACAGAAGAATGAGCCATATGAATTTGACAATTTGGTGAAAATCAGCAGTAAGCAGTGTGTGAGAGACATGCCAAAAATCACGAAGCCTTCAAACACCATTTGCAAGCAATGTCAACATGGAAAACAAACTAGAGGTAGATTCAAATCAAAGTAATATTCAACAACGAAGCCTTTGGAATTGATTCATACAGACTTGTGTGGGTCCACAAGAACTCAAAGTTTAAAAGGTGAGAGTTACTTTGTGTTGTTAATTGATGACTATTCTAGAATGACATGGGTTATTCTCAGTGTTACGCGGGGATGCGTCCCCCCCCTTTCTACACGTCCGGGACGCCCTGGGGATGCGGGGACATGGGGGAAACGTTTCCCCCACGTTTCCTTTTTTGGCGGGAGAGGGCGAAACGCCCTGGGGACGGCGGGGACGTCTGGACGTCCCCGCCGTCCCCCGCGGCTTCTATGCATTTTAAAAAAAAAACAGACTTTTAATAGATTAAAACACTTTTTTTTTTTTATTGTATATGTCTAATAACATAAAAGTGACATTCCTAACCTAACCCTAACCCTAAAAGTGCTATTTTATGTTATAAATTTACAATATGGGCTCATTTCATATTCACACCAAGCAAGAGCAAGAGCAAGAGCAAGAGCAAGAGGAAGAGCAAGAGTGAGAGCAAGGGCAAGAGGAAGAGGAAGAGGAAGAGCAAGAGCAAGAGCAAGAGCAAGAGCAAGAGGGAGCAAGAGGTATTTATAATTTTATTTGCTTACAATACATGTTAAAGTTTTTTTTTTTTTAAATTTAGAATCTAGATTATATTTGCATTTGTTAGGGGCTGTTTTTTAGCATTTGCATCTACATTCACAATGTAATCATGCATATGCCATATAGTTTGTAGTTATTCTTCTAAAGGATAATTTTGAGGCATTTGAGAACTTTAATTTTTTTAAAGCATTAGTAGAAAGTGAATGAAAATTAAGTGCTTGAGATCAGATAAAGGAGGAGAATTTCTTTCAGACCAATTGGGAGAATTTTGTGAGGAACATGGAATAAGAAGACAACTCATAGCTGCACGAACTCCGCAACAAAATGGAGTTACTGAAAGAAAGAATCGAACAATTCAGGAGATGGCAAAGACTATGTTGAATGAGTCCAAATTGTTAGATAGGAATTGGGGAGAAGAAATTAAGACGGTGTTTTACATCCTTAATAGATTGTTAGAACGCACACCAACCATTTTTTTCGGTCCATTAGACTCCTACAGATCAAAAGCTTCCTATGTCTTCATTCAACTTGGAACATGAAACTATTCAGTGGTACTAATGGTTGGCATAAACATACACTACGTTCACATGGGTGGAGTTCAGTAAACACCTACTCGCTAGATTTGACCCTAGTGAATATGAGTACATCACATGCACATTGAAAACTGAGGCAAACTAGCTTTGTCTGTGATTACCAAACTGAATTTGAAAGATTGGCTAGCTGAACAACGAGATTGGGTGAGGAATTTTTCAAAACTTGCTTCAGTAGTGGATTGAAAGATGTTAATGTAGAAGTATAAATGTTCAAATCTGCTACCTTGATGGAAGCAATTGGGTTGGCTTAATTAATCAAAGACAATTATACAACCCACCATTGACCATTTAAACCATTGCAAGTTAAGAATCCACAACCGTCTTGGCCAAATCCTAATTTAGGATTCAGACTAACAACTGTCGAGTGCCTGACTCATGAGGAAATGGCCACTCACAGAGCCAAAGGATTGTGCCATAATTGTGATGAAAAATACGGTCCAAGCCATAAACACATTTAATAGAAATTGTATATGCTAGATGTTGTGGCACCTTCCGCATCTAACATATTGTCTGACACAGATGACAATTCAAAAGATGAACAACTTGATTAGAATACTCCTAATGAAGATTGCGCTGGAAATTTTGGTCCATGCCCTAATTGGGATCACCCCCCCTCCAAACAATTGAATTAGTAGGATACTTCAAAGGGCATTACATAACGATCCTCACTGACTTGGGAAACACTCATAACTTCATTGACCCGAGGTTGGCCAAACATGGATCTTGTATGTGTACCCATGCAACAACTTTGAGGTGATGGTAGCTAATGGAGGCACATTGGCTTTTAAGGGAAAATTATGCAATGTCAAGTTTCAATGGGAAATTACAAGCTCAAACCTAACATGTTTGCACATTCACTAGGTGTCTACTACATTGTCTTGGCTGATTAGTGGCTTCAATCCTTAGGACCTATCCTTGAGATTTTTGCAAATTACGGATGCAATTCACAGTTACTCAATAATACACTTTAATTTGAATGGTATCATGACCTATGCAGATTATTAGTTCTCATTGCATGGTGAAATTGGTCAAAAAGGTTCTGTAAGTATGGTAGCTCAACCATGTGTGGTTACCGTGACACAAATCGACAAAATTACAACTCCATCACAAGCACTTGTATGTGTTCATAGAGCCTCTCGAATTACCACCACACTGTTCCCATGACCATGCCATATAACTAGTTTCGGGGAGTCAACCACCAAACATTTGGCAGTACTGTGACCCGTACATTTAAAAAATTAAAATTGAAAAGATGATCAAGGAATTGCTAGATGTAGGGATGATTCGGCCAAATGTGAGCCCATATTCTTCTCCAGTGCGCCTTGTTTGCAATAAAAGATGGGTCATGATGGTTATGTGTAGATTTTGGGAATTAAACAAACTTACAGTCAAGGACAAACACCCAAGTCCAGTGATTGATCAATTATTAGATGAGTTGTATAGGGCTTGTTTCTTTTCTAAGCTCAATCTAAGATTTGGCTACCCTTACATTTACTTACAGGAAGATTATATCCCCAAGATAGCCTTTTAGACTCATGACGTCTACTACGAGTTTTTGGTGATGCCTTTAGATTTCCCAAATGCATCATCAACTTTTGAGAACCTAATGAACCAGATGTGTTGTCCTTTGCTTTGTAAGTTCATCGTGGTTTTCTTTGATGACATCTTGGTCTACAATAAGACATGGGAAGAACATTTGTCCACCTGGACCACACTCTACAGCTCCTAGCTGACAATTAGTCATATGCGAAGCACTCCAAGTGCTCTTTCGGCACTACAAAGATGGAATATCTTGGTCACATAGTCTCAACTGAAGGGATTAAAGTGGATCCCAAGAAGATTGAGGATATGCAAAATTGGCCCAAATTGAAAACACTCAAAAATCTTTGTGGGTTCTTAGGTCTTACCAACTATTATCGTGAATTTGTTGGACCATGGTAAGATTGTGGCTCCCTTGACCACCATGCTATGCAAAAATGCCTTTGCGTGGTCTACACTAGCAAAGTGTGCCTTTGAATTTCTCAAACAAGCCATGTGTACCTCCATAATCCTTACAATGCCAAATTTTTCGAAACCGTTCATCATTGAAAGTGAAGTCAGGTATATGAGTTGGAGCTGTATTAATGCAAGACAAAAGACCTTTGGCATTTAATAATAGGGCCTTGACAAGGAAATATCTAGCAAAATTCACTTATGAATTGGAAATGCACGCCTTTCTTCATGCAATAACTTACTAATGGCCATATTTGTTGGGTCAACATTTTTGCATCAAAATGGATCATCACAACTTGAAGTATTTCTTGGAATGTGTATCATCGCTAGGACAACAAAACCGGGTAACTAAATGGGATATGACTATGAAATTATGTACGAGGATAGAAAATGTGTTGTCAGATGCCTTGTCACGTAAATTTAAAGAACAAAGGACCTTGTGTCCCTTATCCTTTCCAACCCTTGATTGGTTATTGGAAGTCCAACAAGAATGGAAACAAGATGCATTAGTTCAATAGATCATGCAACAATTCATACTTGATCCTAAACTAAGCAGGGATACTCATGGGATAGTAGTTGCTTGCACTATCTGGGTTGTGTGGTTCTCTTTGCAAAGTCTGCACTTCAAGAAAAACTATTGTAGGAACTCCATGCATCATCTTTTGTGGGGCATTTTGTGTTTTTGAAGACTTATGCACGGGTCAAAAGAAACTTGTTTTGGGATGGCATGGAATAAGATATCAAACAATTTTGTGGTGGAATGTGATACATGTCATTGTTAAAAAGGAGAGACTATTCCAATTCTTGGCACTCTACAACCACTACTAATTCCCATTACAATATGGAAAGATGCCTCAAAGGACTACATTGAGGGGTTGCCCAAGTCTGGGGGGAAATCGATGATCCTTGTTGTGGTTGCTTACCTCTCGAAATATGCACATTTTTACTCATTTACCTATCTTTTCAATGCTTTCACGGTGGCACAAACATTCATTGACCAAAATTTTCGTCTCCATGACAATGCCGTCTTTCATTGTTTCAGATCATGATCCCACTTTCACTAGCAGCTTTTGGCATTGGCAGGAGTTGTTTAAAGTCAAACCTTAGTATGCTTGCAATACTTGTGACTCAACTTTGCCAAGTATTGGCAAATATTTGTTGCGAATATTCGTCAATACTCGGCGAGTCTGAGCCTAAAATTCGCCATACGCAGGTCTGATGCGAAATAAATTGAAAATGCAGAAAGAATTGTGAAATTTGTCTTTCAAAGGCAATACACTCCCTCATTTATAATCACACAACCATTGAGCATCCTTTGCATGAGTTGAAGAGATTTTATAGCGAATTCAAAGAGCAAATTTGAAGAATTTCATTTACAAGTAATTTCCCCCCCTTTTCAAGAATGTAAATTCGTTTTATATTATTTATATATTTTTATCTAAATATGATTTGCAATTGTGAATGCATTCTATTCAATTCTGAATGATTTTAATTGTTAGGAACTTATTTATGTTTGTCTATCATAATTAACGAACAAAATTGCAGGAATGCATTATCTTATTTGTTTTTTTTTTTTTTTTGAGAATTTGTTTTTGTTTGTAGGGTTTACTATTACAAATTTGCAATTACGGTTACAAAGGGTTATAAAACTAATTTTTAAAATTTAAAAATGATTTTGTAATGCTGTTTTCCAATTAAATCTACAAATTTTTAAACTTTTAAACTGGTTTTGTAAAGCTGATTTTAATTCAGGTTTTTTAATTTTTTAAACATTCATTGTGTTGCAAATTAGAACTTAGCAATGGCATCTGGGTCGGCATTAGGCTCAACATCACTAGCAGGAACCATTCCTGCTAATGCCCATACCGTTGCTTGGAAGTATGTTGTACGTGGAGCGGTTCAGGGGCGGTAGTTTGCAATTTCTGTACAAAAACTTTTTTTGGAGGCATCGATTGCCTAAAGTATCATCTTGCATGAATTGTTTGCCGTGACGTTGTGATATGTCCCAATGTTACAAAAGAGGTAAAATGAGAGATGAAGCCAGAGTTGACAAAGTTGGAGGAGAAGAAACTCGAGAGGGCAAAGGTGCATGCAACCATAACAGAAGCTATTAGACCTGGACTGGTAGAGGATTCAAAGGATGATGGGACAATGATTGTGGGCTCTACTTGCGGTCCATGCATACTAAGTGAAAGAGACACATTTGCTTCATCGAGTTCAAACAAAAGGATACACAATTTTTTTGTATAAAGAAACATATATGGTGCACAACCTTTGTTACGAGGTACAAACTTGAACAAGGATGCACACGAAGAAGTAGATAAGGCATGTGCGAATTTCTGGTACTACAACCACCTTCGCTTAAATGTGGCGAAGAGCCTGTAATGGGAGTACTTGGTGACAACAATGATAGTTGCAGGGAACACAAGGCACCCTGTCCAAACGACTTGAGTGGAACATTGTTTAAAGGTGTAGTTGCAGATGCAACGACAATCCTAGAAGATCAAAAGAAGTAATGATAGAAATACAGATGCACCATTCTTTCAGATGGGTGGACACATAGAATGAACCACTACACCCTTATCAAATTTTTAGGGGCTTCCAATGGTGAGTTGGTATTTTTGAAGTCAATTGATGCCTCTAACATAGTAAAAGATGAAGAAAATTTGAGTCTTATGATGGAAGATGTTGTTTTAGAGGTGGGTATCCAAAATGTTGTGCAAGTTGTTACAGACAATGCACCAACATATGTGACGGCTGAGAGACTACTATAAGAGAGACATCCATCGCTTTTTTGGACCCCTTGTGCGACCCATTGCCTTGAGCTTCTTTTGGAAGACATGCAAAATTGATTGGGTTAGGCTGGTTATATAAGATGTAAGAAATATAACCAAGTACATATATAATCACCCTTGGGTTCTTAGCTTGATGAGAGAGCAAGGGGACAAAGTTTATGCGAGTTTTTATCACAAGGTTTGCCATTAACTTCTTGACGTTGCAAAGTATTTCTAGTTTGTTGTCATTACTTTATTTGTAAGTTTGTAACTTTAAAGTTTGATGTGTGTAGGTGTTAGAGTTGTTGGTGAGGGTTTTTTGCTTGGTTGATGGGGAGCAAAACTCGATGGGATACATTTATGAGGCCATGGATAGGGCCAAAAAGGCCATCCAAAATTATTATAGGGAGGGATATTGCCAGATTTGGTCCCTTTTGGAAGATAATTGATCGGAGGTGGAATAAACTCCACCGACCTATTCATGCATTGGAGTACTACCTCAACCACAAGTTTTTCTTCTCTGATGGCTTCACAAATGTTAAGGGGAGGTTATGAAGGGCCTCTCAACATGCATTGTGAGGATGATATCAAAGGTTAAGATGAGGGACCTCATTATTGTAGAGCGTCAAAATTACAAACATGCTGGAGGGAGGCTCTTTTCTTTGACGTTAGTTTTTCGAGGGAAGTAACAAAAAATAGAATGTTTACTTATATGTTAATTTTATTAATTACTTATAAACTTTTGATTATCTTATTTGTAGGTTCTTGGTGGGAAGATTAATGAGGAAATACTCTACATCTTCAAAAGCTAGCTCCCAAAATTTTATCTCAACCTTGTAGCACTTTTGGATGTGAGTGCAACTAGAGTTTGTTTGAGGCTATTCACACGAAGAAACACAAGTTGACTCAAAAATGCCTTAATGACTTGGTTTTTGTGCAATACAATCTTTAGCTTTGCCCAAGAAAGGTGGAGGCCACATTGTAGGAGCTTATTGATTTGGATGAAATCGATCCATATAACAATTAGACTGGGCAAGAAGAGGAAATCCTTGCATTCACAAAGGACGAGATTGCTGCTTTCGAGAGGGAAGCTATGGAGGGAGAAGCACTAGTAAGAGATATTGGATTTGATGACATCTTTGGAGGTGATGTTGAGCATGCATCAGAGGAGCCACCGACATCTACTACTAGGATGGAGCCGCAATTGGAGCCTTCTAGGAGGAACAAGCAATTGCAACCGATTGTGGGGACTAGTAGAGGCAATATACCTTCTTCCCAATATTTCTCTAGAACGGGGAAAAGGAAAATGTAAATTATTGTAAATTGTAACTAACATAGATATGCAATTTATGATGATAATTTTCAATGACAGTCATCATGATTTCATAACACTTACTAGTTGGCTGTTATATTTGCATGATGATGCAATTTTGTACTTTATTCAAATCTAATAGAAAACACTTTCTCAACATTTTACAGACTCATTTGATACATTCTGTAGCTACATTTTGCATAAGATTTATGTTTTTTAAGAAATTTGCATATTGTTTAAGTTGTCGAATATTCTCGAATATTCGTCGAGTCTTGGTGAGTTTTTGCCGAGTCAATTTTTTTTGGGATTGTTGAATATTTGCCAAATACCAGTATGCAAACTATGGTTTAAACAAGGGACCACAAAAATGAGTTCAACTTACCATCTTCAGACTAATGGACAAACTAAGATTGTCAAATGCTTGAAGATCTACTTGCATTGTTTTGCCTCCAAACAAGAGACTTGTTGGGCTAAGTGGCTCCCTCTTGCTGAATGGTGTTACTACATTTGGACAAACTGAGATTGTCAAATGCTTGAAGACCGACTTGCGTTGTTTTGCCTGAAAACAACAGACTTGTTGGGCTCAGTGGCTCCCTTTTGCTGAATGGTGGTACCACACTTTGACCAAGACAATGCCTTGTGAAATTGTATATGGCCAACCACCACTATCTCTCATATCCTACCTTCCGGGTAGCTCCAAGGTGTAATCTAAATGTCCAACACTGTCATCGGGAGATTCTGATACGGGAACAAAGTGATAATTTGGTATAGGCGCAGAATTGGACGAAGCAACAAGTAGATTAACACCGTTCAAAACACACTTTTGCTGTCAGAGACATGGTTTTTCTATGACTCCAACCATACAAACAAACTTTCTTGAAGCTTAAAGGCTCTTAGAAGTTAACAACAAAATTTTATGGACTATATCAAGTGCTGCAACAAATTGGCAATGTGGCGTATAAATTAGACCTACCCCCATCTTCCAAGGTTCATCCTAGTTTTCATGTTTCTTGCTTGAAGGTCCTTAGGCAACATGTTCATGTGTATACGACTCTCCCAGTGTTGGACGAAGAGAGTTCCGTCATCCTTGAACTTGAGGCTATCTTGTCCAATTGAATGTGCTCACTCTGCAACCATACCATCATTGATATTATATCTGATGGAGGGACATGCAACCAGAAGATGGAACTCGGGAACCTTTCCAGTAGGCTCAAAAACAATTTCCATAGTTCAAACTTTGAGGACAATGCTCTCTGAAGGTGGAGGGCATGTTAGGACCTCAACGTCCTAAATATCTATTATTTTGGCATTGTAATAGTCATACTTATCTTTTGGCTTGGGTGCCTATTGTGTGTCTGGGGCCAACTCTTAAGCATTAAGGTTAGGGTTTATAATGAAGCTCGGGTGCTTGTATTGTATGGAAAACCCTTGAGCACTAGGGTTGTAATGCCTATATATTGATGTTGTAAGTAAGAAATAGATTTCTTTTTGGTATGTTAAATGAACTTTGCTTAAAAGGAGGTTGCCCCCTTGAAGAGGTTTGCGATATCTAAATACAATCAAGCTCAAAACTATTTTCTGAGTTCATTTGACATTCTAGTCCTTTGCATTATGTTATTTCTATTTTCACTAATATTTGGCAAGCATGATCATATTTCAAACGATAGAAGTTTGTTGTAGGTCCAATGCAATAACACAACTATCTGCAACTCAGTTTGTAGGCTATAGGAAAGAGGTTGCTATTGTGTTATTCCATTGAATAATCTAAATCGTAACTAAGGGTCGTGATGGGTCTAGTTATAGGTGCCTACACATGCAACCTTTATGTAAATAGAAGGATAGAAGGCCTTACTAGAGTCAACATAATCTAGGTAATAAACTAGGATTATGGTATTTAAGTTAGGGATTATGGTAAAGGCAAGGGTCGTAGTAAAGTAGAAATAACAATAAACTAAATGAAAACAAGCATATGATTTAACATAAATGAAATGGAACATACAACATTCATAATCCAACCATGCACAAAATAAAAGGGGTAGTGTTAGGGATACTTACCCTGAGTTGACTTGTCAACGCATTAATCTCCCCTTGGCTATGACCACTCTGTGAGAAATGGTTGTAGATGGATAGGAGAAACCGTAAGTAGACCATAGTTGGGAACTCCAAAGATGGTGTATTT
This sequence comes from Taxus chinensis, assembly GCA_019776745.2. NCBI lineage: Eukaryota > Viridiplantae > Streptophyta > Pinopsida > Cupressales > Taxaceae > Taxus > Taxus chinensis. Next base: position 733,678,341 of record CM034154.1, on the reverse strand, counting down.
TGTTGGCGTAGCTTTAATTCTTGACCATCCAAGGCCTCTAGTGCAATGTTTTTTTTTGGTGAAGTCCTTTAACCAATGTTTTAAAAATCGGAATTGGACTCGGAACTGGTCAAGGGTTGGACCGGACCGGTTCAAACTCTATGAACCGGTTTACTAAAAAACACAAAAAAATTATATTTTTAAAGAAAACATTATATTTGAAAGATTAGAAACCATGATTCCAACAATTACACACAAAATATGCATAGTTTGCTCATGTATATAGTACCATAGTTGGAATACTTGCATTCGGCAGACCCCCCAAAAAAAAAACTCGGCAATATTCGGCCAATACTTGGGAATACCTAGCAACTTAAAAAATACTCAAATTTCTTTAAAAAAACATAAATTTGCAGCCAAAACCGTGTATTTGCAGCGTTTTCTTTCATTGATAATAATGCTTTCTTTTTGTTGGGACCTTTACGATAGCATTTAGTCTTGTGTCTGAGGATGCACAACTTGGAGTGTAAACACAAAAAAACTCTTAAAATAGCAAAAAAAACCTACGCATCTGTTGATATGTGAAGTCAACATTTGAATAAGTAGGTTGCGACCAAGCTGGCAAGTGGGATGATTAGTCCGAGCACGGGAGAATACTCGCCGAGTTTTGGAAAGCTATCCAATATTTTTAATTACTAATCTGTCTACAAGCGATCAAAGCTCATGATTCTTTCATAAGATTGCAAGAAGTTGCTTGGTCCAAAAAGGTGTAAAAATGTATTTTATGAAAATAAGAAAAATATTGCCATAAATGCGTAGAGCTCAAGAAAATATACACTTTAAGAAAAAACGACGCTTGAAACGGAGCCACAAAATGAAAGTTATGGCACATGCAAGTTTTTGCTGCTATATCTTCCCGGACCCTTTCCAAAAATGGCAAATTTTATTCTATGCTTGTGTTTTCTTCACCAAATATCCAAAAAAGGAAAGAAATGCCAAAAACGGAAAAAAACTTGACTCGGTCGGTTCAGGATGAAACCGGACCGGTTCGGCCGGTTCAGTACCAAACTGGTCGAACGGTCCAGTTTTTTAACCGGTTCATGTCTAAATATGTTGAACCGGTCGAACCGGCCGGTTCCGGTTCTGGTTTGGCCGGTTTTTAAAACACTGCCTTTAACCAATTTGTCTATGTCCTTAAGGGGATTTGCTAGTTCAAGAAGAGAAAAAGTTGTTACTCTTCTAGAAATGGCCAAATGAATTCTATAGTTAGGGGTACAAATGCCCAAAATGACGTTTTGGTTTTTGTCAATGTCATCAACCCAAGACATGGAAAGTAAGTCATTAGCCAAGTCAATGACATTGGTTAGATTAGGGTAAGGTTTAATGCATAGTTGCTAGGGGACATGTACGGGTATTTGTACGAGGAGACAAGGACATGTATGCCATTTTTCAGAAAAATAGTAGATAGGGACTTAGAGACAGAAAAAAAATATATGTAAATTTTAGAGGAAACAGTAATATTCAGCCTAATATAGCCTAAGAAAAACATTACTACCTTTTTAAAGTTAAGATACTAGATGTCGAAAAAATATAGAAGTAATTATATTGATATTTATCCTTTTGATATCTGTTTATATCTATAAGGTGAAGAGTACAAAATACAGCTATTTTTTAAAACATTGAAATGCAAAGTTGTCTAGATGAGTACCAAGTACCAGTCTCTCAGACACATTTTTTTGGTAGGACACGAGTCTTTGTGCAACACTAGTTTAATGTCATTGGCCAAGTTGATTACGTTGGGCATGAGCAAGCCATTTAGGGGGGGGGGGGGTCAAAGGAAGGGTTAAGGAAGGCAAAAAATGACAAGTTTGATATGAAGATGGAATGCAATGGTAGACAAGCATCCGTGACACATCTCTCATAGAGGTGGCTCAAAACCGGCCTACCCCAATCCCGAATATGGGAGATTGATGCGCCAACAAGCTCTAGACAAAAGAAATGTTAGTAAAGTGAAGTTAATATGCATACAGTTAGTTCTTTATTTCTAAGAGGGTGCTTTACAATAATGGATCCACGTCCGCATGGATAATTTACGTAGATGACTGTTTCTATTTGAGTTTTTGTGGGCATATGCAAAATTGATGGAAATAAGTGGGAGGCTTGCACATTCCCCTTTAGATTTATTTGTTGATTTTTCTAAACGTCTTAGAACAAGTACTTTAGCATAAAAACAAACTACTGTGTGATGGACACCATATTCTGTCATTTTGTTTCTATGGACAATAGGCCTATCCTCTTCTGATAACATTGCTCTAAGACCAGAACTAAAGGCATCACTCTTGATGATGGTCTTGGTAAATACATGCAGGAGGTGAGGTGATCTCCATGGTGTTTAAAAATTTAAAATCTCTTAGAAATCTATATACAGAGGGACCTAATATAAACGTTGATTGGTCAATCCACCAGCACTGTGGACCCCTACGAGTTTGAATGACGGGAATCCAACAATGGCTAAATTCCAAGCCACCATCTCCATTCAAGTTATCTGGTCTCTTAGCAATCTCAACGGTCTCCCTTAATTGATGCTTCAAATTGTGGTTTTCCTTGACAAACTACAATAAATTTCGAAACTTCTATGCAAATGTGGTACTTCATGGAAAATGAATGCTTTTCTAAGGCTGATTTCTGAAATCTATTTAACCTTAATTCTGCACAATGTTCCCCAACTCTTGTTTGAAAATCTCTTCCACTTCATCCAATATATGGCCTTCCACACGAGCACAGAATACATACACTCCACTCTTTTGATTTGGATCAACTGGATTTGTAGACAATTTAAAATCTTGTTTTGAAACTTTGACCACTTAAATCCATCTCTCTGTGTCAGGTCAGACAGTGGATATCCAATGATGGAAAAATATCCGACAAATCAATGTCAGAATCCTGCTAGCCCAGAATTCCACAAAGCTTATTAACAACTGTATACGTTGGCCACTTCTGTATGGCTTTTATCTTGTTAGAGTTGTGCAAATATGCTCTAATGAAATAATGTGGCCAACTCTCACTTAAAAGCCTTTGGCATAGCAAATATGTTTTATCAGTTTACAAAGAAGGTAGAAAGTACAAGAATTGAACGCCATAAAGTAAAATTTTATAGAAGTTCCCACCAAATGAATTATCCCAGGATGACCAAACAAATAACATATTTAAAGTAAATTATATAGGATCTTTAGCAATTTTGAAAATGCATTTAATTCCTTCACTCAATTGTTGAAGGTGGACAAAAATTAGGGTCAACAGTTTTATCACATATATATGGCACTTATACATAATTGTCAAATAATAAGGGATAAATAAATCATTTTTTGGATTCTTTGTGCCTAAAATTGTCTCCTTGATCACAACTCAACCACCGACAAGTACCATGTAGTTAAGTCTAGATGCTGATGAGTCAAAAAAATAAAATGATATTTAATAGCCACCATAGTTCAAGCACCATAATCAAACATCAGCTTTGCAGATCCAAGGATCTACACTTGATATCCTGAAGGGTTACCCTGTCTCAGATGGAATCTTTTCTAAGATGCAAGAAATTTGCATCCCACAAAGGAGATTTGCTATCCATTTATTAGACAAGTATGCTAATCCAATACCTCAGGCTACAAGAGTTATCGTGATAATCTGCAATTTTTGTGAGCTTTGGTGGGGAGTTGTATGGTTCCCTTGTCTGTTCTTGCTGAGGGAGATAGTTGTTGCTGGTTGAGACCTATCTGTTGTGGGGTTAAGTGCCTAAGGGCTATCTGCAGAAATCTAAATGTTTAGTGCTCTCCTGCTGGTTGAGCTCTAACATCGGTCAAGTGGATGAGTGCCATCTCCTGACTGCTCTGAATTATAAAATGACATTCGAATTCTTACCGAGCAAGGCATTGCAACAATATTGCTGCTTGTTAAGTTTATAGCAGATATTGCAAGGTATATGAAAGGCTGTCAAAGAGTAGCATGCTAAAACTTGCCAATAGAAAGTCGCCATTGGTTTCCTCAAGTATTTGCTGACTGGGAGAAAAAATTACTCGAGGATTGTTGGTTATAGGTTCAATAAGATGGCTTGCACAGATACTATTGCAGGTCAAAGGCAGAACTAATCTTTCCATAGTGTGTAATTCTTGCCTCTTAACTCTAATTTGTGACCCTGCCATGCAGTGGCTTGATTGGTGCAAACTTTGATTTTCACCTTGGACCAAACTTTGGATGAATGAGTTCAAAATGAGGTCGGCCTCAAATCCAAAAATTCAAAGAACAGACCTACAATTATTTTTTTGATTTTTTTCAAAAATTTAAGAAAATCAGATAAATTCCAGCATGTAGAGTGAACGTATGAAAAATCCTGAAATTGTAACAATTCACAAAAAAATGATCACAGAAAGTTAGAAATTGGATTGTAGCTTCCTTAAATAAATGCCTAACTTCCCTGAAAAATTTGCAACAATTTGTGATATATGCACATTTCTTTAAAATTATGTTTCAACCACAAATTAGGTCAAAGAAAGTCACACATGCTTTGGGAAACTTGCTTTTCACTTCCCTTCACTGCTCTAATGTGCTACAAACCTTTCCCAAATCAAAGCTTTGATGCCACTTGTAATGAAATCATAGTTCAAAATATCGTTATTGACAGACCAAATTTTGACTCGGAAATCAGTAATCAACAACTCTATCGCTACTTTTAAAAACATTTAAATTCATAAAATAAACTTAAATTAAATATAAAAACATTGTTAAATGATGTGAGAAGTGACTTTATAGAATTCCATAGGCCCATATGCATATTTTCGATTAAGTTTTGACCAAAAAAGAGTACAAAGTTTGCAAACTACAATGTTCATAGAGTCATGTCACATGTGACTTTTGAAGTATCACTATCAAATATCAATAATATTCCATTTCACCAAACACACCTAGAATAAGTCTATTGCACTTGTGGCTGCCTCGTGCAAGTGGAAGGTAAATATTTCTCCTCCACAACACCAACATTGTTATCTACAAACATATCATCTGGATCGTCACCATCTCCTAATGTCCCTAATGTTATTGTTTCTTCAGTCTCCCTCTCTAAAGTTGTTATCTCCTATGTCGTAAGCATAGGCTCCACATCATCAATAATCCAGTCATCATATGGATCAATGTCAGCCAAGTCAATTGCATCATAACTTTGTGCCCCCTCCACTTGTCTCACACGAAGACAAAGATTGTATCGCACGAAGACAAGGTCATTGAGGTGTTGTGTTGTCAACTTGTTGCACTTCTTTGTGTGAACAACTTCGAACATGCTCCAATTACGTTCGCATCCAGAAGCACTGCATGACTGACACAAAATGCAAATGGCTAGCTTCTGAAGATTTGGTGTTTTTGCACCATAATCTTCCCACCACAAATCTGCAAATAAAACATTTATAATTTTGTAAGTTAACTAGGCTTGAATAAATAAAAGAATTCTAGACTTCTAGTATATAGTTCTACGTGTAACGAGACTAAATACAAATGACTCAATTTGTTTTTACCTAGGCTGAGAAGTGTTTCTTCTTTTCACACATAGAATCGAAGAAAAGAGCCTCCCCTCTGCAGTCTTGTAAATTTGCAGCTCGTCAACAATTGCATCTCTAATATCTTCGTCAGATACCATCCTCTCTATGTATGTATTAAGGCCATCCATAACCTCCTCATCAGCCTTAAATGATGGGGAATAGAAAAACTTTGGGTTTAGGTAGTACTCCGCTGCATGTATATGTCGATGGAGTGTTTTGTTCCATCTCCGATCAATTATGCGTCAAATGGGTTCATATTTTCGTTGATTGTGCCCATAATATTTAGCTATGGCCTCCTTGGCCACATCCATAGCCTCATACAAATAACCCATTGGGTTTTTCTCCCCATCCACCATCCGTAGAACTCGAACCAAAGGCTTTGACACCTAAAACAAAATAACATATAAATTTAAAATCAAAATTAATAAAAAAATTATATAACAAACAAATGATAAATAAACAAATATTCAAGTTTAGGTTACCTTCATGATTTCTTCCATTTGATTTGCAAACATATCATCAAAAACGGTCTTCACGACCCTTTCCCCTTCAGTCTTCCTAGCATAGGGAGACTCCAACCATCATGTGCTCACAAACATCTGCTTAAGGGATGTTAATGAGGCTACAATGCTCTGCAATGTAATGAATTTTGTGGCAAATCGTGTGACCCCTGATCGCACAAGCTCCTTTCCATTGGTGTGCTCTCTCATCAAGTTTAGCACCCAAGTGTGATTGTAGATGAACTTTGTAATATTTCTTGCGTCTTCAACCACATTTTTCACCCATGAGAGTTTTCCTATGTCCTCCAATAAGAGATCCAAGCAATGGGTTGCACAAGGGGTCCAAAAAAGTGTAGGGTGCCTCTCCTCAAGAAGTCTCCCTGTTGCTACATATGCCGACGCATTGTCTGTCACAACTTGGACGACATTCTCCACGCCCACCTCCTTCACCACCTCATCTAACATATCACACAAAGTGCTTGCAGTTTTCACTTGGTGGGAGGCATCAATTGATTTCAAGAAGACCAACCACCCACTTGATGCCACTAGGAAGTTAATCAATGTGTGGTTTTTCCCATCTGTCCACCCATCAGACAAAATGGTGCATCCTTTTTTTTGCCATACATTTTTTTGCTCTTCTACAAGAGTTTTGGTATGTATGACGGAATCCTCCAACAATGGGCCACTCAAATCATGGGGAGTAGGAGCCTTGAAATCACTTCCCGGCAACAGTCAATGTAGTGACCAAATTCTCTCAATATGGACTTTTTGCCACATTGAATTTTTTGTTTTGTTGTACCAAAATTTTGACGCATCTATTCTTGCTTCATTGTGCATTTCTTTATTCCAAGCAGTACCTTCGAGTGAAGGTTGTGAACCAGGACTACTTCGAGGAACAAAAAACATTGCTGAACTACTATCAGTGGATGAGCCCTATCCCAGTGTTTGACCTCGTGGAGTTGGGGCAATAGAAGATGCCCCAATGTCAAAATCTTCCCTCACTGCCCTCCTATTTGCTAGGGCTGCAAGTGCATCAACTTTCCTCTTCTTTTCATCTTTTTTCTATGCATAAGCTGTAAGGAAAGCAAACAACTCTCTTTGAGCCTCAGGTGGTGCTTGATTGCACAATGCCACTTCATTCCCTGGTATTCGTGCAATGTGGAACTTAAGGCGATAGACACCTCCACTCATCTTCATTCCACAATAATTGCATACAACACAATTGTCTTCTGCTCATTCACAATGCTTCCAAGAGGGGTCTTTTGAGTTAGGCTTACTAAGAGCAGCTGAACCTGAACCGGATGCCGATGTCATTCTATAAAAAAAAAAAAAAAAACAATTGTCTTAGATTTACAAGCCTTAGAGAAATAAAATTGTATGACGAAATTAAGAATAATATTGCTATTGCATGAAGAAAAAATTACAACAAAGCTATATTGAAAACATATGATTCTAAATAAGATAGGGTGTTTGTGTTGTAATTTATGCATCATCCTGTAATTTATGCATCATTAATATTATAAATTGTACAGCGTATACTGATAACAGTAACTATTGTAATTTATAATAGTGTATACTGTATAATTATTATTAATAAATGTATAGATTTATTATTGTTATTATATTATATAAAAAATGATCATTGTGTTAACAATGGATAGATATTACTGTTACGAATTATATTACTGTTACTGTTATATATCATTGTCAAATGTATAATTTTATTACTATTATAAATTATAGAAAACGTATTGTAATGTATAGATTTTATACTGTATACGAATTAGTGTATATTGTATAATGTATACCATTGAAAATCTTAAAGAAGAAGAATAAATACATAGTGTATATGAATTTATATTGTATACGAATGTATAATGTATAGTGTGTACCTAGGGCCATGAACTAGTTGCAAACCTACAGGAAACCACCACGAAATGCCACGAAATCACCACGAAATGCCACGAAACCACCAAGAAATGCTCAAAAACCATACACTAAATGCTCGAAACTAGACATGAAACCAAAGCCGTGAAATGGTCGCAGGAGAAAATACGATTCGTACAGGAGAAAAAAGGCACGAAATGGTTCGATTTGGTCGTTTTTTTTTTTTTGCATTTAAACCTAAGCCGCACTATTTTCCACGGTTTTCCTAGCGAGTTTCCACGATTTTTTAGGTTTTTTATCGCCGGAAATTGCTGATTTATCGGCACTTCGAAAATCGCGATTTTCAGAAAGAAAAATTGTTTTTACTTGCCCTAAACGATAAACTGCGATAATCGGGCGATAAATTGCGATTTTTAATACAAAGAATGAAATTACTATAACACTAGAGTAGAATAACAAGAATAGATTGTAGTATGGCAGATCTCATCAATAGAACAAAGCAGATCCACACAATATGAATGAATGCAAAGCAAAATATAGAAATATACAAGTGAGCCACTTTGATGAGGCATCCTCCACAACCTTACAATAGGAACAAAATTCCTAATATGATAATCCAATACTAACCATTACCTCCTATATATACCCTACTTAGGCTATGCAAACTTTATCAGCTGACTACCAATATGCAAATAGTGAAATTAATAAATGAGTATGTCAAAGGCTATGCTAGCCATAAGTTGGCACAAATATCCCAACACATGTCATTGGAAAAGGGTGTAGCACCCTCTCGAGCAATGACTCCCTTTGGTCTCCAAATTATCTCACATTTGTGCACATGCTCAAAAGCATCATCTGCGGCTTTATATTTTTGGTAGCTTCACAAACATCTCATACAAAATGTTCTGTTGTGGGACAAGGGCCTATATTACATGTCAACTTGTTCCTCCGGATTGGGTTATCAAAGTGTTGGGGGCTCTCGTATCAACATTGGTTTTCGGGCACATTGTTGATGCTAGATTTTCTTGTGCACCCCATTGATAGCATCACACTTCCCACTAAATTAGCTATTGGTGGCACCCCAGGGTGTTAGGGTTATTGCTTCTTGTTCCTCCACCAACATCCCAAGCAAACTCATGCTAGGATGTTATATATTTGCACTACTCAAAGATGACAACAATTTGTATGTATGGTATTACTTTCCTAAAAACACATTAGTAACTTACATTTTTTGGAGTCTTCAATATCCAACATATTCACACTTCCTCTGAAGTCTTTTTTCGATGAAGAACATGCATGCAGTCTGCGGCTTCAAGTAGGATAGTGATAGACACTTCTTCACTTTGTCCTCTGCACTTCCATTTGTAGTCAAACCTAGTGGATCCGAAGCATCACCCTGGGCTGAATCTTCCTTGGTGGATATGACATCATGCTCTTGGCTGCAAACTCTTACATTCCTCTAGGAGTGTGCACCTTTCCATTCAAGAGTCAATCATGCACCCTTCTTGATATGTGCCGATCCTCATGACGTCCCCCTAACTTGGCTCCCCCCGGGGTTCATTGTGGAGGCAGTTACCTCTTTGCCTTAATTACACTTGAACAACCTTTGCTCCTGTTCACCTTGGTCCTGTTCATCCTTGGTCCTTCATCCTGGAGATTAACTTTCTCATTGGTTTTGGTGCAATCTCACCATCCGTTCATTCCTACCTTGTGCTTGATCCATGTGCAGGAGGGATTTAGTTCTACGCAGCCAACACTCAGTACCATAGTCTAGCGACATCTTCTTGATCCAAAATGAGATTTCGGAAATAAAAGATCCTCATGCTTCCTACAACAACTTATACTCTCCGTCCTCCAGGAAGGTATATGTAGATATTGAAAATTATAATAGGTAGCTGTCCAATGCTTCTCTTCACCATCTTCACCACACATTGTAATGTCCCCAATTGGATATTATTGACCCTCACTTGGATTTTTAGCAAATCCAAACCCCTAATGCCATTTAAAAAATATAGTAATTTCAATCTCTGCAGACCTGAAGTATTATGAAAAATGGCGACTAGGGTGAAGAAGAAAACCCTTAAAAAATCAGCAATTAAACTATAGTCTTTCCACTCCAATATGATATACTGATTTTATCAAGTCAAATGAGACCTAGAAATGATGTAGGAAATCTTGCAAAAACCCTTAAGGCAGCTGTAAATAATTACCCAGAAATGGTGACTTGCTAGGAAAAATCAAAACTCTCCAAAGATTTAGCAAACTCAGATTTTTATATCAGAAATTAATAGGATGAATTTAGAAGAAGATTGTAGAATGAAAAAACCAGTTATGAGCTCCAAACAAGGCTGCTTTTATTTATTTTATTGCCGCAAACACTGGTATTCAGAACCAGCTGGAAATGACAATTTTAGGAACCAAAATCCACTCTAGAAATGATGTTACAGCTGGTTAAAAATCAGAATAGATAGTGGCAACCAGATCTGACTTTTATTCATCTCCGACACCCTCAAACAAGCCTCCAAGTGGGTCGCTCCAGCTGGGTATAAAGGGAAAACTCAGCCACACCTTTCCCCTGTCAAACCCTTCTAAAAATCAGCTTGAACACTCTGAAACACCGCTGGAAAAAGAACAAGAAGAAGAGGTTTCTTTCTTCTCCTCAATCTCAAGAGGGTTTTTGTCCTTTCGTCCTTAGAGAAATTTTGAAGCAAGCACTAGGCTCAGCATACAAAATCAGATATGTAAAATAGAAAATGAGATGCTCCTCCAAGCAAGTTCACTTGCTTATATAGAACTTGTGACCCATATTGCCACTTTTGACAACCAAGCAGATTTTGTCTCAAATTAAATGTTTTTTCATCACCTACTTTTCCACTCTAGGCAAGTCACATTTTTCCTTGGGTATTTTATTCCTTCTAAATGCTTTTTGCCTTTTTTCCCATTTAGTTTTGCCTCCTAGTGCAAGTCGCACTTTACTAGAATAAATCAATTTGGCCCCATATTCTTTTCACTAAATATTGTCATTTTCTATTTTTAAGTCACTAATAAATTATTATAAGTGCATCTAAAGTTTTCTTTTCTTTTATTTTTATTTTGCACTTTATAATAACATATCAGAACTTACGTCACCCTTATTTTTATTCCTTAGCCGCCGGGTAGACAAAATAGGCTAAGGGTCTTCGTCATGATTATCCTAGGAAGCGGGACATTTCACACATCCACAACATGATTCCAAATCTCACTTGTTTCTTTGAGATTTTCAATCTGCTCCCCCATCCATGGTATCTTCTGGTCAAGACTTCTATGTCACACTATGTAGGCTACTAACCATGCATAATTATGCTCCAAAATCTCTACGAGGAAGACTTCATACAAAGGACTATAGATCTCTTGCTCCAACCACTTCTTAAGCTTCAGATCTCCACGTCCAGTTCAATTTCTCATGAAATCCAGTGCTTTTTCTTCAAACCATTCTTCCACACGCTCCAATGTGATTCAGAATGCCATCACCCATTAGGGTTTCCATTTGCCACAAAACAGCCCCGAAAACAGAACCAAAATGTTGGGGCTGTTTATATGCTACCGGAATAGATATGCATAGACTTTGTGTGTTCAACAAATAAAATACTCTTTACTTAAAGAATAGAGGCCGTTCCAGTCATAAAATAAGCTGAGTTCTTGGAAAAAACTGCGTTATTTTATTTAACTATCAGTGATTCCTATTAGGTAGCCGATACAAGTAAAAGGTGGCAGATATCGGTATGGAGGTCCGGTATGCTGGTACGAAAAGTTTTTGGGGCTTGGGTATGTCTGTACAAAAAATATATGAAAAAAAACAGCAATGGCCAAATAATCAAAATTAACCGTATAATATGCAATATAATAAACAAAATAAGTTAAATAACCACAAAACATACTGTTAATTCAGTACCAAATGTCATGATATTTGTTGGTAGAACTTAGAACAAGAACATTTTACAAGTGTTACAATATATACACAAAAATCAAGGCAAATCAACATATTCATCATCATAATCGTATTTCACTTCAATGTCTTCATCGCGAGCATCAACACCATCACGTGATTCACTAGAACCATAAGCAATAGTAGTGCTGCTTCCATTAGATCCACCATGCATTTCATGTGATGAGAGGTGAGTATGCAATGTGATGTAAAGGTGTTGTTTTAAAAAGAATTTGGAGATTCTTTTTTTAGATTCAAGATGTTTTAGACTTTATGAATTTAGGAGTCGAGTTGTGATTATGGTATTTGTTAACCAAAATAAGCTCCCTCTTATTTTGGGTTAACTAGCTTCCTTTTGTGCCTCAGTCAAATTTTTACACATTTCAGGCACTGAAAATTTTCTGGGTATTGCTTCATCAGATAGAGAATTTTTTCCCCTTTCCAGAAAGGTAAGGAAGTCCTTCTAAGTCCTTGTATTTTTTGAGTTATGGCTTGGCGGAGTTTGGGGGGGAAAATTTGCCAAGGTGGACCTGCAGGACATTTTTTTGGCACTTAGCCGTTTTGGGCAAAAAACTCAAAGGAAATATTTGGCCCGCAGGCCCGACAAAGGGAAGAAACAGATTTGCGAGGCCAGGGAGGAATTTGCGACACTTACCCTTTTTGGCTAAAAACTCAAAGTCAAAATTCGGCCCGTGAGACCGCAAAGGAAGAGGAAATATTTTTTTTGGGCCGCACCTCCGCGTTGAACCAGAAGCTGACACGTGTCATCAGGGAGAGCGGGTTGCGCTGATGTTTTTTGGGAAATTTTCCTAATTTGAAATCAAAGGGCAAAAGGTGAAGTTTGAGCCCGCGATCCCATTAGCAAATTGGGAAGCGCCACGTGTCATTGGAGGAGCGAGCTCGCGGAGAGTTTTTGGGAAAGTTTTCCAATTCGAAAAAAAGGGGGAAAAGGGTAGGTCTTCGGCCCACGGATCATCCAGAAGGTGCCATGTGTCATGCAGACCTAAGGGCCCGTGGAGATTTTTGGGGGAATTTTTCCAAAAGGCAGAAATTTAAGGTTTGACCCCGTCGACCCCAATTTTGACTCTATTTTTTACCAGTTTTGCCCTAAATCTTCAAAGGGCCATATCTTTCAAACCAGAGCTCAGTTTTTCGCGATTTTGGTATTAATTGAAAGCTGTTGAAATCCTCTACACGATGGACCCCTCAATTTTGAATTTTGACGGAGTTTGATGGGAGAAATTATGCAAAATGCGTTTTGGCGTGGAAAAGACAAAAAAGCAGTTCCAACCACCAAATTTAATGAAGTATGGGTCGTTTTTTTTTTGGTCTGTGAAGTAGATGCATGGGAAATATGAGCTTTTGCATCGAGCCCATCAACAGATGAAGAATTAAAACGCATTTTGGAAAGTGGTTGGAGAAAATCCCGCATTTTTTTTTCCTTCCCTTATCGCATTTTGCTATATAATGTAAAAGAGGCATCATTTTTCAAAGTTGTTTATCCTTCTTCTTTGCCTTGTCCCTTCTTTTCTTCCCTAGGGTCGAAAATGGAGTTTGAACCTCCTACCCTGCTCTGTAATGGCATTTTTGCGTCTTACTTGTGAAATGATGTTCTGTGCAAACTTTCTGAGCAATAAAAAGTGTGTTTTGTGATGCATTTGTCCATCCTTACTCGTTTTTTGGTTGTTTTCTTCTTGCCTCTCTTCATTGCAGGTATTTGTGCATGTTTGAATGTTTATTTGCAGATCTGGGAGCTGTGTTTGTGGAGTTTGGAACATTTTTTGTGTGAAATCCATCTCTGGTCTGTGATGCACTTGTCTATCCTTTCCATTGCTCACCTCTTCTTGTTCCATGGCAGTTTTGGTAGATGATCGACATTTTCCTTCTCTGGTGTATCACCGTTTTAGTGTAGACTCTGTTTTTTCCAGTTTTATTTCTCTCCCCGTCTCCTTGGAAGTTAGATTATGATTAGATTAGCTTGCTTACACTGGAATAGCTTGTGGCAGGTAGTTTAGGAAGAGGAACCAACCTTCTCTGGAGAGCTTTCCCCATTTGCAAAGGTCCCACACTTTGGTAAAGCTCAATGTTGTGCAATCACACCAAATGACTTTGCCTTAGAAAAGCAGATCCATAACTCATTTGGGGGTGCTGTGATTTTGCACTAACAGTATCATCTGCGTCTCACTTTTTAAGGAACATTGGAGTTTTAGAAGTTTATAATTTTTGACAATTTTTTTCAATATTAAATTCTTAAGAATAACATTCATCTAAAAATATTCTTATATCTGTATAAGATTCTACATGTTTTATATAAAAGATTTGCAAATTATCCAAGCAAAAATAATGTTTATAGAAATGTAGGAGGATATTCTTTCTCAAATTTTTTCAAATTACAAATATTTTAGGAAAAAATGACAAAATTACCCAATAGGGGAATGTCAGCCACTAAGATAGAGTTCACGATGGAGATATTCAAGAATTAATACTAATCATTGAAAGAACTCAAGGGCATATCAATCCAAACCATAGTTCAAAAAATTGTTATTGGCAATTACTCGGCAGACCAAAATTTGACTTGGAAATCAGGAATCGGCAATTTCTCGGCATTAATCAGCAACTTTATCCCTACTTCAAAAAACATTTAAATTCATAAAATAAACTTAAATTACATGTAAAACATTGTTAAATGACAAGAGAAGTGAATCTATAAGATGCATAGGCCCAGAGGTTGAATAATACTAAGGTAATAGTACATATGGCTGAGGTGGAATAACCCATAAAAGATTTACAAATTATTTCACATAAAGCTTTTACCCAAATTCCACAGTTGGCGGTTTATAGCTCTTGTGAGCAAAAGAAAACAAAAACCTTCCCCCATTGTTTATTTAATGCAAAACAAAGTGAGAAATAAAATCCCTTTCCTGTAAGGAAGTGACTGGTCACAATAACAATTTCCCCCGCTTGCAGAGGTCACTGAACTCTAGAATGCACCTGGCAAAATTCCTCTTTCTCCTCAGATCTGCACGTAATATAGAACTGGGACTCGACCGCCCAAACTCGAAACCCTAGAAAAACGCAAGGGCTAAATTTGCCGAGGATAAAATCACAAAAATGCGCTTCAAAATAACTTTTTTTTCTATTTAGACGTTTATACACTGAACAGTGATTTTCAAAAATTTTTCTACTGTTTTTCTGCAATTTATCAGGAGTTTTATCGCCATAAATTGCCGATTTATCAGCACAACAAAAATCGTGATTTTTCAAAAGATAAATCGTTTTCATGCTTTCAAATGATTTATCGCCAATAAATCACAATTTCTGGAACAGAGATCCAAACCAACAACCTGGAAAGTTAGGAGAAGTGCCACTTAAACAACTAAGGCTCATTGAGTGTTGATCCCAGGTTTTGAGCAAGAATTCTGAAGGACACGCTTCTTCTAAGGACTTGCATGGTTTAATTCATTGCAAATATGCAATTTCTTATGTTTGAAAACAAGGTATCTGTAATGTGATTTTTCAAAAAATGATCATACAGCTGTACAATTTAGGATTTGAAGGTACAAATGGATACCAATTTGCTAGCATTTCTGAAAAAAAATCATGTTATCGACTGCAATATTCATTGTTCAAGAATCAGCCCTCGCTTCTGAGACAGTTATGTCTGAGCTTTGTTTTACGAACATGAACTTCAAATTTATGGTGCTGTCATCATTTGAAGATTCAAGATTAGTGTATACTGGGCCTACAATTGACAATGTATGACCTGCACAGCATGATTGGTAGTTTGATTCATTTATAATGTGTACTTATTCATCAACATAAGATATATGCTAGGATGCAAGCAAGCTCAATTTTTCATATTAGAAAGATGTATTTAAGCTGAAATACTGCTTTTCATAGTGGAAAGATATAAAATTTGAAAGAGTGGTTCTTCAATTAAAATTTGATGTACTGAGCATTCAGAAATATGAATGGAAGGAAACACATAATTGCACCTTCAGTAAACCACACATGTTTTGGTTAATTCCATTGAATGAAACTTTGGTCCAGGTAACAGTACTGTGAGTTTGTAATACATTGACTCTATCTTAAACTGACCCTTTTTAAAAAGCCCATTATGACGGGCCTTTCGTATTTCTTGTATCCTTAGTTTTGTCCATAGTTATGGAACTGTTTCCAAGTGGCCGAGCCTTGATTTAGTTCTTCTGAAAAAAATGAGCAGTCAAATAGTTTTGAATCTCAAGCTAATTATATAATGGACAATGCCAGCTATGAGGTTTCATAATCAGTTTATGCTGGTTTGAGCTGGCATTTAGTCAGCTCTTACCTTTGGTTTGCTGGCTGACTCATCCCATGTTGTTGGTTTGGTTTGATATGCCCTTGAGTTATTTCTATCATCAATCCTTATTCTTGAACATCTCCATTGCAAACTCTATCCTGAAAGAGGTCCTGGTAAATCAACAGTTGCAGTGTGGAGTCTCGATTTTGGGTCATCTTGGAAAGCTTGGATGTCTTCCATGCAGTATTTATGATGATTTTAAGGGTGACACGGGTAAATTCATTGCTTTGAAGTTTGTTTAACATAAACTTTAAAATCTGCTTAATGCTTGGTTTGTCTGTTGGTTATTCTGTAATTTCTGGGTATAAGTTCTCTTTAGTGCAGCTTGCAATCAAACTAGAGGAACCTTGATTTTGTGCTGTAATCTAAAGATGATAGATGTTAAAATTTGTTCAATGTATATTGTTTTGTGTTTTTTTTTTTTTCAGTTTGCAAGATCCGCTTTAAAAGAAGCATGTTTGGATTTTGAGCTATTGGGTCCAGCAGTGCCTAAGAGTCGTGTGATTCCATGCTATGCAAAAGTCGGTGAGAAAATGCCAACCCTTGAGGATGAGGATCTAGTTCCTGCCGCTCTTGTAAAATTCAAGCCAAATGAAACGGATTCCATTGTTTTTACGGGTCTTCGCAATGATCTCCTTGCAGTGAGTGAACCACTAACACCAAAAGCATTTCCGAGTGACATACAATTCAAAATTGATTTACAAGAGAGCTAGGGGATTGTTCAGATTGATTTCATGTATTGCTTGCTGATGCTAAATGTAATTTTTTAAGTCATATCAAATTTATTCATTCTTTTTGGGGGATACCCTGAATGTAATAATATCAAATATCACCCAAGAATTTAATGAATATAAACTAGAAACATTCATCTAGATCTATTAAAAGGTACTAAGATAATCATTGATTTACAAACATGAAATCTTGTGAGGGCTTTTTGGTTCTAGACTCTATAGTTCATGGAATTTTTAGTTAAATTCCAACAGATGAAAAAAGTAGCTGAACTTTGAATTGGGAGCTGAGAAGTTTCAGGTTTTCTAGATGCAAATAATGCGGTATCCAAAACACAATGAATTGTTGCGCATCTCAATCATGGTTAATAATTAGATTTGCAAACCTAGGCATGGGAATTTCTAATAAATAATCTTTACTACTTGTACTGGATGCTCGGATTGGGGCTTGATATATCATTTTGTTTCCATTTATGGGAAATGATAGTGTTTATTAAACTAATTTGCATAGGTTTAATTGTGTCAATTTTTGATTTATCTGATATGACTGAAGACATTAGTTTGATTTCACTTTTGGTGTCGCTGATTTCATGAACAATTAGCCTTCCTAGTTTTTACAAGATTTGATATAGCTGGATAAGAGCTACAATAATCTGTATATTACTCAAGGTGTGCATAATGTTGAAAAAGTAAACTGGACCATAGGTGGCAATATACGATGTTTTGCAATTAACAAACCAAGCAAAACTTCCTTGGCAGGACTTGTCTTTTCCTAAACTAGATTTGGCAACTAGCAATTCTTTTGATCAGTGAAGAAAGAAACAGCTTATATTACACAGAATATCAAATTTTAATGATACAAAAACCCCTCCCCCACGAGGAGACGATAGTGCCAATACTCCGACATACACCTAGCTAGATATATTAAAAACTATGTAGCCACCTATACTAGAGACCACACGACCAAGTGCGGGCAACCCAAATAAAAAGTATAACAATTAACATTCATAAAACCACCAAGATAAAAAAATGAAAACAGAATACTACATTTTCTTTATCTCAATTGCAGCGCATATAATTTTCAACTCATATGCAAGTTCATGCTGCATTCATCCCCTTTGTCACTAAGCCACTTTCTCTTACTATATTTACTTTTTCTGCCATCTCCCACAATATCTTAATATCCACCGTCGATCTGTACTAATTAGCCATGCCCAAACTGGTCGAAGACAGCTCTAAGAGACAAAAGGCTAATCAGTTTTGCAAAAACTGTATAAAATGTTTAGGGGGAACAAAAAGATACTCTCAATAATATTTCAAAACCATATTCGAATCCATTATGATGATGCTCAAGTGTTTTCTTGTTGCTGGAATCCATCATTATGGATGCTCCCCCATCAATAAACCCACCAAACATGCAAAGGGGGCTAGTATCACAATGTAGATAAATGAACCCACAAAGTGTGCAAAGGTGGCTAGTGTCACATTGTAGTGGATTGCCTCCATGAATGGGCTTTCAATGGGCTTTCAAAGCATGCAATGGTGGCTAGTATCACATTGTGGTGGATGCCTCCTTGAATGAGCTTTCAAAGCATGCAATGGTGTCTAGTACCACATTGTGGAAGGATGCCACATGAAAGTATTGCAGTAGAGTTCAACTATCAGTTTCAATTATAAAGTGCTTGTAAATTATAGATTTGTACAATATCACATAAGCTAGAGAAGGTACACAAGAAATTAATGAACCTATAGATTTGTACAATATCACATAAGCTAGATAAGGTACACAAGGAATAAGTGAACCTAAAGCATGCAAAGCTAAAAAACATATTTTCACCAAAGCAAGAAAATAAGACAAT
Organism: Taxus chinensis; assembly: GCA_019776745.2. Taxonomy (NCBI): domain Eukaryota; kingdom Viridiplantae; phylum Streptophyta; class Pinopsida; order Cupressales; family Taxaceae; genus Taxus; species Taxus chinensis. Next base: position 733,659,503 of record CM034154.1, on the reverse strand, counting down.
CATCTATATGTCTAGTAGGTTTTTTTTTGTGTCAGGATTGTGTCTTTGGTATTTCAAAACATTTAGGAGAATTTTGTCGGAAGGGTTAGAGAAACATGAATATATACTAGAGTTTGTTTGCTTACACAAATAGATCCATAATGAATATAAGATTCATTTTGAATCTATTTGTGTAAGTAAGCATATTAAAACTCTAAAAAAACACATTGCAAATTTAAACATGATGAATTGGAAATTGACGAATATTAATACAAAATGAAAATATAGCAAATGTAATGGAAATTGAGTCTCGAACAAATTCTAAGATGCAAATATGGAGCAACTAGCTCAATAATTGTATCAAATACTAAAATGCAAGGATGAAGCAATGAGATCAAGAATTAGATTCAAAGATGCGATTTGTCATTTGTGTCGGGTGTTTTTGCCTCTTTTCCCCGTATTTTATAGTTTTGAATGCCACTTACCCATCCAAGGTGACAACTTATTTTCAACAAACATCATTTTTATAAGGATTGTATTAATAAAAGCTATATTTGATATTGTAGTATAAAATAAACTAAAGTTAATGATAAAATGCCTTTAAAATGTTAATTTTGGCTACATGGATTAACAAATTAACGACCATTTTGATTGTTACTATCCCTAATTTTTTGATCGGGCAAGGGCAACTATCAAATCTCATACTTGATCAGAGTATATCTTTTCTTACAATGGAAACAAATGATGTAACTTTTCTTTGGCATACCTTCCTTGGGTGTTCGATGCTTGTCTTGAACTTCCAATTGATGAGGTTAGAGTGTCATCTCCCCCATTTCCTCTTTGCATTTTCATCATGTGGATGTGGTAGTAATGCACTACTTTGCCTCCTTGGATGGAAAGCTTCTCTCTCCTTGGAAGTGCTTTCTTGGCTTTTTGAGTTGAGAATTCGCTTCCAACATGTTCTTTTGATTGGTGTCCGCATTTTGGATTTTCCCTACAATCAACATAAGTCTTCACAAAAACCCAATAAGAAATGTCAATTAGTAAATTGGGCAATTTTTGGCAATTAAATGATGTGGCATCTTCTCTTTGAAAGCAACTCTTGCTTGCATTGCGCTAGAGTTTCACAAACATCCATTGTACTTCTAACATACCCAAGGCCGACATATAATAGTCTCTCCACAACCTTAATAAGAGTGAGAATACATATAATAGTCTCTCCACAAACTTGATAGGAGTGAGAAATCCTTGGACATCACTGACAACCCCTTTATGCTATATCTCATCTTATGTAATAGCTTTAAGCCAGTAGCGTTGGTATATGTTTTGAAGACATTACCAATGTACTTATTCAAGCGACATCGGAAATAAGAATATTTGATAAGAGTTTTAATGTGCATAACTTTGTCATGGTTTGTGCATCTTTGGTAGAGATTGATCTCCTTTGTTGAGTAGATTTCTCCGTTTCACTCACTTAACATTTATCTTGGATCTTTGACGGCTCTTTCCCTATTATTAGTTCTCGTTGCAACTTCTTTATGATATAGACGATAAAATCTACATCGTTGGTCCATGTAATTCTTATGTTTTACCATATTTGGCATGTGCCCTAAATGAATGCCACTCCTCAATACCATTTTACATGCATTGTCATATTTAAATGTTGGTGCATTTGTTTATTAATCTAATCACTCATTAGTTTCGAAGATCCCTACCGTATCTCCGACTTTCTAAACTCTAAATTTAGGGTAAATTCTGTATTGAAATTGCTTATTGATTGAATCTTTAACCTATTTTGCTTAGGTTACTCTACCCGTATTGAGCCTTCTATACAAAACCCTAATTATCTTTAAGGTTGCTCTCCATTATTTTTCTTTCAATATGCCTTTATCATTTCTCTTCTTCCATAATGTTAAGGCCATCTTAACCAACCCTTCCAAAGGGGGAATCTCCCATGATTCTAACCCTCATACCGAAATCTTTGATACTATAGATGAACAAAATTTTACAAAATTAATAAGGCTTAATCCTCAACATATTGACACAATCCTCTATTTAGCCAGGGATGAGCAGAAATGCTTGGCTGCATCTAAAAACCCTATATTTGATATTCCATAGTCTACTATTGGTTCATCCCCTATTGCCACATCTAATGTTCCTACATCCATTCTTAATGTAGGGGCATTTGATATCTCCCTTCAACAAGTTACAATGCCTATCTCAACTTCTAGTACTATTCTTACATTTTTTATGCATACTTATGGGCCCTTGCATTCTCCCTCTATTGCATGTTCCCTTGAGCATCTCATTCATGATTTTCATATTTAAGTGTTGCAATTAGAGAGAGGTTTGTCTAGAGCTTCTAAAATAATGGAATCTAATCAATTACTTTATAACCCACTTGCACACGAGGTGACATTTTGTCCTCTACCCTTAGGGTTTGTACCTCATAAACTTCCTATTTATGAAGGGAAAGACAACCCTGAGCCACCTTCACTCCTTTCATGTTGTTTCCTTTGATTATGCTTACAATGCTCAACATCTCATTAAGATTTTCCCTAGAAGCCTCAAGGATTATGCTTTACAATAGTTTTATGATCTACCTATTCACTCCTTGAGGGCTTCATCAACTTCTTGACCATTTCTATGTCAACATTGGTGATAAGGTTTCCTATGCTCAAATGGATAAAATGTAACAAGTCTCTAATGGACCAATTAATGATTAAGACCTATACTATAAGACAATTCTTACGAATTTATTTAATCAGTCTTTTATCTCCCTTGCAAGAATATCCCATGTTTAAAAAATTTCAATCATTTGATGAGTTATGTCATACTTTAAAAGAAAGAAGTCTAAATCCTAACATTGATAAATCTTAAGTACATATCTGCTCCTCCTAATGCATCTACATCTAAGTTCTAAGGAAAATCTACTTACAAAGGAAAAATTAATGATAACAAATGTGAAGGTAAAGCAAGTGTTAATGCTATGTCTCAACCTAGAAAGCTTTAGTTACAATTTACTCCTCAAAGGTAATTCAAAGGCAGTTGCCTTCCCCACCGCATGAGATCTTACACAACTTGCTTGAGCGTAACCTTCTCTCCCTCTTCACCTACTAAGGTTGATATGAGCAAGCCTCAAGCTGAATCGTTTGACGCTAATGCCTATTGTGATTACCAAAGATGTATTGGGCACTTTACCAACAATTGCTACAAGCTTCAAAATGTTATTCAACATATGATTGATACCAAAGTTATCGAATTCGATTCTACTTCAAAGTAATCTAAGCCTTAAGTCAATGAGAACCATAAGCTCAAGTTTTTTAATAATCCACTTCCCACTCATCATGTCTAAATCTAAGAGCAACCTGAAGGTGCATCGTGCATATAAGACACAACCTCCTTTGGATACATATAGCCATCCACTTTATTCTCTTATTGGTACAATTGCTTCTTCTTTTCCTCCTAGACCTCTCTCTTCATTTGATGATTGTTGATGTAAGTTTGGACATAGGGTCCAACAAAAGATGAGAATTTAATTCTCCTTGTTTTAGAACCTGTGCTGGAAATAGGATTCGAGGTATGGAAAACTTGGGACATATAACTCAGACAAAGTATGTGGCCTTAATAACATGCAAAGAGGTTAATCATCCAAATTGGATAATCAAAATGAATCTCTTCAAACCTTGGAGTTAATCAATATGATCTGGGACACAAATTGAATATTAACAATAGTTCTAATCTAAATGGAAGACTTTACAAGATGGGTATTCACAATAGTTATTAACCAGGTGAGTTTTGGATAATTTAAAAACCACAAAAGAGAGAGAGGGTAGAGAAGAAAAGAGATTCAAACTTCTGTCCTATCTTGAAATTAACCATGAGACAAGCACTAACAACTTGATATAAGAGAAACCAAGACTTAAAAAACCTAACTCATTACTAAAATCCTCACAAATATTGGACGAGAGTCTAATGAAGAGTGGATATTGCTCTTGCCTGCATGAGATTAAACTGTGAACACAACCTAAGTTCGTTCTTCATGATTTATGGAACTACAAGAATGAATAAAATTATAATCCAATTCAACCAAATGCGGAGCTAATTATAATGAAATCAATTCAACACTACACTAACATTCATTTCATTCAAACCTACACATATTGCCTAAACACATCTAATGATTCATGCATAAATTATGATAAAATGCTTCCTTAAACCACACAAATCAACTTATGCTCAATTTACCTTCATTAACAAACAAGTTTTAATGTGTAACTCTTTATCAATTCAAAACATGACAAGAATATAAATAAACGAAAAGAGAAGATACATAGTTGTACAAGTGAACAAAGTGAACACACTGATTCATTGCTTTGTTTGCAAAATCGGATCTCATTAATAAAAGGGTCTGATACAATATTTATAACAAACCATTAGTGGTACATAACCTCACTAAGCTTACTTGCATACTAATTATAGAAAAAAACTACTGCCTACAAAACTATTTATAACCTCAGACTATTCTCAAATTTTTAATTTCATTCCAAAATGGTACCTAAAATTGCAACTCGTGGTGAATATTCACTGCATATTTTAAATCTCCATTTGAGTGCCAATTCAAGTTCATTGTGTGTCTTTCTGATCTTGTAGATTCCTCATGTTGATCTATTTGTGTCATCTCCAAATTTAGATTCCACTGTGCTCTAATTTAGATTCTCTGCGATTGTGAAATACAATTGAGGCCATGCATGTTTATTCAAACTCAATTGAAACTCAAAAAATGCCTTTTAGTCACTAAATTACGTTTATAATGCAGACTGCATGAGAAAATGACTTCCAACAATTTCAAACATGAATTGATCGCCACACGTGCCATAAAACCAAGTGAGACCCATACCATCTGAAAGTACTCTCCAAGAGCTTTCCAACAAGCATGGTCTTACTGTGTTTCGTGAAAGTTATAGGCCTCTGAAATCCCCACATTCATGTCTTACTCTATCTTTATGGCCATCAAATTTAATGTGGTTGCATTTCATTTTCTGCCATGGTTTACGGGTTCTCGACTACCCCAAGCTTTTGACCTCAATGACCTCTCTTATATTTAAATAAAGCAGGGAAATTTGAAACCACACAAAACCTGAACTCTGTTAAGTGTCGCCCATCACGGGCTCAGAGGATTATGGGGTTTTACCAAATTAAGATATAAAGAGATGATGACTCGGGCACTGAAAACACATGATTTCTTCTGAATTTTAGTCAGGTTTTCCTCACTTGATATACACTTAGTATTTATGGGCTCATATAAGCAAACCATAAACTAATGGTTTTACAGCATTCCAAAGTGTATTTGTGACGCAATTAATACCAACAAGGGATACTTTTTTTTTTCACAAGTGTTTATACTATTTCTTTGGGTATCTCTTATGGACATGTTATATAAATGCAAAAAATAACCTATGGACAATTTATGAAAATAATGGAAAATCAGTTTTGAGGTTTTTTCAACTTTCTCTTCTCCCTTTGTTCTTCTTCTTTTGTTCTTTGTTTCTCTTGTGTTCTTTTTTTCTTTTGATTTAACATCTATTTCTCCATGAAATAAAGCTTTTAATTTTTTTTCAAGTGGGTCCTCAATTTTTGTGTAGAAAGTAGAGACATGTTGTGTAGAACAAATGATGACTACTACGGGGAAAACACTATCAATGTATTTAAAACTTAGAATCCTCAATTTTACTAATCAACAAACATAAGTAACTAAAAAATAAGCAACATGTTTGTAATTCACGAAGATTAAACACAAGTTGAGATTTCATTACATGACATACTAGGTCAAGGGCACTTCTAAGAGTTATAAGTGTGTGATATGTGTATGTAGTTCATCCTCATTTAAAAGTTTTTGATTAGAATGAGAAATATAGTAAATACAAGTTTTTTATGTAAGCACATAAGATTGAGCATTGCTCTGCTACCAAACTAGGTGTTCATAGCCTCGACAAATATACTTTTGGTTCCCCTCTAGGTCTTGCTCCATTACTTGTCAAGTGTCCATAGCTACGATGGAGGTTACCTATATTACCCTTTTAGAAGAAAATAGTAAGATTTTGTTGACCTTTCATTCTTCTTTATTTACACACACACGCACGCACGCACGCATGCACGCACGCACACGCACACGCACAACCACACACACACAGACACACACACCCACACACACACACACACACCCACGACACACATGCGCACACGCGCACACACACACACACACACCTTTTTTTAATGTTTTCTTATAAAGGGTTTGGGATAGGATAAACCTTGTTTATATTTTAAAAGCAAGTGTTTAGGTCATCACTCATTCTCCTCTTTATTTTTCAATAACTCTTTTTAATATCATGGATTTTCTAAAATTCATATAACAATTTCAAACTAGCTTATGATTTTTAATAATAACAAATAAATTACTTAAGCCCTTTTACTAGTTAATCTAGGTGAGATCCACTTTGTTTTATGGGTTTTAACACTAATGCAATGATTTTCGATATGAATGCATCATTTAGGGATTGTCAGTTGGTCTGAAAACAATGAGTCAGGAATTTGTGTTTTATTGAAAAGGAAATTAAGCTAGAAAACATGCAAAATTAATCTAGGAAAGAAAAAACACGACTAAAAGCAAACTATTCTAATCTAATCTTGAACTAACAATTCATAATTAGAGGAGGATGGACTTGGACATTCTGTATGAAGCATTTTATATTCCATGGTAACAAAGATTTAGCTACATTCTAAGTTCTTAAGCATGCAAAAACATCATTAAATTCCCTCCAAGAGATATCTAACTTCAAAATTTCAAATACAAAGAAAATATTTGCTAGCCTTTGATTAATGTGACAACCTTTGAAAAGTAAGAAATCAACAAATGCATTGGCCTTATGTAGCGACCCCTCGATGAGAAACTAGAAAAAAACGCTAGAAATTTTTTTGAATGAAAAATTTCAATCACCCTTACACCACCAAGGACAAAAATATATGCCTCTTGATTTCCTACTCTTACACATAACAATCAAACACATGCATGAAGAAGATTAAGATAATGCAAGTAATACAAAGTTTTCTGACATAGTAGATTTATTTGTGTTATTCATTTTTTTTTGAAATTTGATTAAGCTAAAATGTGAAATAAGAGCCTAATTTGATGTTATTGTAGCAGTAAAATAAATATGCAATGAAGTATAGAAATAAACCAAAGAAAATTAAGCAATAAAATGTGAAACCCTAGTTGCAAAGAGGAGAAGAAGGTACTTAGCTAATTCACAATAAATTCTGAACTGCACCGAAGTGCTGACCAGATGAACGGAAGTGGCAGGAGCATCGCACAAAGACCTAGGAAAATACAGATCTGGAAAGATAGGCTAGACTGGGGCGACTAGAGAGGGACGGGAGTGCTCGTGGGCACCCTAGGCCTATTTCTAGGCAACTTGGTCTATGGAAAAGCTCAGAAAACCTCCTCTGAGGTGTCGCAAGGTTTTGCCTTTCGTCACCTTTGGTCACTCCGAGGTCACACCAAGATCTTTGAGGTCGCTAGAAACTTGCAATGAAATATGAACCTACAAAACCCTCAAATAAACATCAAATCCTAAAAAAATATATATACAAAATGAGGGGTTAGTCTGTCCTTAGTTGTCACAATGGTGAACTTATGACTGAGCGTTGCACTACATCTCAGACCCAATGTAGTTCTATGTGTGTGCGTGCGGAATTGTGCCCTAGGTGGCTCTTGTGTCGAGTCACACTTGATAGTGAGTAAATAGCTAAATGTAAGAGAAATGTAATAGATGTGTGCATGGAATAAAATGAACTTACCTCCTATGATGTGTGTATGCAGAATAACCAGCCCTTGTGTCCCTTGTGATGGTGTTATATGGATGCAATGAAGCTCTTAGATGTTTGATGGATGCAACCTTAGGTGGTGATAGCTAATGCTTAGTGCTTGGTCCTTTATTATGATCACATAAATTTATATTCATATGATTCCTTTGCTTGAATTTCGTAATTAACCCCATAAAGGGCGACTACTAAAAAGATAAGATGCTCAAATGGATAGAAAGGACCCAAAAAGTGTGAGTAAAGTACAAAGGGGTTAGGGGCGCCCAGAGGGGACGATGGTTCCTGGTGCTGGCTTCCTGGATGGGCGCTGGTGTCCAGGATGATAAAAGCCGAAGTATAAAAAGGAAGACTGAGCAAGTAAAGGTGCAAGACTAAAAGGAGCAACATAAGACAAAGAAAGGTGGCCAAAGACATGGGTTGATTAATACTTTTCTTACTTAGGAATCATATGAATAGTAGTATGTAATCAAGACTAGATAATTACCCAAAGTGCATGATTTTGTGTCTACATTTTCCCCCACTTTATGTTGGTGAGCAGAAAGCTCAATAACATAAAGTAGATAGACATGTGTACCTGATAACCATGTAGATCAATGATGCAAGCATGTCCGAGGGACTAGACAAAGCGTGGATTGATAAAATGTAGTGATGAAAAAATGTGAAGCGTGGATGCTAAGGAGGAGAAAGTGCAAAAAATGATGATGAAAATGAACCTAGGGTGGAAACACATGTGTAGATGTCACGATGTACCTGTTGTCGATGTCGATGTTGTTGTTATTGTTATGAATGATGTGGATGATGTTGACTACTGCTTCCCATATGGACGGACCTGCAAAAGAGAAGAACGATCAAGTAGTCAAATACACATGTATATGCGTAAAAATGTATGTAAAAATGCTGAAAATGTGAAAAAGGAACATGTGCACCTGATCCGTGATGAGAAAAGGGTATAGAAAGGATCCTGTGAAGATGTCGATGAAGGGCGAGTTTTTTGGGCAATCTCATGCCAAGATAGAAGAAGTATATGAAGGAAAGTCTAGTGTCATCCTCCAACATTTAACCGCTTCCCAAAGTTGTAAAGCACTCTGAAATGTTGGTTTTTTTGGGTGATCCTACGCCACAACAGAAGTAGTGTAGAGAGGAAAGTCTGGTGTCATCCTATAACCTTTAACTTCTCCCCAGAATGAAAACACCACTGTAGATGGTGTGTACCTCAATGTAAATGCCCCAGTGCTAAAGGACTCTCTGCCCTGTCAAAATCCTCTGTGACATGCTGAAGAACTATGTTGAACTATAAAATACTGAAGTACCTGTCCCCTAGTTACTGGCATCCAGGAAGGACATCGTTGTGCTAAGGACCCAAGTTTGATTCATCCCTTGTCTGCAACTGAAAACTGTGTTATATTGGTATTGTGTTGTGCTGTGTATAAAATTTTATGGGGTGATTGATTCACCCATATGATGCCCCCCTCGTTTGAGGTGCATGTGACATCGCTGAAGGAGTATGCGGCCCAAAAGAGGACTGATCGCTGTGCTTGAAAATTGTGCCCTACAGGGGGAGGGAATGTGCTTGGTAGAAACCAAGGCACACACAAAAAAAATGGCTGGGAGACAAGTGTTAGTACAAGAAAACATGTATATAAAATGTAAGCTAGCAGACATGAAGACAATGTGTAAGCTAAGACACAAGAAGATAATGTAAACACGCAAGAAGACAATGTAGACCACGAAAAGTGGGTTGTAAACATGGGACATCACTCACAATGTCACAAGACAATCAAGGCCGAAGTGGCCATAAGCAGACAAGTGTGCACACAAGACAAAGGGAAAATCCCACAAACAAGAGCATACAAAGAGAAAGCAATGACAAACAATGTAACAAATAACCATGGAAGCAAATAGCCCTGCATAACAAATGTTGCACATGAAGCACCTGTTAGCATGTTAGAAAGATAAAAAGTATGTCAAAACATTTATAATCTGATAAAGTAATGTGCTATGAAACAAAATGAAACAATAACACCTGTAGTGTATGAAAGTGGATGCCCCCAGGAGCCTTGTGGGACTGGTAATAGGTACTATGCCAAGCATCCATGTTGTGTGTAATAGATCTGTAGAATCTGTGATCACAACTAGAAATGAAGTGAACGTGCATGTGTGTATGATAAAGATAATGACATACAAGATATCTATCTAGCATGTGTAATAAAGTGTAACATGTAAGCAAGAGTAAATGCAACCAAGATATGTAGTATGCCGTGGATGAGGTGGAATGGAATGTAGTGTGAATGATAGGAGTCGCGTTCCCCCTGAGTGGATGTGTATGTATGCAATGAGGTTCATTTATTTATGTCCCCTCAGAAGTCAAGAATGAAGCGTAAACAAGAGTACGTCATCGGGAAATGGTTTGAATGTGTGTAATAGAAAGATGTGATCGTCAAAGCGCAAAGTGTAGAGTGAAAGTGTGTGAGTGATTGAGTGAGTGATTAAATGTGTGAATGTGATGAGGTCCATTTGAGATGTATACCCTCAGTAGTCGAGTATGGACCATGGGACTAGAGTGTGTCATAGGGTAATGACTGTAACGTGTATAAGTAGATGCAAGAGAGATGTAGTGTGAATGTGTGTAATGAATGAGATGCAAAGTGTATGGTAGATGCTGCGAGAGAAGATGTGCTAAGTGTATGATGTGTGATGTGTGAGATGTGTAATGTGTATTATGACTAAACAAAGCTAGAGATATGTGTGGTGAATGTTCCAAGTGTAAGATGTGTGATATGGTCAAGTGTGTAAGAATGCATAGTGTGTATAGTGTGCAATGTGTGAGGTTCATGTGTATAGTATGCCCTCAACAGTCAAGTGTGAACCAAAGCACAAGAGTGCGTCATTGGGAAATGGGCGTCATTTCATGCGTAGTACTTCTTAAGGTGCATGACATTGAGTGGGTTCTTTAGTGGCTTTCCCAAAAGAGTTGCAAGGTGATAAACACCACCGTTAAACTTATCAGTAATGATATAAGAACCAAGCCAATTGGGATTAAATTTTCCTTTGAGTGAAGTTTCAACATTCATGTTTTTCTGATTTTCTTTTAAGACCAGGTCTCCCACATTAAACTCATGAGGACAAGTTTCGTGATTGTATGCTTGGGCGATACGAGATTGATATGCACGAAGATGTTCAAGTGCTTGAACACGGCGAGAGTCTAACATCTCTAACTCATATAATCAATTTTCGCGATATTCATTGTCTTTGATTATTCCCTTGAGGGAGACACACAATGAGGGTATCTCAAGTTCCAGTGGTATAATAACCTCAGTACTGCAAGACTAGTGAAAAAGGAGTGATTTTAGTAGGTGTGCATATACTAGTACGATAAGCCCAAAGAGCGTAAAATATCTAATTATGCCAATCATCACCACTAGTAGCAATAGTCTTACGTAAGATTTTGAAAATAGTTTTATTGGTGGCTTCGGCCTATCCATTGCCTTGTGGGTAATAAGGAGTAGAAAAAGATTGTCTGATTTTAAATTTCACGCGAAATTTCTTAACCTCCTTATTTTTGAACGAGGATCCATTATCAGTGATAATGGTAGAGGGAATGACAAAACGAGTAATGATGTGAGTAGTGAGGAAAGTGTAAATGTCAGTACCTATTGTAGTCGCAGTGGGACTTCCTTAACCCATTTGGTGAAATACTCTGTGGCAGTAATGATAAACTTATGTCCATCATCTGATTTTGGATATATCATGCCAATAAGATCAAATCCCCAAAGAGAAAATGGAAAAGTTGGCGTGATCGGTTGGAGATCATATGCATGTGCCTGATGGAGGTTGATGTGCTTTGGGCATTGCTCACAATGAATATTGTATTCGAGGAAGTCTTACTCCATGGTGGGTCAATAATATCCCTAACACAAAAGATTTTGAGAGATAGCTTTGCCAGAGAAATGGACGATGCACATGCTGTCATGTATTTGTGAAATAGTAGTGGGAATGTCTACAAGTCGTAAGCATCGTAAGAGTTCGACCATCAAGTGCACGTGTAAATAATTTTGTCCCAACGATGACGTAACATGGGTAGCCTCAAGTCGCAAACTATGAGCTTCATGAGGTTACAGATTATCAGGAATGGTCTGTTTATATAAGAAGTTGTAAATGGGAGTAAACCATTCACAATTGTCTTGACTCCACATGATGGCGCAAGACGCAAGAGGTAAAGTGGAGATGGAAGGATGTCACAAGTGTGTAATGATGAATGTGGCTATCTCATCAGTAATGTCTTATAGGATAAGTGATGTCGTACTACCCATGGCGTTTGCATGACGATTATCCTTACGAGGAATGGTAGTGATGGAGGAAGACTCAAACGTAGCCAAGAGATCTTTTACAAGCGTATTGTATGAGATTAAATGCTCTTCTTTTGTATTATAAGTATCATTTAATTGATTTATGATGAGCTGAGAATCACCATATATGCATAAGTTGTGAATGAGGAGCTTTTGAGCGGTGAGAAGGCCGAGGATAAGGGCATTATATTCAACAATGTTATTTGTACATGAAAACCCTAAGCGATATGAAAAGGGGAGTGGGTCATCCCATGGGGTGATGAAAACTATCCCGACCCCAGTGCCAAAGTGAGAATGAGACCCATCGAAGTACATTTTCCATGTATCAAGATGGACATTATATGTAGTGAAATCATCGTGGAAGGAATCAGAGATGGGAGATGCATCGATAAGGGGTGTTGCAGCTAATTGATTTGCTATGACTTGGCCTTTAATTACTTTCTGCGGTATAAACTTGAAATCAAATTTGGTGAGAGGCATAACCCAACGTGTTAGACATCCTGACAGATGCATATGGGACAAGAGGTATCATAATGGATCTACCTTGGTGATAATATGTACCTATATGCTAAGAAGATAATGATGTAATTTATCTGCGATAAAGACAAGGTCAAGACATAGCTTTTCGATGTAGCTATAGTTACATTCATAAGAGAGTAGTGTTCGAATGATGTAATAGATTGCTCATTCGCGTTGATAATCATCATGTTGTGCTAGCATGACCCCCTAAGGCATGAAACATGGCGGAAATGTATAATAAGAAAGGCCGGTTAGCTAGTGGAGGGACTAAGACAAGTGGATTTAAAAGATATGATTTTATGTCATCCAATGCTTTTTGGAACTACTCATCCCATACGAACTTAGTATTCTTCTTCATGAGGCATGTGAATGGTTGAGTCTTATCAACAAGCTGTGCAATGAATCTCCAGATGGCTTGAATTTTTCCCTGTAATGATTGTAGTTGATGTTAATTTTTTGGCGGTGGCATGTCGACAATGACTTTAATTTTGTAAGGATTGATTTCAATGCCACATTGCGAGATGATATATCTGAGGAGTTTACCAATTGTGACCCTAAAAACACATTTTTTGGGGATTTAGGTGTACATGATATTGATGTAAGTGTTCAAATAGAGTTTATAGATATTTAGCATGGGTGGAACGACGTCTGGATTTAGCCAAGATGTCATCAACATAATCTTCGATAAACTTGTGAATATAATCATGAAATATGTGCGTCATCACTCACTGATAAGTGGCCCTGACATTTTTAAGGCCAAAGGGCATGTCAATGTAACAAAACATCCCCCATGGTGTGGTGAAAGAGGTATTCTCTTGATCAGTGGGGTTGATTTTTATTTGATTGTAACGCGCGAGAGGGACAAGATTGCCCGCGGGTGCCATAGGCCTATTTCTAGGCGCCTGGGTCTAGGAAAAACTCAGAAAACCTCCTCTAAGGTGTCGTAAGGTGTTATCCTTTAGTCACTCCGAGGTCGCACCAAGATCGCCGAGGTCACTAGAAACTTGCAATAAAATATGAACCTACAAAACCCTCAAATAGACATCAAATCCTAAAAAAGAAAGATGCAAAATGAGGGGTTAGACTGTCCTCAACTATCACAATGGTGAACTTACGACTAAGTTCTGCACTACATCTTAGACCCAATGTAGTTCTATGTGTGTGTGCACAGAATTGTGCCCTAGGTGGCTCTTGCACAAGTCACACTTGATAGCGAGCAAATAGCTAAATGTAAAGATATGTAATAGATGTGTGCATGGAATATAATGAACTTTCCTCATATGAAGTGTGCATGCAAAATATCTAGCCCTTGTGTCCCTTGTGATGGTACTAGATGGATGCAATGAATATCTTAGATGCTTGATGGATGCAACCTTAGGTGGTGATAGCTAATGCTTAGTGCTTGGTCTTTTATTATAATAACATAAATTTATATTTATATGATTCCTTTGCTCGGATTTCATAATTAACCCGAAAAGGCCGACTACCAAAAAGATAAGATGCTCAAATGGGTAGAAAGAACCCAAAAAGTATGAGTAAAGTACAAAGGGGTCAGGGGTGCCTGTCGTTGACATCCTGGCTGGGAGCCAGTGTCCAGGAAGATAAAAGCCAGAGCATAATATGCCAGATTGGGTAAGTAAAGGTGTAAGACTGAAAGGAACAACAAAAGAAAAATAAAGGTGGCCAAAGAAATGGGTTAATTAGTAATTTTTTTTACTTAGGAATCATATGAATAGTAGTATATAATCAGGATTAAATAATTACCCAAAGTGCATGATTTTGTGTCTACAGAAATAGAGTAAAAGTGGAGGTTTTGAAAGGAACCTCATCCTTTAGAGAAAGGACAAAAAGGCCGAATGAGGCAATGAAGCAAAGAGAGAAAAAACCCATAGGACAAAATTGATAGAAAGCCACAAAGCCACAAACCAAACAAAGAAAATAACAAAAAGTGTACATTAAAAAGGAAAGCTAATGCTTTCGTAGCTGGTTCCGTAGTTGTAGCAAAGGAGTTATCGTTAAATCTTAAAGTAAACACCTAAGATGAAGCAGGGTCGAAACCAAGAAATGTGACAATAGATAACCAAGACACAAACCAATAAAATTAATTGCCAACATTGGAGATTACAAGAGTATGAATTCGTGTGATTCGAACTAGCCAAACCAATTTGTGTTTTTTAACCTTAATCCAACCCCTTGTCAACATCAGGATTAGGCGATGTCCCCATCTTGTTGTCAAGTTCTTCCATGAGCCTCACTTCCAAAATGCCTTCTTGGCCAATCGTTGTCCCCCGACTCCCTTATGTGTGTGCACCACCTGTAAGGGACCACTGATATGATTGGAAACAAGCTGCTCAATGTAGTTAATGAAAGTTTCAAAATTTGAAATTTGTATCCATTCCTTACTCCCCAATATCCCGCCCCACCTTTCACTAGAAGATCGATCTCCAACAGAGCCCAAAACCACCTCCTCCAATCCAACGCCACTTCTCACCAAGTCAACCATACATGAATAGGGATTCTCAGACTCAAAAATAACATGAATAGAACCAACCAATGTGCCTACTCCATTCTTGGTCTCCTCTTCCATGTCCACATCAATTGAGTCCTCATCATCAGACTCATCATCAACTTGGGACACGGGCACCCGAGGTTTATAACCCTCCATGTTCACCAGCTGAGATGGTAGATCACTACAAAATTTCTTCGTGTCGTAGCCGGCCATTCTACATTTACCACAGATGATCATTGAGCTCTCTATTTCTATTTTTTGTTTCCATTTTCTGAAAGAAGATTCCATTTTTTTTGGTACTGTGGAACCTAATGGAACATTGATGCATAGACAAGAAAAAACCAACCTAGATCGAGCTTTTGTATTCAGATAAACAACGATCAACACACCCATAGATCTAACAATCCCGATCCCAAAATTCCGAAAGGAGTGTTGGGAGATGGATCCAGGACATTGGAGTGCTTGGAATTTAAACTCTTGAAACACCCAAAGTTGCCAACGATGGAGGCTAAGGGACACTTTCCCATAAAACTATGATGCACCCTGTAGAACCTTTTGCAAATCTCATTCTTCATGGAAACAGAACATAAATCCATCCCTCGCAAGAGCTCAAACCTCTAGTTTACAAGTCCATTTCCTTCTGTACCAATCTCTTATAAAATCAATGTTAGGTCTTAGACCAGTGAAGCATCCAACTGCCATAAATTTAAATCTCTCCTTGGCCTTATCAACAACTAGCCTCAGAAATCTCTAGACGTGGATATTTATCTCTCCAGGACGAATGAGAGATTTAAGGGTTCCTTATGATCAACGCCAAAAATATTTTCAGCCCACGTCTTAGTAACCACAGGGGGATCTGTATACCTACCTCCAAAACCTTCACGTTTGCCCTCACGATAGTCCTCTTTCATCGCAGCTCCGAGATTTAACAAACTATAACTCAATCTTATACAAAAAAAATTATATTTGTGCAATTCATTTTAACTTGTATAGTTTTCTTCCATTATAGCATAAGTTAATTAATTGTGCATAAAACATTCAGTATAATTACCTATATGATTTCACATACATTGGTTCATCCAATTATACCAAGGCATTACAGTTAGTCCATTAAACATGTGCATATATTTCATTCATTCAATTTATGTGAACAAGAATGTTTTAAGTATAATTTCATTTAGTCAGGTTCATCTAATTTATTATATATTGTCATGTAAATGTCTAGCATGAAAAATTGAATTTTTTTTCCATGACAATTAAGCCTGCACTAAAAAAATCCTTGAACCGAGTAATGTAAACCTGCCCTCTAACTAATTTCTGACTATGTAAACCCCATCATGGTCGAGAGGGATGTGCTAAATATATTTTTAAAGTTTGTTTCATGTGTAGGTAAGCTAGGGTGAAGCACATCATGAATTCATTTTGATCTGCTTTAAAGGAACTGCTCCCGGAGGCCTGAAAAGGCCTATTTTTCAAGGGTTTTTGCACCTGGAAAGCACCATCTAGGGATGAACCAAGAAGAGATAATGCATCCAAGAAATTTGTGATAGATATATGAGATCAATAGAGTAATTTTAGGGAAGTTTTGCAAGAAAAAATAGTTTTAGGAAAAAGTTATGCAATACCAGTGTACTTTTAGCATGGTGTAGGGAAATGAAAGTAGTAAAACATCTAGTCCACTTGTTCTCGATGTTACAAGAGCCTCGGGATTTTTTTTGAAGTTACCAAACACTCATCAGAAAGATAAGAAGTCCTAATTCACATTACAAAATGTTTCAGGAGATTCTACAATCCGGATTTTGAGAGATTAGCCCAGAAGTATAGATGAAGATCCTCGATCTTGGGTGGGGATTTAAATGAGAATTATGGGGGTTATATGGAGAGTTGAGGTCTGATTCAAAACCAAAATGTGACCTATTTAATTTTATATTTACTCACAATGTGTCGGTTATCATTTTCATCATCTTAATTTTCAGTGGAAGTCCCTTTAACTGACGCACAAGCTTGAGCAAAATAAAAAAGGGGGGTACATTTCAAATTTCAGGAAGAATTGTCTCCTGAAACTTATGGGAATGATATCATTAGAAATTTTGGATTCAAAATCATATAATGTTTTCCTAGGTAACTCTCAGGGAAGCTCCTGGGGTAAAGAATCACTCTCCGATGTCTATTTTTGGCAGTTATTGGTGAATGCAAGGTTTCCAAAAGTGTCCATTGAAAATTTTCACACATGTGATGAAAATTTGCACATATTCACTTGGTTTAAAGGTGTATGAGGTGAAAAAAAGTTCACCACCAAGGTGAGGAGAGGAAGGTTTTGAGCTTTCGTCACTTAAGATGTCTTTTGGGTGGTTATGTGAGTGTTATGCACTCACAAGTCATTTTGGCCCCCTCTCCATTATTGGGAATGACCCATGGATCACCTGGAAGGCCTTGCTACACCTTTTCACCTTTTGAAAAATTTCACAAGGTTTAAAAAAGTGCGCCACCAAGTGGAAGGATGTGTTTTCGTCACTTAAGTGACAACTTCATGTGTTAGGTGCATGTCTTCCACTCACACCTTCAAGTTGTCCCCTCTCCATGATGAGCCTCACCCTTGGTGAAATTTTTCACACCTGGTGCAGCTTTACACCTGGTGCAAACGTGCATCAAGTGAAAAAAATTGTGCCACCAAGGAAGCTCCCCCTCTCCTCGTCATTCACAAACTCACAACTTACTTCCTAAGACATGTCTTTCGCTCATCTCACTCTTCACCCTTGTCCCCCTCTCCATGATGGATACCCCCACGACACATTTCAATATGCTGCTGAAAATTTTTATGTAATTTCCCCTTAATAAATGTGTTAAGGGACATGAGATCCTCCCGAACTTATTTAGTAACCCATAGCTCACGCTCAACCTAGGTTAAGAAAGAAGTGCTAAAAGTGGGTCAATGGGTGTGTTTTCGTAACTTGGGTTAATTTTTAAATATTTAAATCATCCTTAGCCATTTTGGAGCCCATTTTTGAAAATCTCATCCCTCCATTTCTGTTGTAACTAGGTCATGCCAAAATTACACTAAGAAAACCCATGCAATAAACCACAAAATTGCTCATATCTCACCCGTTTTTGATCCGTTTCCTCTCAAATTTTTCCTATACCACTCTAATGGTGAACATATTTGAGATGATAAAAAAAATCATCACCTTTGATCCTAAGAATTTTTTCCAGCACCTCCCCAAGGATTTCAGCATTAAAAATTTTCCTTTTCATATTTAGAGAATTCTGTAGGATAAAAACACCTGGAAATTAGAACAAGAGATCACATTGAGATTCCTAATCCAATGAGACCATTTTCATTTCAATTGGATAACCAGAAGGCCTAATTTAATTTTAGTAAGTTGAAATTTGAGCCTAACTAAGAATAGTAAGCCTGATAATGAAGAAGCAATCATCATGAACCCTTTGTGCAATCCTCAAGTTTGGGACTCCAAAACCGAAAATTGTGAAAATTGGCTAAATTTAGAAAATAGGGGTGAGGTGTGACTTACTAAAAATAGTTAGTGCTCATATCACATCCAAATTTCACTCACATCTTTATATCCTCATTCCATCATTGTTCCTGACAACCATAAAGATCAAATACAACGGATATGAGCCAATTTCAACCCTATCTACGGAATATCCACTTGTAGGGGACAATGATGTAGATCACCTAGATCTAGAAGAGATGAGGAATTAGATGACCAATGAACTAAGAGAGCCAGCGGAGGAAAAGATAGTTATAATTGGAATTTTTAGAGCAGGAGACCACTCACTTTCTATCCAGAGCACTGAGTTGATAATGGCCTGTGCCAAACACTGTGAAACTTCCTCCAGGACAATCACTGCAGATGATAACTCATTGCTGGTGGTCCTGAATCCGAAGGGAATTTCAAGTTGCATGCAAATTCCAACTCAAAGAAATATGGTGATCATAAAAAAGGAATTTACAACCCAACAGTGGCTCAGGAAAGACTCGTATGTGTAGGGGATTGTAGTTGGCTCCTAGTTGAAACCCGTGAAGAAACCATCGAGGATACCAAAGCCACTATCGAGGAGTGAAATTTATGAAGACTCGGATGCCATTGTATTACTAAGTAGAGTAATGGGAAAGGAACATAACAAGGAATTCTAGGATTGGATGGACGAGTTCATGCTGACACTCATGGAGGGAACTTAAATGATAGATTGGGGCCAGATCATTAGTGATAATCTCCACAAGTAGCTGCTTTAACCATTCACCACTAAGAGATTCACAATGACCTCCTATATGGTGTATTCCCTTTCATATACTAGAACATATTGAGGATTGTATGCTGCCCAAAATGTTCCTCAAAGATCCTGTTAGGAATATTCCTTGGATTAGTGTTCACATTATTGTTTGTAATAATAGTTAAATGTAATATTCTTATATTACATTAGTAAGTTTGAGTGATATTAGAATTTGTGTGAATGGTGAGTTGTATTTACAACTCATATATATTTGTAATAATATTATTAATAGAGTTGTCTTGATAATACAACTCATTGATGATAAT
The DNA here is from genome assembly GCA_019776745.2 of Taxus chinensis. Taxonomy (NCBI): domain Eukaryota; kingdom Viridiplantae; phylum Streptophyta; class Pinopsida; order Cupressales; family Taxaceae; genus Taxus; species Taxus chinensis. The sequence goes on along the minus strand of CM034154.1, from coordinate 733,639,710 downwards.
ATAGGTTAGAATTATATATGTGTGTACGTGAGTTTATCTAACCATAGAATAAGGGTTTGTTAAGTGAGATATTGGTGGGATATATGAGAGAATAGTGGGAGTGATTCTAGGAGAGATAGGAGAGATTTGTGGGATTGAAGATTGGAGTTGAATCCTTGTGTTAATGAGTTCATTCTCCTATATATTCTAAACTATCACTCCATGTAATTTGATCCAGATATTATTAATCAATAACATTGTTGTGCTTATCTTCTGCAATATTATATTGTCCTCTGTAATTTTGTTTGTATCTCCATTTTTCTATGAGTTTAATGTAACTGATGCTCATTTAGATTAGCTAATCCATCTATTTCACATCATCTAGTATCAGAGAAGGATATGACAAGTTATAACAGTCATTACAGGATAAAACCACAACCTCTTGAATGCAGATCCGAGATTTTTGAAGCTTCTTTCACCATTTTATGGATTCTAATCGTTAAAAACAAACAACTGGTAATTCATGTTTTTCTCAAAAACCAGATTCATAATTTTCTGATTTTTTTGGGGTTTTTTTAATTTATATTATAAGAAATTTCCATCAAAAAATTATAGAAACCCATTTCATATTTTAAGAGACATCATGGAAACAATTCTGACGTTTCTAATTATTCTGTGAAAAAATAGTGACTGATTTCCAGTACTATAAATTTGATATGCTTTATTATTTTGGTTAAATATAAAGTTGATTATTATTGTAAGGGTGCATTATCGGTTGAAAATGACACCCAATAAAATTGTAAAATGAGCCTCAAAGACAAATTCTCCTGAGTTAGCATCATCACGACGGAGGAAGGAGGAAACTGAGGAAAGAGGTTAATAAGTGACCTCTCGCCAGCCGCAAGTGAAGGGGCCACACAATGAATTTTTGGCATTTATTTTTGTTGTGTTTAATTTTCATTGTGTGATGTAATAAGAACAAATGATTTATTCTTGTTTGCTCTTGTAATAAGTGAGATCCTATGTGAGCGATATTTCTTATATTTTCCCTTGAATGTAAAGATGGGGGTGTGGAAACATGTACCCTGCTATGGAGTGGTTGGTGGTCCACTAGAAAACCAATTTGAGAGTTTGTGAATATATTAGAAAATCACATACAAATTGGTAAATGGTTCCACTAGAAAACCTGTTGGATTTGATGGTACTCTTTGAAAACCATCGAATTGTAGACCATGAGCAGGTACTAGACAAAACTCACCCATGTTCGCACTAAGAGGGGAAATGTTAGGAATATTCCTCGGATTAGTGCTCATGTTATTGTTTTGTAATAATAGTTAAATGTAATATTCTTATATTACATTAGTAAGTTTGAGTGATATTAGAATTTGTGTGAATGATGAGTTGTATTTACAACTCATATATATTTGTAATATTATATTAATAGAGTTGTCAATTCATTAATAATAATAATATAGGTTAGAATTATAAATGTGTGTACGTGATTTTATCTCACCATAGAATAGGGGTTTGTTAAGTGAGATATTAGTGGGATATATGAGAGAATAGTGGGAGTGATTCTAGGAGAGATAATAGAGATTTATGGGATTGAATATTGGAGTTGAATCCTTGGTTTAAGGAGTTCATTATCCTATATATTCTAAACTCTCACTCCATGTAATTTGATCTAAATATTATTAATCAATAACACTGTTGTGCTTATCTTCTGCAATATTATAGTCCTATGTAATTTTGTTTGTATCTCCATTTTTCTATGAGTTTAATGTAACTGATGCTCATTTAAATTAGCCAATCTATCTATTTTACATCATCTAGTATCACAGCAGGATAGGATGAGTTATGAGAGTCATTATAGGACAAAACAATAACATCTTGAATGCAGATCTGAGAGTTTTGAAGCTTTCGTTGCCATTTTTTGGATTTTGATCTTAAAAACAAAATGATTGGTAATTCATGTTTTTCTCAAAAACCCAGATTCAAAATTTTCAGATTTTTTTTGGGTTTCTTCATTTGTATTATGAGAAACCCATTTCGTATTTTAAGAGAAATCATGGAAACAATTCTGACGTTTCTAATTATTCTATTAAAAAATAGTGACTGATTTCCAGTAATAAAAATCTGATATGCTTTATTATTTTGGTTAAATATAAAGTTGATTATTATTGTAATGGTGCATTATCGGTTGAAACCGACACCTAATAGAATTGTAAAATGATCCTCAAAGACAAATTCAACTGAGTTAGCATCATCATGATGGAGGAAGGAGGAAACAGAGGAAGGAGGTTAATTAGTGACCTCTCGCCAGCTACAAGTAAAGGGGCCACACAATGAATTTTTGGCATTTATGTTTGTTGTGTGGTTAATTTTCATTGTGGGATGTAATAAGAACAAATTATTTATTCTTGTTTGATCTTGTAATAAGTGAGCTCCTGCATGAGTGATATTTCTTATATTTTCCCTTGAATGTAAAGATGGGGGTGTGGAAACATGTACCCTGCTATGGGGTGGTTGGGGGTCCACTAGAAAACCAATTTGAGAGTTTGTGAATCTCTTATAAAATCACATACAGAGTGGTTAATGGTTCCAATAAAAAACATGTTGGAGTTTATGGTACTCTTTGAAAGCCATTGAATTATAGAACATGAGCAGGTACTCGACAGAAATCACCCATGGTTGCACTAAGGGGGGGAATGTTAGGAATATTCCTTGGATTAGTGCTCACATTATTGTTTGTAATAATAGTTAAATGTAATATTATTATATTACATTAGTAAGTTTGAGTGATATTAGAATTTGTGTGAATGATGAGTTGTATTTACAACTCATATATATTTGTAATACTATTATTATTAGAGTTGTCATGATAATACAACTCATTGATAATAATATAGGTTAGAATTATATATGTGTGTATGTGAGTTTATCTCACCATAAAATAGGGGTTTGTTAAGTGAGATATTAGTGGTAGAGGTTAAAAAGGGTTGAGGGGACCCTACCCCGTACATCAAAAACTCTCCATGAGAGCAGAAAACAACATTACAATAACATAAAAAACCATAATATAACTGTTCATAGTAATAAGAGCTCTTCGGAGCCCATAAAGTGAAACTAACAACAACAAAAAACATAGATAAACTAACAACATTGATGAAAGTAACAACCAGTAACAGAGACAGTGAAAAAACAAAACAACCCATCCTAGGTCATTTGTAGGATTTTTCAAGCCCCTCCAACACCTTAGCCCATTCTTTCACCAAATCTTCAATATTAACCGCCAAGGATCCCAGGTCGAAACCATCCGGGGTAGCCTTTCTCTTCCTGCCCTGACTATCCATGACACAATAGGTATTGGTGAGCTGCCCCAGAGTTTGAAGGTGTTGCAGGGTTGATTTCACCATCACAATGCTCCATTCCATATAACTATGGAGAATTACCTTAACCTGATCCATCTCTTTGGTTATGGCACCAAAGTTGGCCTTTAAAACCTCAATCTCTCCACCCTGCCCAATGCTGACCACTTCCTCCACCTGCTCTTTCATCTTATGCCAGTCATTGAATAAAAATTGGACCAAGCTCTTAGTGAGCCACATATCACCCTTGAGTTCCTCTATATCCACTACCATCCTTGCCAAGTGGTTTTCCCCTTTGATCAGACCAACGTGACCCATTGCCTCAAAGTGTTGTTCTAGTTGAGCATTAATAGGGGTCAAGACATCCTGTTTGCTAGACTCACCCTTGGTGTTCGACGGGGAGCAAGGGATCTGCTTTGATTTCAAGTCCTTAAGATTCTGGGCCGTAACCACCTCCACCTCATCCTGGTCATCATCTGAGTCCCCATCCTGAGAGTCAGAATCATCACTCGATTCCTCCTCCTCCGAGTCCAAACCAGTGCCATCCGCATAAGCTTCCAGAGCCAACTTAAGGGAGCCAGTTTTATCAATGTCCAGTGCCACCCTTTTGACCAGGAAAGGATAAAGCCTTGATGGAGAGGGACATAAATTCTTCTCATTTTGAACTGTGAAATAGAGGCACACAGGGAACGATACAAGGAAGTAGGGGAAACTAAAATCCTGGCCACGCCTAAAATGATTTAGCATAGGGAGGTGGTAGGCATAAATACATTTGTGATGGCCCTCAAGGGTTAAAAATTGAATGAGAGAGAGAGCCACCTCATCATACAGATTAGGTAAAGACAATCTAAGGTAACCAACAAAATGGGAGGTGAGATTCTCATTACCTTTGAGAAAAAGATTCAATTCTTCAGATGCTTCCTTCTTTGGTTTGTAGACCTCCCTCCCCACCACTGGAATGCCCATCACTTTTTCCACCGAATCCATAGTAATCTCCATCCTGATCCCCTTCATTTCAACCACAGCTCCTTTTTTGGTCACTTTCCAGGCACTAGAAAAATCCTTGCTAAGATTTTCATAATGCCCTTCGAAGATTTTCAGAAAGGGGGTAAAATCCCTTGCTATCAAACAGAGCCATAGCTTCAGGCATGACCCCTTCGAGATTAGCAGGTTTAGTTCTGACAAGATCACCCCCCATTTGGCTGAACAACAAAAACCTCTTCACGAATAGACCCAAAATCTAGAACACCAAAAGATTACTCACACGCCAAGAACTGAAGTTTCTACAGACACGGGAGACAATAAGAGCTCTCCAAGAATACGTGTGAATCTCATTCCTGATCTTCTCATTATTGAGAGATAAATGCAAAATCATCATACGGCCAGCGAGCTTGATGAGATTGACACCCCATGAAAGGACCTTATACGTGTGCATTGGTGTCTTTTAATAAGTGTGCCCGCACCTTGGGATCGAGAATTTCCACCTCCTTCAAAAGTGTCAACTCAAGCCCATTAACCCCCATATTAGCAAAGAAGTCTACCACAACATTAGCCTCCCTATACACATGTTTGAAGGTGATAAAATTAAAAGATAGAGCCATTTTCTTAATACTCTTAATAGAGTTATGGTTGGAGATAGAGATGGAGCCTTTCCCATTTATGCTGTTAATTATGTTCAGGGAGTCCCCTTCCACTTCCAGATTGGAAAAATTGTGTTGCAGAGCTATAGATAGACCCCAAAAAACCCCAACAGCTTCAGTGACATTATTAGTTTGAGTTCCCAAATTGTGATAGAACCCAAGGATAAATCTACCTTCAGAATCCCAAAAACCCCCCCCCCCCACAACCTGCACGACCAGGGTTTCCCTTGGAAGCCCCATCAAAGTTTAATTTTAAACAGTCCTTGCTAGGTTTCACCCAACCTTTGAGTCGAGGGTTAAGACCAGGGGGGCTAATGGTAGTGGGTCCCAGACCCCACTTCAAAGAAAACCTGGATTCATTCTGAAAGAAGGACTTTTTTTGGAAGTTCAGATTAGAGAAGTTAGCTAGGATAGAATTCACACAACGGGCTCCAATTTTGCTGGGGGGTTCTTTTTTTCCTTTAAAGATTCTTCTATTTCTTTCCTTCCATATCTCCCAAGCCAAATGCATAATAGAGAAGGTCCATAAAAAATTTAACCCTTGGCTCTTAAAAGGACTTGACCATTGGATCCACAACAGTTTTATGGAATCCAGAAAAACCCAATTAACTTCAAAAAGATTGAGGATGGTTTTCCTGACTGAGACAAGAAAGGGGAAATTGAGGAACAGGTGTGAGGCATCTTCACAATCAGATTCACACAAAACACATCTATTAATCATGTGGAAATTTCTCTTGTTCAGGTTGCCAACTGTAAGAATCTTGTCATGGATAACCAGCCACCAAAACATATTAATCTTGGGTATTAATTCTTTGACCCAAACACTTCCCCAGTTAAAATTATCATCTTCCCCTCCCCTCTTGAAAGAAAGAGTAGTAGGCACTTTTGACTGAGAAAAAACCATTATCTTCCTTAGTCCAGAATATACTATCCTCTTCAGGATTCTCTTTGTTAATAATAACTCCTCTTAATCTGTTGTTAATAGAAGAGATCTCAATGCTGTTAGAATGATCCAAAGCTATGGTTTTCCATTGTCCCAAAGGGTCATCCAAATTGAAGAAGTCTCTGACCTTGGTCCCATATTTGGTCATAGAATCTCTATAGACTGTTGGGTAAATAGTCTTGAGAGGAAGGTCCTCCAGCCATTTGTCCTCCCAAAAGTTAATGGTTCACCCATTTCCAACAAGCCATTTGCAGCCCTCAGAGACCACATGTTTAGCCCAGTTTAAAGATTTCCAGAAATAGGAAGAAGCATTAGAGTTCTGGGTGCAGAAGCACCATTCGTTAGCAGACAGATTAGGCCAGTATTTCCTTCTTATAATACTAGTCCAAACACTCTCTTCCTTTAACAGTCTCCAACTCATTTTTTCCAGCATAGCTTTATTCATTTTGGTCCAATCTCTGATACCAAGGCCACCAAGTTTTTTGGGGGTACAGACCTTATCCCAGGTGATTAGAGGAATTTTGTCTTTTGATTCGGTTCCACTCCATAGAAATATTTTTTGTATGCTCTCCAGCTTGCAAGCAACTTCGGAGGGTAATCTGTAGATAGACATCATATAAACTGGTAAATTCTGAATAGAGCATTTGAGAAGAACAAATTTTCCAGCTTGAGATAGCAGCGACCCTTTCCACCCTTCCAGTTTCTTTAGAAATCTATCAATTAGAAAATTCCAATCAGCATTCTTTGGTTTTTCCACCCCAATAAGCATACCAAGATACCAAGTTGGGAGAGTTTTAGAAGGAAAACCAAGAATACCAACAATTTTTATGCTTCTTCTTTCAGGGGTATTGATAAAGAAGACAAAGCTTTTCCCATAGTTGATCAATTGATCTGATGCCTCCTCATAATCCTTCATTAACTGTTTGAATTCTCTGGCTTCTGGGATAGATGCCACACCAATCAACATAGTGTCATCAACAAAATGCTGATGAGAAACCCTCTGACAGTTGACATCCAGAGAAATACCACTGATTCTACCCTCCACGGTAGCCTTATTAAGAGATCTGCTAAGGGTCTCAGCCATAATAATGAAAAGAAAAGGTGAGATAGGATCACCTTGTCTTAAACCACGCGTGCTGTTAAAAAACCCACAAGGGGTCCCATTAACTAGGACCAAGAACTTGGCTATGGAAATACATGAGAGAATCAACTCCTTAAAGTCCTCTCCAAAGCCAAACCTCGAAAGAATCTTCAGAAGGAAAGACCAAGAGACTCTGTCATAGGATTTTTCCATATCAAGCTTAATAAACATGGCTTCCTTCTTATTCTGTTTCACCGAATGGAGGGTCTCCTGGATGGTGACAATGCCATCTTGGATCTGTCTTCCCATAACAAAGCCTCCCTACTGATCAGATATAATCGTAGGTAACACAAGCTGAATTCTTAGAGCCAAAATTTTTGAGCACATTTTGTAGACACAGTTGCAAAGACTTATGGGTCTGAAATTTTTAAACTCCATAGGATCATGATTCTTAGGGACCAAAGCCAGAAAGGTGTTATTTAACTCCTGAAGCATCCTTTTATTCTTAAAAAAATTCCTGAATAGCATTGCATATATCATCTCTCACAATCTCCCAGAAAGTTTGGAAGAAGAAAGCAGGGAAACCATCAGGTCCCGGGGGCTTTATCAGGGTTTAAGGATTTTATCATGAATTCAATTTCTTCCACATAAGGGATTTTAGTGAGCATGAAGTTGTCTTCATCATTAATCAGATGGGGGATAACGTCTAGAAACTGCTCTTCCTTAGTGTTGTTAGAATCTCTAGAGGATGTCAGAAGCCTGCTGAAGAAAGAACATGCCTCTTGTTGAATTTCCTTAGAGTCATTGAGCATAACTCCCTCTTCATTTTTTATGCATATAATTCTATTTGAGCTCCTCCTTTTGAGAGTGGAGATATGAAAGAACTTCGTGTTCTTGTCACCATCTTTGAGCCATAAAACTCTAGATTTCTGTTTCCAAAAAATTTCCTCCTTCCGAAGGATGTTATGATACTCAGCAAGTAAATCCTTCTCATTATTTTGGATGAGCATAGTATTGCCCTCCCCAGGTGATTCTAGATCTCCCTGGAGGAGTGAAATCTCATTAGCCAGAGACTATTTTTTTTTTCAAAATGTTACCAAAACTTCTTTTATTCCATTCTTTCATATTTTTTTAACATGAGCAAGCTTTTTAACAATTCTGAATAAAGTCGTACCTTTGATTTTCACATTCCACCATCCCTTAACTAAATCAGTAATATCCTCATCTTGCAGCCACATCTTTTCAAATCTGAAAGGGATTCTCCTCCTATCCTTAGCCTTGATCTAGAAGAGGATAGGATTGTGATCAGATCCTATGCGTGGAAGGGAAAACAACCCAGCTTCTTTGTTCAACCATCCCCAAGAGATCAGAGCTCTGTCTAGTTTTACCTGAATCAGCTGGTCACCCTTTCTTCTGTTAGACCAAGTAAATCTACTTCCTCTAAGCTCAACATCCATAAGATTATTGAGGGAAATAAAATCTTGAAGGTCTTCCATGCTTTCAGTGAGATCAATATTTCCCCCCTTCTTTTCTCCAGGACACAAAGGGGTGTTAAAATCCCCCAAAATCACCCATTCCATCCCTTTGATCACGTTCTAAAATTTGGAGAGATCGGCCCAGAGTTTTTTCCTTTCACTTTTACTATTTGGGGCATAAATATTTGATAAGATCCAGAACTCCTTGGATTTCTTATCCTGAAAAAGCAAAGCCATATGGTTATTTCTATTAAGAAGCTTCATACCTTTGAGTTTTTCTTCATTCCAAATAACTGCCATACCCCCAGCGGTGCCTGTCAACTAACAAAAAAACCCCAAAATTTATTGCAATACCTTCCACAAGTCTCTAAAAAAGGGGCCTCCACCATCTTAGTTTCCTGCAGAGCCAAAATGTCAAAATTGTGAGTCGTCTCCAAATATTTTATCAATCTCCACTTGACAGGGTTGTTCAACCCCCTAATATTCCAAGATATTATATTCATTTAGTCACTTGGTTCTTTGATCTTCTAAAGCTTCTTAGATCCAGTTTTGATTGGGTTCCATCATCTATTTCCTTTTGACTCTGTTTCTTCCTCGCCACCTATTTGGAAGGCCTCCCAGATCCAACATTTTTTGGGGTCCCTTTGGAATTTTCCCCTTTGAGAGGAGTAGACAAAGAAGTATCAATTACTGCTTGGTTAAAGTCCCCCTTCCCAGACTTGATCAACTCATTGGCCTCTACAGTTTGAGTAGAAACCACTTCCTTAATAATGTCATGGATGTTGTTAAAAACTAGCTGATTTTCATTTCCAAGGGTCACAACATCCTTTTCCTTAACCTGAAGATTTTCAAAGGGATTTGAAATCATTTCAAAAGACTCATTGAAGCTGCTATCACCCAGATCTTTTGACTGAAAATTTTCCTTGGCTACTTCCTTAAGCAGATTATCCAGTTTTTTTTTTGTGGAAAGAGCCTTTTCAGCTTGAACATGGATCATAGCCTTCTAGAACCATGGTTCCGAATGGGCATTCTGTTGGGACTTCTTATGCCTTACTTCTATAAAACCTTCTTCATCCATAAAGACAGATTTCAAGACATTTTTCTCTCTAGATTCATTTCCATTATTTTCCGTTATTTGGATGCCCTTATTAGTATTTACCTTCTTTGGAGAGACCAGAGGGGCACTTCCTTTTCCTTTGTCCATTTCCTTTGGATGATTTTCCTGGTAGATCTTAGAGACAATCAGCTTACATTGATGCTTTGCATGCCCCCATCCCTGACATTTCTCACATCTTAGAGGGTAGTTTTCAAAATCTATTTTCTGTTCCCAACTACCCAGTTTTGACCGCAAGGAGATGGATTTAGGAAGGGAAGAGCCCATCAGAGAATAGATACAGAATCTCACACAAACCACTCTAGATTTAGTGAGCATCACATTATCTACAGCAACAAAAGTTCCAAGGGTGTTAGCAACTCCTTTTATAATATCCACATCCCATAGTTCCAGTGGTAGCCCTGGGAGTCTCACCCAAACAGGGAACTGATTAATATTCTCTCTGTCAGGGTTGAATTTGGGGGTCCATTTCCTTAGGAAGAGGCCAAGTTTCCCTAGGAACCATGGGCCGTCATTGAGGATCCTCTGTGGATCTTCAGAGTTGTTGAAACTAAACAAGAAAAATCCATTTGGGAGGGCTGTGACATCCATATGCCCCTTAGGTTTCCATTTTGCAACAGACCAAGACCTAATGGAGTCAATATTTGGTCTACCCCCACCAGTTTTCCTATCAAGGCATTCTCCATTTTACTCAGATTCCAGGTCTATAATGATATCTGGGATATCTAAGAATTTTCCTGAAGCATCCTGTTTAAGTTGAGGAATGATTCCAGGACTTTTCTCTTTCTCCAAGTTCAAAATATTCACATAAGTTTGGGGGACCTAGTCACCACATGATTCCCATCCACTGAAAGGGTTTCACACATACCTATTTCCCTCGAAGACTGGTCCACAACATCTGTAAGATCTCTAGGAGGAATCTATCTATTGTCAGTCTCCCGTCCATCGTTGTTCAACCCTTCTTCCTCCTCCTCATCCTACTCGTCCTTCCCGCCCACCTGATCGCCCTTCCCGTCCACCTGATCACCCTTGAGTAGGATAGGACAAGTTATGAGAGTCATTGCAAGACAAAACCGCAACCTCTTGAATGCAGATCTGAGAGTTTTAAAGCTTCCGTCACCATTTTCTGGATTCTGATCTTAAAAATAAAACGGATAGTAATTCATGTTTTTCTCAAAAACCCAGATTTAGAATTTTCTGATTTTTTTGGGTTTTTTTATTTGTATTATGGGAATCCCATTTTGCATTTTAAGAGAAATCATGGAAAAAATTCTGATGTTTCTAATTATTATGTAAAAAAATAGTGACTGATTTCCATTAGTAAAAATCTGATATGCTTTATTATTTTGGTTAAATATAAAGTTGATTATTATTGTAATGGTGCATTATTTGTTGAAACCAACACCTAATAGAATTGTAAAATGATCCTCAAAGACAAATTCAATAGAGTTAGCATCATCACGATGGAGGAAGGAGGAAACAGAGGAAGGAGGTTAATCAGTGACCTCTCACCAATCGCAAGTGAAGGGGCCACACAATGAATTTTTGGCATTTATGTTTGTTGTGTGTTTAATTTTCATTGTGTGATGTACTAAGAACAAACGATTTATTCTTGTTCACTCTTGTAACAAGCGATATTTCTTATATTTTCCCTTGAATGTAAAGATGGGGGTGTGGAAACATGTACGTTGCTATGGAGTGGTTGGTGGTCCACTAGAAAACCAATTTGAGAGTTTGTGAATCTCTTAGAAAATCACATACAGAGTGGTTAATGGTTCCAATAGAGAACATGTTGGAGTTGATGGTACTCTTTGAAAACCATTGAATTGTAAAACATGAGTAGGTACTAAACAGAACTCACCCATGGTTACACTAAGGTGGGAATGTTAGGAATATTCCTTGGATTAGTGCTCACATTAATGTTTGTAATAATAGTTAAATGTAATATTATTATATTACATTAGTAAGTTTGAGTGATATTAGAATTTTTGTGACTGATGAGTTGTATTTGCAACTCATATATATTTGTATTACTATTATTATAAGAGTTGTCATGATAATACAACTCATTGATAATAATATAGGTTAGAATTATATATGTGTGTATGTGAGTTTATCTCACCATAGAATAGGGGTTTGTTAAGTGAGATATTAGTGGGATATATGAGAGTATAGTGGGAATGATTCTAGGAGAGATAATAGAGATTTGTGGGATCAAAGATTGGAGTTGAATACTTGTTTTAAGGAGTTCATTCTCCTATATTCTAAACTCCCACTCCATGTAATTTGATCTAGATATTATTAATCAATAACATTGTTGTTCTTATCTTCTGTAATATTATAGTCCTCTGTAATTTTGTTTGTATCTTCATTTTTCTATGAGTTTAATGTAATTGATGTTCATTTAGATTAACCAATCTATCTATTTCACATCAGAGCCCTTGCCTTTGAGAAGTACAAACAAATCACCTTTAAGGAAAGTAATGTTCATTTCACACGGGTGAATGATGCATTCACCATATTCATCATTCGGCTCCTCGAAGGAGATATTAAAAGAAGAATATCTCCTCAGGTAATAAAGTTGATTGAGAATCATGGGTGTTGATGAGTCGTGTAAATCCCTGTACAAACAAGTCATCCTCTATATTTTTGGTAAGCCATTATAGTCATGTCCTTGTATTTCCTAGTTATACTGCTGAACATTATCATCACAACTTGAACTTATGGCATAAATACTGATTAATATATTTATGGCTAGTTATCTTTATTTTGTTGTATTTGGTGTGTGGATTTATTTTTATTATTACAATAAGTTGTTTGAATGATGAGATATGTGATGCCACTCTTGTTTGTAAGAAAATTGCTATATGCAGTAAAGGAACCATTTGCAACAACTCGTCCACAACCAAAGGACCTATCCACAACAACCCGTCCGCAAGCAAAGGGGATCACCTACAACAAATAAGTCGTGTTATGAAGATCTCTTAGAACATGAAGAATGAAACTCATGTCTGTACGTGTAGTTGAAGGAGTAGTTACAACTAGAACATTAAGAACTGGGAGATTACTCAACCATGCAAATAATTATGCATTTTAAAGAACTGATTGATCAAGGTTACACGTGACCAAAGGAACTGGTCAATTAGCTGGAGATTAACTGGACACCTATTATTAGTTTTGTTACATGTGTTAAATCTATTGTTATTTTGTTTGAGATCCTACACTTGTTCTATCGAATATCTTTCATTTAAATTGTTTGAACTCCTATTTGAAATCTTCTTCTCACTTCTTGCTGTGATTGAGATGTATAAAAGAAAATGATTAATGTTGGAAATGGGATCGATACATTAGATATTATTCATAGTTTGGTTCATTTATTCAGATTGAGTATACTGCTTTGTTCCTTAATGTAATACTCATGCAAATTCAATAAAATATCTGAGTTCTATTTATTAGCTTTTAGTTACAAATGTAGACACTGAAATCGTGTCGTAATCACCTTGGTCCCCTAGCACAACCCTATAATCACTTCCTCATCCTCAACACCTTATCACCTACCTCCTACACCCCACACATTTTAATTTAATTACTTTAATTAAATTAATGCCATTTACCTCCATACATATTAATTTAATTATTTTAATTAAGTTAATAACCTTTTACCCACACACATATTAATTTAATTATTTACATTAAATTCATTCACTACCCTCACACACCTATTTAATATAATTTCCTTTTATTAAATGCACCTCACCTAACCACCTCCATCATTTGACCCATTAACCTAAACCCTAAACCAATGGCCTAAATAAAACCTAACATTAGACCCATCCCCTCACCTCACATTTAAAAGCCTCCTAAGGTTGGTTTTCACACCGAGAAAAAGAAGAGACCCTTATCAAATGGCAGAACAACTTCCCAGGAAACTTTTGAACAACCCGAGATATCTCACCCAAACCGATGTCAGTTCACCCTAAACTGATGTCGGTTCACCCTAAACCGATGCCGGTTATACCGGAATGGACCAAATGGCCTATTTAGACCCATTTACAGCTTTGTAATACGGGTTGGTTGTTGTTGAAAAACTTCTGATCTCGAATTCAATCTCTTTAGACGCGACAACAGAACAAAGATTGATTTGTGATCAACAAAGGCAACCAAATACACTGACACAACAGTGAAAATTTCTTCCCAGCATCCTCCAACACAACAACTTCTTCATTATTCTTTAGACCTGTACCTCACAGAAGAGTAAGTATCCTCCTTCCATCTGTTTCATTTTCTTATCATCAGCTGTAGTCTTTGTGGTAAAGGAACCTAGTCTTTTACTCTCTGTCCATTCCCTCTCTCCAGTTGTAGCCACATTCCATACCCAATCATCTTAATACTTGGCCCAATTTCCCATTTTGACCTCCTCAGTAGTCTCAGACCTTCGCAACATATCTACACCCCCTCTGTGATCAATCCCCACCTTCTATCCACTCCACTTTTACCCCAAAAACTCCAAAAACCCAGACTGTGTGATTCCACCAGCCCCCGACTTAACCGTCGTCAGTTCCCTCTAACCGTCACCAGTTACAGTAAAACCGTCATCGAGTTTCATAAAACCATGGTCGGTCTCTGTGTCACCTGATCTCTGCCAGAATAACAACCTGTTTCTGACATATACCTACTTGAACACCTATTTGACCTTCAGATCTGTATCTAACCTAGCCTATTAGCTCAGATTCACCTATAACCAACCTACTTGACCTCTGGATCTCCTTCTAGCCTAGCCTGTTAGATTAGATCTAGCCTATTGTATTTTGTATGAGATGCCTAAATCATATTAAACTACAGTAGGACAATATTTACTTTATTTCAGCATTGAATTGTTTTAAACAGTGGACTGACAACCATCTAGGAAGTATCATACTTCTAGGATCTAGCATATGCTAGGTAGTCCACTGCATATATTGTTTAACTCTCTTTGGTGGTCTTGTTTTGGTTCTTATACAGGTAGTTCCTCCTAGCCAAAAGGAAGGTCTCACAATCACTTTGATTCAGAATTCAGATACGTGTGCATATAACCTTCAACCATCCTAAAATAGGTATTCCTCTTACCACCCTTTACCTTATCTGTTTCGTCAAGTACTTCTCAGAAAACTAAGAAATCAGGTGAAACATTTTGGCACGCCCGGTGGGACCCATTCGGGGTTCCTTGCATCTTTCTTCATTCCTAGGTGAAAAATTGTGTGTGTTTGTTTCCCTTCTAGTAGCATTCACATTAAAAATTTCTCCTTGGTAACATTCTCTTCTTTCTACTTGCTCTGAAAGACACATTTCTTTTGGTGTATTTAAAAAGAACCTTCTTATTCTTGTTCTTTTACATTTTAGTGAAAGAGCATCCCTCTTCTTGTTCATCTATTTTTTCATCGAATATCATACTTTCGATTTGGGTTTAAAACAAGTGCATTCCATTCTGATTTGTTGCATTAGCTCACATTAATTGAGGGCAACCTATACATTGGAAGTCATGACCAGCTGATGGTTGACAAACGAATCATAGAAAATCACTTCTATCCTTTTCTCTTTCTCTGAGTCTTACCAAACCACACAAAAATTCAAAATACATACATTCTTAAACAACATCCTACCTAGAAGAAGTTGTAGGTGATCACACGATCATGGTACAGTGGGCACCCAGCTCGCTACTCTGTCGAGTCATACTTCAGAGTGAAGCCCACCCCCACCATAACATTCCTGAAACCTCACCCTTTAGAATTATTTCTTCGTAGGAAGCCTTCCTCACCAAGAAATTCTATTGTTCTGTTCATAACAGTCAGTCCATACAAATAGCATAAGCTGAACAAACGTAATAGAATAGGCACTCTAGGAACGTTCTTTCTTAGTGTTCTACTTGATTTGCATTTTGAGGTGAGAGCTTTCGATCATTATTTTTTTCTTTCCTTGCACACTCCCAATCATAGTCGGTGTATTCTGACTTCATCTGAGTGTGCCTGGACCACATCTACATCATTCTCAGACTTCTGGGTTTGATTCAACACCAAATTTTTAAATCACAACCATCTTTCTTATTCTCTATTTCAATTTCACAGTAACCGGCTACGGTTATCTTTAACCGTTACATTCCAACCGGCATCGGTTAACCCAACCGGCGTCAGTCTGAAGTCTTCTTGGATACCTATCCAAAAGACACCTATTTCACTTTCTGAGTTGTAAAAGGCTCCTATCACCTTTCATATTGTCATTACTTCAATCACAGTCACCTTACGTCTCATCCTGTGTGGAAATTGTTAGTCTGGGACCATCATTTAATAGACTATTGGTTTTTCACAGTAACTGACACCAGGTTAAGCCTAACCAGCATCAGTTTACCCAAACCAACATGTCGGTCACCCTGTGCTATTTTACAAGCTCACCAGCCAACCTAATTCACTCACCGTTGACTATTTTCCTAGTTCTGTTGTGTTTTGTGCCATTCAGACATAATACAGTCTTGCCAAATCAGTTCCTACCCACATGGTGCTGACCCGTAGTTAGGCGAGTGCCCTTGTATTTGACGCTAGTCAACTACCACTCCCACCTAGCCCTTCATCACCTAGTCCTTCACCACCTTCCATCTCATCATCCATGGATCCCAATCAACCTATCACCATTCCTACAGGTGACACGGAGTTTGCACGACTCCTGGATCATAATCCTGCTGCTTTGAGCCACTACCTCACCCATGCCTCCACTCGAGATGCCTCAGGTCAATTGATCTATGGCATGCCCGTATCCTTATCTCCATCCCTAATGATCGCTTTCGCCTCGGCTCCACCTCCTACCATGGTGACCTCACCTGTTTTATCCCCAGTTGTGTCACAGCTAGGTCCCATGCCAGCTTTGACCGCCACATCCGCCACCTCTATTGCACCCGTAGTCTCCACCATACCTTCATCCACCACCCAAAACATAGCATCATCCGCACCTGTTGTCTCATATATACCAGTCACAATGCTACCACCCTTGGTGTCGGTAACCTCTACCCCATTTCAAAATGTTGTCCTTTCTATTCCCCAATCTCTACCTCCCATCTCTACTCAGGGTCACTACGAGTGTCCCACCCTCACATACCTACTACCAGCTGCCTCTTGTTTCATCGGTCATTCAGTCTGGTATATACCCTCTATGTCTGTCTCTCAATTCCCACCTCCTTATTCGACACCACCATACTCTGGAATGTCGTATTCTTCATATGTCCAACAACAACCTCCTTTCACTCCGGGGGGTACCCAATCTTCACAACCTAACAATGACTTTATCAAGTTAATGATGGACAAGATGCAGACATTAGAAGCATCTGTTTCTGGCTCCCGCAATTCTCTCACCTATGACAAGATTTGTAATGAGCCTATTCACCCATCCATTCCCATTCACCCATATCCCATACACTAGGAGATGCCTAAGTTTAACCACTTTAACAGTAAGGAAGATCCACAGCAGCATTTGTGATCTTTCAAACATGGGTGTTACTTAATTGCCCATGATGATGCTTTTCTTTTGCAAACCTTTCCCATGTCCCTAACTGGTCCAACATTAGACTGGTATAGTGGATTACCTAGACATTCCATCTTCTCATTCAACCAAATAGCCCAAGCCTTCTTGGATCATTTTTTGATTAACGTCGTCAAGAAGGTTACCATGACCAGATCTTTATTCTACATGTCAATATGATGATGAATCTATCGCAGATTTTTGTCACTTGTTGGCGTAGCCTAATCAACCAACTCACTTTCCAATTACCGCAAACTAAACTCATAGAGCTCTTCACACGAGCCTGTGCTAGACATATCTCACCTACCTTACAAGTGCAAACCTTCCAAACATTTGATGAGGCTTTCACCATGGCATGTAAACTCAAAATTTGCGCCATCGAAGAGAAGAAGATATAATTACGAAATAAGAACTCCTCATTTAAATCACACGATACTTCCTCTTCCTCGAAACCTCAGACATGAGTTATTCCAAAGCCAAGGGAACTACCAACACAATGGTACTTAAGGCTGGCCCTACTCATCCATCCAATCATGCTAAACCTTCATCCAATCTGTCACCGGTCCAAACCTTCCAATTCAGATGCGAACAAAAGAAATACACCTCAATTGGGGAACCATATTCATCTATTTTAGAAAATCTTATTAAAGCTAATGCCATCACCCTTCCTCCTATCAAACCACATACTGGTTTTGACCCCTCTCGCCCCATACCAGGTTTGTATAAGGAAAATGACTATTGTAACTATCACCAGGTAAATGGTCATAGTGACAGCAATTGTATCACCTTTAAAAACATTGTTCAAGGAATGCTCAAGAGCGGCGAGTTAGTCCTAGATAACCCTAATGCACCGGCCAATCAAGACCTTCATATATTCAAGAAACCATTCCCTAACCATTCCCCATCTAAGGATCAAACTGGTGATGCCTCACACAACAAAAGTAATACACATGAGGTACATGTTATCTTTACTGACTTACCACTTGATTCCCAAATATCTCCTATCCCCTCCATCGAGGAAATCCTAGCCCGAAATCCTCTACCCACACAGGAACCTACTTTATCCATTCCTCTACCCATAGAGGAAAGCCCTTCACCTCCCCATACACCTACGGAGGAGTCTCTCATTAGCACCGATATCATTTCCCCTTTAGCTTCCCTACCCAGTGAGCCACTACCAATTGTACCTCCTCCACCCACAGAGGAGTACCCATCATCTTCTCCACCTATTCAGGATCCAATAGATTTTCCGTTACCACTCAGTGACCATTCTCCATCAGCTACCCAAGATCCTGTTTACCTACTTTTGGCTCTCTTACCTATAGAGGCGAAAGCTAGTGAATTCCCTATTTCTCAGACACATTTTATGGGAATCACCACTCGCTCCACATCTACCTCATCTACCACAGTGTCGTTCTCATGTTTGGCCAACTGCCTGGACTATGTTGATAGGTCTTCACTTTGGGGGCATCTCTTACTCCCGGCCTCGACCCAAATGCAATCATCTTCCACCAACACTTCTACCATTTATCTGAAGATGTTTCAACAACCCAAACCACACATGAACATAACTCTCGATACATCTTCTATTACATCATCCTCATCTATACCCACCCTCTACCTGCTAGCCGACATGTTCCAACATCATCTCTTGTATCTAAACCCACTAGTGTTCTAGGGGTCACACCCACATCAAACCTTGCACATCCTCCTATCAGGATACACTTGACCACATCTTCCCATATACCTATTGAACCAATCCCTCAACCTAAATGAAAAAACCCAACCTTCTAATCCGCATGCACCAACCTCACCAACTACACCTTTATCACCTTCACCCTTACCATCCATCTTGGGACCTCACCCCTCTACCTTAACAAAATCTACTCTCTCCAGGGGTAAACCTAAAATTCCCTTGACCCCTTCACCATAGCCTACAGCTCTACCTAGGTGAACCTTGCATCCTTCATCACCATCTATAACTTCTTTGCCTCCTATACCACCATTACCTTCTATACCTCCTTCACTACCTATGACATTTTCTTCCACATCACCTGTACCTCCCTCTCGACCTCAACCAACACCTACCGCTGGCACCTCAATTGTCCCCTTGGATCACTCATCCTCTCCCACCATCTACCTTGCCATCTACATCACGTGCTCCCCCTACACCTCTACCTAAGAAAAAGCACCAAAAATTGAAAAAACCATTAATTTCCAAAGAGGTGGTTAAACTTACCCCTCTTTCTGTTGTTGCACCTACACCAAAGAAAGTACAACCCAAATCCAAGACTACATCACCTCAACTACCACCACAACTACCCAATCTTCCAACCAAACCTACTTTCACTTCACATTGTGATCCACTGGTGGGATCATATGCCACCATCTTGGCTAACCTCCTAGAAAGCTCTGCTATCACCCTCCCTCCTCTTAGACCTTACGACCCTCTTAAACCTAAACTAGAAGGGTTTGATGATACTAAAATTTGTGCACTTACCATCATGTGCCAGGGCATGATGTTGAGAACTGTAAGGGTCTAAAGGCTGCCCTCATTCAATTATGTCCTTCTGACCCCAATTTTGATGACGATGACCTCCTGGATGATGAACCTATTTCACCCTCGCCACCTTCTTCACACCTTCCTCCTACACCTATACCACAACCTCCATCTTCACCACCATGACCTTTCTTTCCATCTCTGAAATTCAAAATTAACATGGTTTGCATCAAAGAACTTGTCATGCCACCACCCAAATGTCATTGCGCCCAACTCACCTCACAGGGTTTTTCTCCTCTAGTAGGTTTTTTCCCTGTCATGTCATTATACCACTCACCCTACACCTTCTCCATTTTCCAACTCCCCTTCATATCAACATGGTTACATGTCACTACACATGCGTCAGAAGGGAAAAGAAAAAGCAACTGACCCACCAACCAATCCTATACCCAACATACCATCTGCACCCATACCTAAAATAACTATCTGTGGCCCCACATACCCTATTTCTAATGGCATCACACATCGCACCATGCTCAAACAACTACACCAATCTCCCCTCAAAATGTCCTTATACGACCTCATCCAAACCTCAGAAGTCACATCGTCAAGCTCTCATGGAGGTCCTTCAATCTATTGAGGTTTTACCTAATGACCCCACACCTGTAGCATCTATTATCACACCTCATCATGTCACTTCTCTCACCAAATTTCCATCTACCTCATCACCTCCACCTATTCACCAAGTTGCTATCCTTAGTTTCTTGGATGATGAAATTGTCCCCCACCAAACTGATGACCCAGATCCTACACTTTTCATCTCCATCCATATCGATAATATATGCATCTGACATGTTATGATCGATGGGGGTGCTAGCATTAACATCATCTCCTCTCACGCATTCGAACAAATGTGCATACCCAAAAACTGCATGCATAAACATCCAGTCATGTTGCATTCATTCAATGATGCTATCACCTCTACACTCGGCACTATCATCCTCCACATTCATGTGGGTTCCTCGTACTATTCCCGAGCTGTTCTACATTTTGGAAGGGGAGTTTCAATACAACTTGTTTCTCGGACAGACCCTGGATTCATGCCATGGGTTGTGTTCCTTCTACTTTGCACCGATGTGTAAAGTTCGAACATGAAGGACGTTCCTATACCATTCTAGCTGACCCATCACCTTTCAAAACCTGTAACATGCTTTACCAGCCCAATGATGTCCTTGTACTTGTTAAGGCGTCTACCTCCCTGCCTACATCTTCTTCACACATGACCCCATCCACCAGTGCATTACAACCTCACCTTCACCAAATCTTCTATTCCCACCGCTGTTGTCGCTTCTACCAGTCACACATCAGCTTCCCAACTAACTGACACCTCCACCGATCTAACTTCTAATGCTTCCTCCATTCCAGCCACCAATATATCAACCACTGATCCCTTGGAAGGTGTTTTTCAATGCCTCACTATGGGGGAGTATCACCTGTACAATGTCAATACATTCCTTACTCCACAAGAGTATGGAAACCTTCACCAGCATCCTCACTATGATCACTGCATAGGCGAGCATCTCCTTTATGGTCCTCCCCACCTCCGTACCCATCTTACCTATGGGGGACTTGATATTTCCACTTACACACCCAAACCACCATCACAAACCTGACCTTTTTCAGCTGACCTTCAGTCACTTACCAACTACCGCTTCGCTCACACTTTCCTACACCGCTGTGCCTGGAAGGGTTTCAGCTTTGGCCTTTATGAGCAAGGTTGTCACACCATTATTTCATGTACCACGTGTAAACACAATGATCGTAGTGGAATCATTTTACCAAACTACCTGCCAAAAAGCCCCGTATTGAACTCATTGAAGACATTGACCCCTCTCCACCTTCTTCACCTACCCCACCTTCACCACCTTCACCAATGGAGTCGATGGATCCTGAATCTATCCCTCCTACCTTTTTTTTTCATAAATACCATTTCCTTGGGGCCTCTGACCTATCACCGTGATGGCGAGGCTCCTTCCTCTCTTCCTTTCTTGTATCTTGACATGATAGGGGATGATACTCCTTCTATTAATGTCATTCAATGTCAGGATGATGAGTCCATACTCACCTACCTTGGTGCTGAAGACTCTTATATTCACCAGTCGTTACCTTCTGAAATGTAAACAATGTTGAATGAATCGACTATCGAAGTCAACATCCACACTCAGGATGACCCCCACATTCTCAAGATTGGCCAATCTCTGGATGCTGCTGAACAGAAGCCCTCACTTCTTTTCTTAAAAATCATAGCCATGCTTTCACTTGGTCCTATGCTGACATGCCTGGCATTGATCCCACTATCATGGTCCACAATATTGTAACCATTCCCGATGCCAAACCTGTAAAACAAAAGTTGAGGAAAATGCACCCTCGCATTGCTCTTCTTGTCAAAGAAGAACTTCAATGCCTTCTCTCAGTTTCCTTCATCTTACCCATCGATTACCCCCAATGGATTTCTAACATCATCCCTGTCACTAAGGTGACAGGGGGACTTCACATTTGCACCGATTTCCGTGATCTCAACCTTGCTTTCCCAAAAGATGATTTTCCTCTGCCTGGTATTGACCAGTTGGTTGACCTTACCACTGGCCATGAGATGCTATCACTTATGGATGGTTTCTTGGGTTATAACCAAATCTTGCTCACTCCAAAGGATCAACACAAAACCACATTCATTACCCCTTGGGGGACCTTCTGCTATCGAGTCATGCCTTTCGGCCTTAAAAATGCTGGTGCCACATATCAGCGTGCTATGACTTACATTTTCCATGATATCATGCATCGCATATTAGAAGATTATGTGGATGATCTCTTGGCCAAATCTAAATGTCGTGCCAAGCACCTCACCATCCTTGAAACCATCTTTGACCACCTCATTAAATATTGTGTCTGCCTTCAACCTAAAAAGTGTGTCTTCGCGGTTCTCTCAGGAAAGCTCCTGGGATTTATTGTTTCCCTCCGTGGTATAGAAGTTGACCCTACTAAAGTCAAGGCCATTTTGGAAATGCCTCCACCCACTAACCTTAAACAACTCCGTAGCCTACAAGGTAAATTGTAGTCCATTCGTTGATTTCATTTCACAATTATCTGATCGGTGTCAACCATTTCATCACCTTCTTAGGAAAGGATGTCTCTTTCAAATGGGATGATGACTGCCACAAGGCTTTTGAGGCCTTAAAACAATACCTTCTCCAACCACCCATGCTTGTCCCACCTAAAGATGACCAACCCTTCTACCTATACATCTCTGCTACCGATCACTCTTTAGGGGCTATGCTCACTCATCGTGATGAACAACATAGGGAGTAGGTGGTTTATTACATAAGCCATACCCTTCTGGACTATGAAACCTGATACACTCACCCTGAAAAACTTTGCTTAGCCTTAGTTTTTGTTGCCACCAAACTTCACCATTACCTACTCAACCACAAAACCTATGTTGTGACCAACACTGACCCCTTACACTTCATGTATGCTAAACCTTACCAAAATCAACGTGCTGCACATTGGCTCATGCTTCTTGCTGACCTAGACCTCGAATTCATCCACCAAAAATCTATCAAGGGCCAGGCCATTGCTGACCAGCTCGCTGATGCACCTCTTTCTGGGAATCAATCTTCAAACTTTGATTTCCCTGACGAATCCATTACTAACCTCTCTTTGGATGATGACCCTTACCAAATGACCTTATTCTTTGAAGGTTCCAAATGTCAGTGTGGGGGTGGTGCAGGCATTATCCTCATTCCTCTTGATGGTGAACCCATGCCTTTATCATTTAAACTTGACTTCGAGTGCACTAACAATATCACCGAATACGAAGCACTCGTATTGGGTCTCATGACTGCCTATGCCTTAGATGTTAGATCCATTAATATCTTTGGTGATTCTCAACTGGTAGTAAACCAAGTCAATGGTGTTTATCAGTGTCATAATGAAATACTTCAAGAGTACAAACATGTTACGTCGACATCATGTTGACTACCTTTGACCGCTATAAAATTCAAACCGTTCCGCGATCCACCAATAAATTTGTGGATACCATGGCCTGCCTCGCTTCCCAAATACCTGCTTCACCTGACGATTCAGACATCTTTGTTACCATAAAATGCATACCGAGACCTTCTTATAAATCTTGTTGTGTTAACCTCATCTGAACTACCTCACTAAACACACAAGACCTTTGGTATAAGTAGCTTGCGGACTACCTTTCCCTTTCTATATTGCCTCCTGATCTCACACGTAATGGACAATGCACCTTTCTCAAAAAGGCCTCTCGTTATGTCATCATGGGTGGCCTTCTCTATAAATGTGGCTTTGATGGTATTCTCTTACAATGCCTCACCAGCTCTGAAATCCCCTATACCATTAAAGAGGTTCACGATGGCATATGCGGAGGTCACTTCAGTGGCCTTGCTGTTGCTAAACGCATTCTTCACCTAGGCTATTATTGGCCGACCCTCAATCATGATTGTTGTGACTACGTTAAACGTTGTGTAAAATGCCAACAACATGCCAATCTTCATCACACACCTAGTCATGCCTTACAGGTCACTCGTGACCTTTGGCCCTTCTCTCAATGGGGTTTGGATCTTGTCAGAGAGATCAATCCCCACTCTTCCCTAAGACATCAATGGATCATCACCGCTACCAAATATTACACCAAATGGGTTGAAGCCATACCCCTCATCTCCACTAAAGCTGAGAAAATATGTGAGTTCATCAATCATCACATTATTTGTCACTTCGGTGTTCCACATCGCCTTATCACTGATAATGGAAAACAATTCAAAAACAAAACTCTACAGAAACTTTGTGACACCTTCGGTATCCAGCTTAGCTTCTCCTCACCATATTACCCACAAACCAATGGCCAAGCCGAATCCACCAACAAAACCCTAAAAAATTCTCATGAAAGTGGTTAATGATACTGGGAAGGATTGGCATACGCACATTCCTTTCGCCCTCTGGGCATACCGTACTAGTATTCACACCTCCACTACTGCCACTCCCTTTTCTCTGGTCTACGGTACCGAGGTTGTTTTGCCTCTTGAAGTCCAGATCCCATCTCTCCATATCTCTCTTCAAGATATGCTTACTGATGATGACTTTCACCAAGACCATTTAGCACAACTTGAGTTATTAGATGAACGTCATCTTCATGCCCTCGACCATCTCCAAGTCTACCAAAAATGCATCAAGCATGCCTATGACAAATGTGTCCATGAATGCACCTTCAAGGTCGGTGATCTTGTCCTCAAGGAAAATCAACACGTAACCAAAGCAGAAAAAAGAAAATGGGGAAAATTTTCTCCTAATTGGCTTGGACCATACATCGTGACCCATGACTATGGATCAGGTGCTTATCACTTGTCTTCACTTGATGGTAAGCCCGAACCTGAGCCCCTCAATGCCTTGCATCTTTGACCATTCTACTGTTGACTTCTAGTCCTACATCACTATTTATCTAGTTCATGCTCATCCCTTGAGCACCATTTACCTTTTTCTTTTCCACACCTCATCCCCAATGACTAAACAAGAATCATGTGATTACCCGTCACCCTTTTGCCTTATCTTAAATATGTGCACCATGGCTCTGCACATGGCATGATTCTCATGGATACTTTTCATCTTCTTTTAGATGAGATCCCATGGTCGTTCACCCTTGCCTTCTCAACAAGAACCAAATGCTTCGTTATAGTCTAGTCCATGACTTAAAAGCCAAAAAAAATATAAACAAAGATAATCCCTCAAAAGGACATCAAAAATAAGGGGATTAACTCCTTGAGTCAAACTTCCAATATAAAAGATGAATCCCTCAAAAGGACATCTTCCACCTTCAATTGTCGCTATAAGTAGACTGCTCCCTCGAAGGATAGCTATAAAAAGCTCGCAACTCTCTACATAGTCTTTCCAAAAAGAGGACTATTTTCTCAAAAATCAAAATTCAGAAGCTTCCCGCATCGATCAGCTTCGCGAAGACCTCAAGGAGACATATATTCATCCCGTATAGACTTCCCGCATCGATCAGTCTATCTAAAAAGTCAAAAAGAAAAGAAAAAGAAAGTAAACTTTTTCATCATGGACTTGTCTATTGTGATCTTGGATTCCTTGCCCAAGGCATTTTTCTTCATAACATATGACCCAATTACCTTCACCTCCTTACCCATTGTCTTTTCACTTCATACTACTCAAGGGACCTACTGAACCTATGACATTTGGTGATCATGTGACTATTCTTCACCTTTTTAAGTAATCAATCATGCAATGTCTTTAGGGTCTTACGTTCACTAGCCTATCTGTAGATGTGTTTCATATGTTTTGATCCTTGCCAATCAGGTGGCTTTCTTGCCCCCTCTTATCTTTTCTCTTCTTCATTACCTTTTGATCTTCCTATATAGGACTAGACCCTCGACACCTGTCTTTTGGGATTTTCTTCTCCCACCTCAATCAACCTAAAATCACCTTTACCTATCTACCTATTCTTAACCCCAAACATCAATGACCTCAACCTAATTATACCTATGACTTGGAATCAACACTACCTATTGACCTAAAATCACCTTTACATACCTATCTACCTATATTCCACCTAACCTAATTGACCTTGACCTAATCATACCTATGACCTGAACTCAACCTACCTATCAACCTACCTACTACCTATCTTCTATCTTCTCATATTCTTCCCTAGCTTATGGGAGAACTACATCAGTCTGAGGTCCCTTTTCACCGGACTATGTAGGCAGCACTTCCAGGGCATGGGGCCCTAGAAGGTTAGCTCAGCCACTCTTTACCCTAACCATTTTCCCCCACCTTTACCTGATTTCTTGTTCATATCAAAAACCCAGAAATCTATCCCATATCCACATCATTTGACCTACATACACTCCTCATGTTTCACATACTCTTTTACCACTACCATTATTTCCCATATTCATCTATAACCCATATTTAAACATTGTACACCATTACATTCATTTGCATTAACATGTATTACCAAAATATTGCCTAAATACTCCATCCATGCATCCATGCCTAAACCAACCTGACTCGATCCATGACTCCATGCCTAAACCAACCTGACTCGATCCATGCCTAAACTTAACCTGACTCGATCCATGCCTAAACCGACCTGACTCAATCCATGCCTAAACCAACCTGACTCGATCCATGCCTAAACCAACTTCAATCCATGCCTACTCCATCATGCCTAACTCACCTAAAACCAACTTCCATTCATATCATAAACTCATCTAATCCAAAGTAAAATAAAATACACATCACAACACATAATCAAATGAACCTCATATATCTCATCATATAAATCTCAGTGTATCGAAATAATGTACACTCATCTCAAAAATACATGTGTCTCTCATACATCACCGGATCGTAGGCCGCTATCCCATACAAAATATCCTTGGCTCGCAGGCGAGTATCATGTACAAAAATAATAATAATAAATACAAAATCTCTTTAGCACGCAGGCCGGTCTCATATATAATCCATACAAAAATGACTTGGCATGCTGGCCGGTCCATAGAAAGTCAATCATCTCCCCATCTGATATCGGGGAATGCTCCCTATGTCTGTGTCTCTCCTGACCCCTCTGCCGCACCTGGTGCCCGACACCTCCTCACCTCTGGCTGATGGCCCCTCACCTAGGGCTGGCCTCTGCACACTAGTGGCCTCACCACGACCCTATCCATGGGCTCGTCGTTCCCCCTGTACTCTCCACACTATGAGTGTGGGATCTATTCCTCTCATTGGAGGCCTATTGTGCTCTATACTCGGCATAGGAGGGCACATCTAGCCTGGCAGCTAACAAATGATCCTGATAATATCATGCCTCTGCTAGGGCATCCCTGAATCAGACCATGGTCACTGTCTGTGGAGGTTCCATGGGTCTCGCTACCTGTGTGGGTACCTGTACAATGGGACCCTGTCCCTGAACCTGCACTGAGCCCTATGCTGGTACTAGAGCCTGAGTCAACCCTGGAATCTGTGCCTATGCCTGTATCTGGGCCTGCAGGGTAGTAATCTATGCCTGTGCTGCTATGTCAGCTAGCCCTACAGACCCATAACCTAGCCCCTGCGCTGTGGCCAACTAGCCCTGTAAATCCTTGCACCTGCACCTGTAGAGCAGCTATCTCCTAACCATCTCCACCTACCTCCTCTCCATCTCCATCTCCCCCTACCTCTACCTATGCAGGTACCTGTCCCTACCCTGCCTGAGCCTGTAGCGTCAGCTATCTGGGCCTATAATGTGGCAACCTATGCCTTATGAACCTGTGAGCTACCCCTGCATGATCCCAAGCTGCATCACCAAAGTAGCCACCTGCCCCTGTAGGGCATCTCTCTGAACTGTGATGGTGGCTAAGTCTGGCTACCCTGGCCTGGGTGGTACTGACTCATAACTGTGCACCCACCACTGCCTGTACCCATCTATGCAACCCCAACATCATCAATCTATGTATCTACTGGCTGCTCCTCCTATCCAGTCGGCACTGTGGGTCATGGTGGAGACATAGGTCTCTCCACATCATCTCTCTTGTACTGCAGGAATGGAGGCGGTACACCCTGGACTAGCCCAAACTAGTGCCTAACCCACTCTATGGGTATCCACTCATGCTCTCCCGCTCTCCTCCCCTCTATCCACAGATATAGTTATAGCCCATCTAGCTCCATGGCCATCTGTCTGTATGCGGGGAAGCCCACATACGGCCTCCAAATGATGTCCACCCCAAACAACCCCTCCAACAACCTCCTGTAGTAAGCTACATCATGAGTAGCTCTGGCACCTCGGGCCTCTCCCATGGCTGGTACCCACCACCTGTACCTAACTCTCAAAAATCTCTATGGGAATGCATCTACCTAGGGCATCCCCACTGGTCGAACACAAACAATGTGCTCGTAAGCCCAGCAATGCAGTAGTATGACACAATAGATGCTGAACCTCTGCAGTCACCCATAGGCCCATAGCTCTCTATATACCTACGTCAGCAATGCAGGTGCCCATGAAACCGTGTCTGCTGTATCATCATGTCATGAAGGACTCCCATCAGTGACCTTGAGAATCTCCCACCCTCTGCATCTAGCAGTGTGAAGCAGCACACTACCTCCATCAAGAGTACCACTAACCTCATCTCCTCTAGATGAGCTCTATACATCACTCCATAGCTCATGCTAGCGCTATGGAATGTCAGGTCTGCTACACCCTCACCAAAAATAGGTGCTAGTAGCTCCTCAGATGCCTCTGAAGAGATAGAATAAACCTGGGCCCCCAATATGGGCAACCACAG
This sequence comes from Taxus chinensis, assembly GCA_019776745.2. Classification (NCBI taxonomy): domain Eukaryota; kingdom Viridiplantae; phylum Streptophyta; class Pinopsida; order Cupressales; family Taxaceae; genus Taxus; species Taxus chinensis. The sequence continues at coordinate 733,610,709 of CM034154.1, read as the reverse complement.
GATCCTGTAGACGTCCTCCAGGGTGATCGTCATCTCACCCATCAGCAAATGGAAGGTGTTGGTCCTCGAGTCCCATCTATCGATGAGGGAAACCATCAGACTCACCTCTCGGACTACATGCTGGTAATGCCTCACCCCTATCAACCCCACCTCTGCAACATGCTGCCACTCCTCCTGTGTCGTGCTCACCCATACTGTCAATAATAAGGGCGGCACCCAGGCCCTCATCCATAGCTCGTCTCGGGCCTGCATCCCACAAAAGCAATGTATTAGTACACCTTCCCAACTTACCCTATTTCACCCCACATCACCCTAATCTCTTTCCCCACCCCCATCCCATTGGCCTTGTCGCTAATCCAACCAACCGACACTACCTACCCAAACCCATCTACCCTTACCCTCATCTACCCTAACCTATCTACCCTAACCCTCACCCAAACCCCCAAACCCATCTACCTTACCTATCCTATCACCCAAACCTACCCAAACCCATCCACCCCAACCTACCTTACCCTATCTACCCTAACCCTAAACCCTTTCCATCTCCCTTAACCCTCTAACCTACCCTCAACCCATCTACCCTCACCTAAACTACCTCACCCACCCACCCTAAACCCTATCTACCCTACCTATCTACCTAACCCTCACCTAAACCTACCTAAAGCCCATCCACCTGAAACTATCTACCCTACCCCTCACCCAAGCCACCCTAAACCCTTCCTATCTCCCTTAACCCTTTTCCCTCTAAGGGACCCAACCACCCTTCCTCTAGTCCCACCCCTTGACTTAACCATTGTCTCCCCTTGACCCCGGTTATCCCCTCCACCCACAGTCTCCCCTTACTATTCTTGTGACTGATACCAGTCACTACCCACCGACGTCGGCCACAAGTCGACTAACGTCGTCACTGTCATGCCACCCGCCCCGACTTCCCAACCCTACTTTTTCCCTTCCTACTCATTCTACCCACCCAAATCCCTCCTTACACCCCTAATTGTTCCTACATTACCCTTTTTCCCTACCCCCTACCCTTCCCCATTCCCATTTCCCTCTATTTTTCCCCTTTTTGAAATTCTTTCCCCCCCAAACCCCCATTTTTTCATATTTCCTATATTTTAACCAAATTAACCAAACAATCAATAAACAAAGGTTCAAATCCTACCTGATCCCACTTCCACCATCGTGGTGGAACCTCTGGCCTCCAAGCCACCCCTCCCGATCCCTCTCTCAGCCTCTGCCATCCTCAGAAAATCCTCCAACTCTCTCCACCAATCACCTCGCTCGATCCAATCTCGCGGCCCCACCTCTCGCCCAATCAATCTCACCTATGTGGCTTTCCAACCAATCTCTCTGATGCTCTCTTTTTTCCTCTTCCTCTTTTCTCTCTTCTTGTCCTTTTCTCCTTTTCACAATGCACAAATGAATTTTAAAATGTGGGTTTTTCACTTTTTATAACCTACCCGACTCAACCAACGTCGGTTAACCCTTGACCGATGCCAGTCTATTTCCCTAGCCAACCACCATCGTTCCCTCCACCGTCATTGGTTCATACTGACCGCTGTCAATTACCCTGCATACTCATTGCCCTCACATTGACCTCATTTTCCTTACCTCCTCTTTCTTTTGCCTCCCCTACACCTACCTAGACCACTTTACCTTCCCCTCTGGCCCTCCACCTTCTTCAACCTCACCTCGTTAGCCATTGAAGGCCTCCTTCTTTTACCCCTACCTCAGGCCTTACCCATGTTGTGACCTATCTACCTGGACCCAGAAAAAACTATTTGTGACCTTTGAACCAATGTGCTCACTATACCTTGTGGCACTGTTACCTGTGTTGTTTGACCTAATGACCTTACCTAGCCTATTGTTGTGACCGTTTATCCTGACCCTACTTTGGTGTACCAGAACATACCTAAACATTTCCTGCACCTAACCTACGTTGTGTTTCCTGACCATATCCTATACCTTGGATACCGGAATCACTTCAACCTTGTTTGGATAAACCTATCGACCTTAGACAATGTAGAGTTTGCAAGCTCTTCAACCTAGTATGGTGTCACAGTTTATACGTGTGTGTGTGTTCAACTGCCCCTACCTTTGACCTTGGCCCATTTACCTATATATGCCCAATTTTCCCTTTACCCCATTCCTCATTTCTCATCATTCTTCTTTGCATCCACTTTTATCAAACCACTCACCGATTCTCCCTGTCACCTCATCAATTCCTGGTTTGAGGGGGATCACCCTCATTCCCACTTGGGGCAACCACATCTTATTTTTGTTCACGTCGCTTACCAATACAAGCTACGCAACAAAAAGGGGCAAAATGTAGACACCAAAATCATGTCATAATCACCTTGGTCCCCTAGTGCAGCCCTATAATCACTTCCTCATCCTCAACACCTTATCACCTACCTCCTGCACCCCACACATTTTAATTTAATTACTTTAATTAAATTAATGCCATTTACCTCCATACATATTAATTTAATTATTTTAATTAAGTTAATAACCTTTTACCCACACACATATTAATTTAATTATTTACATTAAATTAATTCACTACCCTCACACACCTATTTAATATAATTGCCTTTATTAAATGCACCTCACCTAACCACCCCCATCATTTGACCCATTAACCTAAACCCTAAACCAATGTCCTAAATAAAACCTAACATTAGACCCATCCCCTCACCTCACATTTAAAAGCCTCCTAAGGTCAGTTTTCATCCTGAGAAAAGGAAGGAGACCCTTATCAAATGGCGGAGTAACTTCCCAGGAAAATTTTGAACAACCCGAGATATCTCACCCAAACCGACGGTTCATGTTCGGTTCACCCTAAACTGACACCGGTTATACCGGAATGGACCAAATGGCCTATTTAGACCCATCTACAGCTTTGTAATATGGGTTGGTTGTTGTTGGAAAACTTTTGATCTCGAGTTCAATCTCTTTAGATGAGACAACAGAACAAAGATTGATTTGTGATCAACAAAGGCAACCAAATACACTGGCACAACAGTGAAACTTTCTTCCCAGCATCCTCCAACGCAACAACTTCTTCATTATTCTTCAGACCTGTACCTCATAGAAGAGTAAGTATCCTCCTTCCATCTATTTCATTTTCTTATCATCATCTGTAGTATTTGTGGTAAAGGAACCTAGTCTTTTACCTCTGTCCATTCCCTCTCTCCAGTTGCAGCCACCTTCCATACCCAATCATCTTAATACTTGGCCCAATTTCCTATTTGACCTCCTCAGTAGTCTCAGACCTTCACAACATACCTACACCCCCTCTGTGATCAATCCCTATCTTCTATCCACTCCAATTTTTCCCCAAAACTCCAAAAACCCAGGACTGTGTGATTCCACCAGCCCCTGACTTAACCGTCGTCAGTTCTATCTAACCATTGCCGGTTATAGTAAAACTGTCATTGGTTTTATAAAACCATGGTCGTTCTCTGTGTCGCCTGATCTCTGCCAGAATAACAACCTGTTTCTAACATATAACTACTTGAACACCTATTTGACCTTCAGATCTATATCTAACCTAGCTTGTTAGCTCAGATTCACCTATAACCAACCTACTTGACCTCTAGATCTCCTTCTAGCCTAGCCTGTTAGATTAGATCTAGCCTATTGTGTTTTGTATGAGATGCCTAAATCATATTAAACTACTGTAGGACAATATTTAATTTATTTCAGCATTGAATTATTTTAAACAGTGGACTGACAGCCATCTAGGAAGTATCACACTTCCAGGATCTAGCATATGCTAGGTAGTCCACTGCATATATTGTTTAACTCTCTTTGGTGGTATTGTTTTGGTTCTTATAAAAGTAGTTCCTCCTAGCCTAAAGGAAGGTCTCACAATCACTTCGATTTAGAATTCAAATACGCGTGCATATAACCTTTAACCATCCCAAACCAGGTATTCCTCTTACCACCTTTACCTTATCTGTTTTGTCAAGTACTTCTCATAAAACTAATAAATCAGGTGCATTCCTTAGAAACAATTTACATTTTAGGAAATTCCACCTCCAAACCCCCCACTAATGTATGTTGATTGAGTTGGGTTATTTTATGCATGCACCATCCAAGAGATTCCCAAGGTAGGTTCTTACCCAATCCTCAAATAACACAGAGCTGCTATCATCTAATTCTTAAGAAGACACATCTTCCTCTGTACAAGGTTTGATAGTAGAAGACCCCCTCCAAGTGAGACTTCTGAGGTTCTTCCTGAACAAGCCAATCATGGAAGAATAAGTGAATCAAAATGTTGAAGAAGGGGCAACTACATTTGAGTTCCCAATCTCCAACAATAATCAGACTTGTTGTAATGAAGAATATTTCTCCCTCAGCCCTTCCTAACTTTCATGGATCCATAACTGAATACCCAGACACTTTATTGTTTGAGTTTGAAATTTTATGCAGGAGCTATGATTACACCAAAATGATGCACACAAGATAAATTATGTTCCCTGCTACACTCAAGGATGCATCCTTGAGATGGTTCATGGGTTTAGGAAGAGATGACTGTGACTACCTGAGCAACAGATGAAGGAAAAGTTTTCAGTAAAAGTACCAAGATTACTGCAGACCAAGTAGCAGAGGAGGGCATGAACTCTTCAGGATGGCACAAAAGGAAGATGAGCCACTGGAATATTACCTAGAAATATTCTTATTTTGTTTAGAAGTCAAGACACACAAGGTTACCTCCTGAATCTCTCAAATTACTCTTCTTGAAGGGACTCAGTGAGGAGGATATGGATGCTTTGGACCTGATAGGAGCAGGAGATATTTCAAAATATCTACCTTTGATGAGATTTGTGAATCCTATAGGAATTACTCTAGAGAAACCATGAAGAGAATAAAAAGTTTAGATCAAAGGGTGGATCAACTACCAAAGGAATTGGGGATATATCTAAAATAGAGATTGTGAACATGTTCAAGAACATGAAATAGAGATAGTCAATGACATGGCTACCCAAATTGATGCTTTACATGCTAAGAAGAAAAGAGAAGATGTAGAGGCATCACTTACAGAGTTCTTGCCATGCATGCAGAAGAAAGAAAGCTGATTGCAGATGCAGGGGATTAGCTAACATTGCAGAAGAGAAAGGAGGATTCACCTAATTCAAGATGATAGAAACAGAGGATGGGAAATTCTTCTACATTTCTCAAAGAAATCCTTGGCCACCAAGACAAGGAGGTATGCCACAAGATCCAATGCCATATTTTCAAAATTGGGCTAGTAATCCATATATGTAACCCCCACCTTGGGCTAATACTCAGCAAGGTTGGGCTCCATACCCTAGCCAATACCAACAACAATGGAAACCTCAATTTTGGTAGGCCAATAGTGGAAACAACCCCCTTCTTCATGGCAGTAAGCTTGGAGAGGAGGGAAGAAATGGAACAACCCACCTCTAAACTACCAACAATCCTATCATCAACCTCCTTATCCACAATAACAAGCTCTGATGCCAAACCCCCAAGCAGATCTCAACCAAAAGCCACTCAGCTACCAACTCAACCAACACCTAACCCAAAAAATAAAGTTTACTTAGCCAACCTATACCACTGAATCAACCCAATACTCTACTTATTCAGTTGATGTTAATGACATCCATCTTCACTTAGGAAGATCACTTCTCCCACCAAGTAAACCCACCATCACATGAAATTATAGATGAACCATAGTTACTAGACTGATCCACAGAAAATCCAGAAAGCACTGCAAACTGATCTGCAACAACGTGAAATAGAGTTCCAACAAGGATAAGTTGCAAGCTAATGAACCACCATTTCCAGAGAGATTACAAGAAAAAAAACTTGACCCTAAATCAGATTCTGATTCTGATTTTGTCAATCAGCTGAAGGATATTTGTGTCAAAATTCCACTTATTCAAGCCATCAAGGATGTTCCCATCTATAATAAGCTGGTAAAGGATCTATGCATAAAAAACTAGGAAGAAGAAGGAAGGATCCATCCACTGTACAAGTTATTGGACAATTGGCTTGATATCATGCTTGGAAATTCAGTTCTACCAAGTATATAGATCTAGGCAGTCCTTTGGTAAAAATTACAATTAATGACACAACAATAAAGAATACTATGATTGACTTAGGGGAAGAAATAAATGTCATGACCAAGAAAATTATGGATGACCTGAAGTTGGAAGGACTAAGGCCAACAACTATAGTCTTACAACTTGCAGATAGATCAACAGTGAGACCTTGAAGGAGTCCTTGAGGACATAGTTGTGGTGGTAGACTCTTGGGAATACCCTGCTGACTTTATTTTCCTTCAACCAAAAGTGAGTTTAGGAGGTTATCCTATTATTCTAGGAAGGCCATGGTTGGCCACTGCTGATGCATTCATAGGTTGCAGGTCTGACAACATGATTATTTCCAATGGAAGTGGTACTAAGAAGTTGATGCTCTATCCTCCTGCCCAACCATTGAATGATGAAGATCAAATGATTTGGGTTGAAGAACCAGAAGCAGATCAGATCTCTGTACAACAGCTCATGATGCTGGAGAAGTCTTGTACAATTGAAGACCAGGAGGAAGAATTTGTTTTCTCTCCAATGTCTTGTAGAATAACTATGGAAGAAATGAAGAAGTTGATGATAAGTTGAGATGTTTAAGTTGTCCCTTGAACCAAGTTCTACTGCAACAGAGCACCAAAAGTATTCCAGGTAAGAACTGTATTCTTCACCAACTTCTTCCCCATGACTGCATACTAAATTTTGTTAGCAACAATGTATGTTCAATGATGGATCTCTCCAAACAAGTGGAAATAACACCAGGAAGACCACTTAATGTAAAAAAATGTTGAGTATGCAGCAAGAGAAATTGTTGATAACTCTTCTTCAAAAGCATAGAACAAATTTTGTTTGGGATTATGGTGATATGCATGGGATTCATCCTAGGCTTTGCACTCATAAGATCTATATCAAGGAAAGTTGTAAACCAATCAGGAAGCCACAAAGGAGGATGAACCCAACAGTAAGAGAGATTGTAAAAGGAGAATTGAAGAAGTTACTGGATGTTGGATTTATATATCCCATATCAGATAGTCAGTGGGTATCACCTCTTGTCATTGTGCCAAAGAAGAATGGAAAATGGAGGATCTGTGTAGATTATAGAGAGAGTTGAATGCAACAAAAAAGAAAGATCACTTTCCATTTCCTTTCATTGATCAAGTGCTTGACACTTTGGCTGGTAAGAAATATTTCTCTTTTCTTGATGGATATAGTGGCTATAATCAAATTCAAATTGCACTAGAGGACCAAGAAAAACTACCTTCACATGTCCATGGGGAACATTTTCATATTCAGTTCTTCCATTTGGCTTGTGTAATGCACCTGCTACATTCCAGAGGGTAGTCTTGAGTATCTTTTCAGATTTAACAAATGACTGCATGGAAGTCTACATGGATGACTTCACAGTACATGAAAACACTTTTGATGAAGCTATGCAAAATCTTGGACAAGGTTTTGAAAAGATGCAAAGAACACAATTTTTCCTTGAGTAATGAGAAGTGCTACATGATGATGTCTGAAGGTATAGTTCTGGGACACTACCTTTCTTCTGAAGGAATTCAAGTTGATCCAGACAAAGGTATCTATTATAATCAACCTACCAACACCAAAGAAACAAAAGGATGTTAGGATATTTCTAGGCCATGTTGGATATTACAGAAGGTTCATACAATATTTTAGCAAGATTGCAACACCACTTTTTGCATTATTAGGGAAAAATACTATAGGATGTTGATTTTGTTTGGACTGAATGTTGTGAAGGTGTTTTTCAAACCTTGAAACAAATGTTAACTACTGACTCCTATATTGAGAGGACCTGATTAGAACCTGCCTTTCCACATCCACACTGATGCATCAGACCATGCTATTGGAGTTGTCTTAGGACAAAAAGATGGAGTTCTGAATTATGTAATTTATTATGTTAGCAAGAACTTGCAACATGCAGAGCTAAATTATACAGTAACAGAAAAGGAGTTCTTGGTAGTTGTATATGCTATCAACAAATTTAGACACTACATCACAGGTTATCCAGTGTTCATTCACACTGATCATGTTGCAATCAAATATATGATAAACAAACCTGTAGTAAGCAACAGAATCATCAGGTGGTTGCTCCTCTTGTAAGAGTTTGATGTCACCATAGTGGACAAGCCTGACAAGGACAATGTGGTAGCATATTTTCTCTCCAGGATGGATACTAATGATGAAGAGAAAGTATTTGATGACTCCTTTCCAGATGAGCACTTATTTTCTATTTCTACAAAAACACCTTGGTATGCAGACATAGCCAACTATTTGGTTTCAGGTAAAACACCTCCACATTACTTATACTCTGAGAAGAAATACATAGTTGAAAAGAGTGTACATTTTTCTTGGATAGCTGGATTTCTATTTCATACAGGACAAGATCAAATCATGAGAAGGTGTATAGATGATGAGGAGATATATTGATGTCCTCAGATCTTGCCACAATGAACCTTGTGGAGGAAATTTTTCTACAAAAATAACAACAGCATAAGGTGTTGAATACTAGTTATTATTGGCCAACATTGCATAAGGATGCAACACTATACACCAGGAGATGTGATAGATGCTAGAGAATGGGAAAGCCCACTAGATCTGATGAGATGCCATTGCAAGCCTCAATTGGTCTTGCAGCCTTTTGACAAGTGGGGCTTAGATTTTATTGGCCCTATAGACCCTAAATCTCAGCAAAAAATACATCTTGGTATGCACAGATTATTTAACCAAGTGGACAGAGGTGAAGGCATTTCCAAATTAGAAAAGTGAGAAAGTGTCCAAGTTCTTATATGATCACATCTTCACCAGGTATGGAGTTCCAAGAGAAATTGTAACAGATCAAGGTACACATTTTACTACTGATGTAATTTTTGATCTGGTTAAAGAGTATGAAATCAGGCATAGGAAGTCTACACCATACCATCCCCAATCTAATGGCCAAGTAGAAGTTACAAATAGAGAATAGAGGCCATCTTGACAAATACCATTGCACTCCATAAGAAATATTGGGCAAGAGGCTTCCAGAGGTAGTATGGGAATTTAACACAACATGGAAGACCACAACTGGATTTACACCATTTGAACTCTTGTATGGTAAGACTGTTTTTTTCCAATTGAGTTTGAACACAAAACACTGAGGACTGCACTTGAGCTAGGCATAGATTTATCAAAATCTCAAAGAGAGAGAATTCTCCAACTCAATGAGTTGGATGAATTGAGAAGGTAGGTTATGCATAACATAGAAGTAGTGCAGAATCAAAGAGTCAAATGGCATGACCGGTACATCAAGACAAGACAATTCCAAGAAGGTGACTGGGCACTCTTGTTTGATTCAAAATACAAGGATCATATAGGGAAGCTTAGAACAAGGTGGCTAGGCCCCTATGAGATTGAGAAGATATTTCCTAATGGAGATGTGAAACTCACTACCATAGATCCTGTGAGGTTCAAGTTATTGGTAAATGGCCATAGGTGAGATTGTACAAGAATCCAGTTGACAGAGATTCATTCATGAAAATTTTCAGAGGAGGTCCAAGCAAGGATGGAAGTAAGGACATCAGAGTTAACCTCAGGGGTTGATCTTGTTGGCTCACCTTCTGAGATTACAGAGGATTGAGATATTTCAGTGGCCTTGGTGCATTCATTTGCTGATATTCCAAGGTCAAATAAAAGTGTTGTGATCAACCCTTTTGGTGATCAACAACACTCTGCTAACACATTTTATTTCATAGAGTTTTTGTTTTGTAGGGTTTGATGTCAAGTAATTGCAGGAGGGTATGCTCTCCATCACAATGAGAGCATGCAATGACTGAGGGTTCCACCTACAACAACATGAAGCAAACCCCTATTTTGTTGTTTTACATTTAGCAGAACTCATGATTGCATGAAGAAGATCAAGGATGCATGCACATGTGGGAGATGGACAAGAAATGATTGGCACCCCAATAGATTGGAATTCCCTCTCTGGGAGTCATCTAGTTTTAGTAAGGAGAAACCAACATCCAACATCATGCTCAGTACACATTCACATCACAACAAGCTTGCATGTAGCCAAGGCACAAGTTCAAATAAAACATGCATAATCATCATTCCACACAAACATCGAGATAAGTGCACTCAACTATCATTTAAATAAAGTATAATTAGTTTAATTATAGTTAATTAGCATTTATGCCAAGTCATTATGCATGTGTTGCATTTAACGACCATCACCTTTCAAGCTATGATGTGTCCCTCCACATAAGCCAATATTTTCAAATCACTTCACTTTGCATGCTTTACATGGTCACATCAATTAATGATTACTCTCCCATAACCGTGTTGCATGTCCTCTTAGTCCCAAAGTTCAAAAAAAAAAAAAAACAACTCAACACAACTCAATTGTGCAACATTTCTTCAAAGCAAAGTTGTATTATTGCATATTGAACCAAAACATGATGCATATCACCATGGGAGGATATTTGATAAGGCATGAACCCACTGAGCATTCTCAACTTTTGAGCCATCCTCAAATTTTGTAGTATTTTCAAGATAATGGTTGGCTAGACTACATCAACAGGTTTCAGGTTTTAATGAAGCATGGTGGAGGAATTTTCCAACACATTCAGTAATGGGGAGGAAAAAGTGAAGGGCTTAGCAGTGAGACTCAGTGATGACATTTTGGCAGAAGTAACTGGCCTACCTGCCCAAGGAGAACCATTCCCAGAAAAGGAAACCCAGAAGCAGCCAGGAGAGAATTCACAGATGATGATGATGCATTCATCACTGATAGGAAAGGTACACATAGAACATCCCTTAAACCTTTATGGGTTGAGGTTGCAAATTTTGTAATTAAGTATTTTACTTGTGAAGGAAGGTATTCTAGATTGAATACAATTCATTTTAAGTTATTGAATCATCTCAAGAACAACAGGCAAGTGAATGTACCTAATTTATTGCATGAGATATTGAAGAGAATGAGTAAAGAAGTATAGAGGAAAGGTCTGCATTGTCACACCATTTCCTTATAACCCTGGTAGTAAAACATACCCTTCAGAGGGATTATCCTCAGATACATGGGGATATTTTGTAAGGGCAAAAAGTATAGATAATTTGTTGGGAAATAAGAGAAAGAGGAGGAAAAGCAATGAGAGCTCTTCCACACATGTAATTGAGCCTACAACATCTGCCTCCCAACCACAAGAACCCCTTGCTTCTGAAAATTTTCCATCTACTGAGGAAAACCCTGTACCTATCTCTCCTGAGAGAATTTTCATTGCTAAAACCCTATTAGAGTTCTCCACTCCTGAATCCTCCACCTCCAAGGGTAAATAGAAGTCTTCTAAATCTACTCCTACACCACCTAGGCACTCCCATAGGCTCAAAAAAAAAGGCCAAGGACCTCCAAACCAAAATAGTCAAATCCCATCTCACTAGATAGTGATGTGGAAGCTACAGAAGGGATTTTGAGCCTCAACAATGGAGACACAACAGGGAGATATTGATGCCCCTGTTCATGAGAAAGAGAACCTTGAACAACCCATGGAGGAGAGAAGAGCATGATGAGGAGACAGTTCATGCAACATAAGGTCATGAGGAGGAAAAGAAGAGGAAATTGGAAGACAAATTGAACATGAACATATGCATGAAGTTGTTGAGAAACATAAGCCACAAGAACAAGAAATTGACAACCAAAAATGCCAAACATTGGTTGAGCAACCCATTGAATTGATAGAAATAATAAAGTGAACATGAAAAAATTCCTATAAGTGGTTGAGCAGGTCATGGCAACAACAAAATTGAGAAAGGAGATGCCTATAATAATGGAACCAATAAAAAAAGAGAACATTCCTGTAGTTAAAGATGATGTACTTGAGAAAGTGTTGGAGAAAACACCACATGCTAGTATACAATAATTGAATGTAACACCAGTTAACCCCCAAATTTTTATTCATAAATTTGTTAGAGATATTGTCAAACCACCTTATAAGGAGATGGCCACACAAACTATGTTGCCTGATATTGACTATTTGATGTTGCAATTTGAGACCTATGTTAATAGGATAAAAGGAAGATGGGAAAAATAAAAAAATCCCTTATCTCCAAGCATAAGGAAAGAACTGGAAGAAAAGGACAAAGAGATAAAGGTTGAAGAAGAAGCAAGAAGAGACAGTCTAGGTGGCCCATGAGATATTCAAATGTAGGCCTCCATCCAATGTTTACTTATTTTCTTAAAAGAAAATATGTTGCAACTCAAACTCACATGTATCAATTCTTACATACCATTTGATATCAATGCAACTAGGAGCTTCTTTAGGTTATATCAGAACAACACTCATGAACTCATCTCTTATTATGTGAACTTTACATGTACAACTATGCTCTTGAATATGATAGGGATTGGATTCCAATCCTATATATTGGAGATGTTCAAGTCAAAGCCCTCTGCTCTTATTTTATGAATGAATTAGATAGAGAAAGGCAAATGGAAGAGTATAGGAATTTAGAAAAAGGTACAACCACTGATGGTCAGGGTTGAGGCAACAAAAACTGGAGAAGTTACAGAACAATATGCAAAATATGTAAAGAAGAAGGTGATCATAAGGAGAGTGTGGAAAATGAGGAAAGAAACCCATGATGAAGTCATAGATATGATTAGAGATCATGGAATTCAGGTGGTACAAGCATGCAGGATGTGGTGGAATGAGCTATCTCCTGAACTATGAAAGGAAAGAGATGCACTCTTACCCTAATATAATGCCAACATTTAAGAAGAGTGAATACATATATTGAAATTTCTACTGAATGTGCAGAGAACTGACTTCCCATTGGCTATCACCCACCAATATTTCACTTTCCAATTCTTCCATGGACAAGTGAAAAACCCCTCAATGAAAGGATACATAACAAAGTTATGCACAGTTCATGATAAATGGTGGCTACTTCCTATCAGAAGAAGAAGGGACAAGAGACCCTAGTTGATTTCAGGCATGAATGTTATTTTCAAGCAGTAGGGAATTGAACCACTTAAATGAGGACATTTAAGAAATTAAGCTTGGGGGTGTGATGAGTTGTGTAAATCCCTTTACAAACAACTCATCCTCTGTATTTTTGCTAAGCCATTAAGCCATGTCCTTGTATTTCCTAGTTATACTGCTGAACATTATCATCACAACTTGAACTTATGGCATAAATACTGATTAATATAGTTATGGCTAGTTATCTTTATTTTGTGGTATTTTGTGTATGCATTTATTCTTATGATTTCAATAAGTTATTTGAATGATGATATGTGTGATGCCACTCTTGGTTGTAAGTAACTTGCTATATGCAACAACTCGTATGTAACAAAGGAACCATCCACAACAACCCATCTGCAACAACCCATCCAAAGGGGATCACCTACAACAAAGAAGCCACGTTATGAAGATCTCTTGGAATGTGAAGAATGACACTCCAAGTCTGTACATGTTCATTGAAGGAGCAGTTACAACTGAACATTAAGAACTGGGAGATAACTCAACCATGGATTTTATTATTGCAAACTTACTGAAGAACTTATTGATTGATTAGTTAACACGTGACTTAAGGAACTAGTCAGTTACTTGAGTTATGTGTTTGATATTTGAACACCTGTTATTAGTTTTGTTACATGTGTTAAATATCTTGTTGATCTATTTGAGATATTCCACTTGTTCTACCAAAGATCTTTTACTTAGTTTGTTAAACTCCTAGTTGAACTCTTCTTCTCACGTTTTTGTTGTAATTGAGAAGTATAAAAGAAAAGGGTTAATGTTAGAAATCTATCTAGAACATAGGAGAATATATACAATACACAAATATACAAAGATTACTTTGATGTAATGTTCATGCCAATTCAATAAAATATCTAAGTTCTATTTATTAGCCTTTAGTTACAAATTTAGGAGGGATTAGCACCCAAGGCAGGGCCCACTTGTGGTCTACTAAACCCCTCCATCGTTTTGTTGTTCTATTTCATTGCATGACTAGACTAGACTAGGAAGCAATTTATTTTCTTTATCTGTATTCTGAATTTGCAAGATTTGTTTTAGTCATAGTGTTAGAAACCATTTACTTTCAGTTCTAAGTTTTACTTTCAAGAATTGTTATTTCAAGTATTGTAGTGACAATTATTTCTTTCCATACCTCCTAAATTCTCTGTAACTGTGCATACAACATTGACATTATTTAAAGTTTACGTCCCCTAGTTTGATGATTAAATGATTGTGATTCAATGAACAACATATTAATTGTTGCAAGTTAATTTGCACCACCAGGTGCTATTTACACAATTTCATGCCTTCACCTACATTAGGATGAGTGGTTTTAAATTTTATACACTCAAATTTTCCCAAGTATCCTAGTGATAAGATAATTTTGGTGGAGCTCTACAGGAAAATTTCATAGGTTCATCTCAAATGTAAGGGTTTGAAGAATAAAGGGTATACCATTCCCTATCGCACTCAGTGTCTTCTCCTATAAGAGTGCAGTGGATTCCAAAAACATTCAAACTTCCCTAGCTGCATTTCATCTATTCACATATGTCTTGAGGCCCAACTTTGACATACAAAAATATACAAAGTATTTCCATGTTCCTGAATTGCATCACATTCCCCAAATTGGAAGACTATTGGGAAAATTGTGTGGATTACCTTGAGGTCAGGAAAAAGGATCACATGAGGATAACTGTGGAACATATAGGAGCATTAAGGTTTTGACTTGTTCATTAGATGAGTTCAAGAAGATGGTTCTGAGTTATTCGATCTGGAGTACTAGGAAGTGAAATTATTCCCTTTCCTCCTCCCTCATGGAGCATTCATGAAGATGGAGATACCCAAGGAGAAGACTAAAGTGGTGATCCAAAGATCGAGGGAATGGTTAAAAATAAATAAGGCCTCTGGTAGGGAAGAAAGAACCACTTCAACCCTACCTAGATAAATATCACACTCACCCCTCTCTGAAGGATCCTAAGAGAGCTTCTAATTCCATCCTATTATGAGAATACCTATAATAGGAAGGAAATAGAAACCAAGAGAACTAAATTTTCACCTATCACAGAGTCTCACAGGAAATATAAGGTCGAGGAGGAACAAGTTGAAGAATTGGAACAAGGAGATATCGACCCATCCTAATATCCCATGCATTAAATAGAGTCAAGTGTCTCATCTGAGCCTATTGAGTCATCCCACAATGAGCAGGCATTGATCCCAAAAAATGCACCATAAATCCCTAACATCTTGTCCACACCATCAGATTAATTCCCATGGGTCTATGAATTTCTCGGTGGAGAATCAAGAAGGGTGCAACAAGTTGCAAACATCGAAATTTGAGGCCTTCTTGAAGTGCATGAAATCCAAGAAGTCAAAGAAAGCACAAACAATTTCAAGATTCTACACCAAGGCTTCTGAAGTTCAGTTCATGGAATTTGTAATACCCTAAGGTGGAAAACCCTTTGGAGGAAATGACCCCCAATGAATATGAGATGACTGGAGTCTCGCTTGGTCAGGATACACATGAAGGCGACACTCATATTTTTAAGGAGTCTTCGACTCGGATACTCTAGCAGAATGAAGAATACAAATGAACCATCAACCAATTTGAGGAGCCTGTGAGGACCTTGTCTTCATATGTGTGGTCATTCCTAGAGCCCAGGATCATCATCATTTCCTCTAGTTGAGGTAGTCTCTCTCAATATTAGCTTTGACTTGTGGGCCCTCAATCAAGCCCAAGGATTCACAATGCAGGGGAGGGGAAAATGACAAGTGGGTAGGGAAAATCATTAAAAAGGGTAATTTTATTTTTCCTGAGGTCCTCTCCCTATTCCTCTTTGTTTCAAGTACCATCTCAAGAATTAAAGGCATCGAGGTGGAAATGGATAAAAAAAGATGATATGGGATAGTGTTATCTTATTGACCTCTGAAATGGGGAGTCTTGACTCCTTGTTCTTGAGAAGAAAAAAATGTGTTTGTGACTCTAATAGAGAAATTTCCCCTATTTGGTTCCACACCCATGGTTTTAAGGTGCGACATATTGAAATATGCTTTGAAAGAGCTTGAAGCATGTGAGAATAGTGTTTAGGGATGATCGAAGATCTAAGAAAATGTGTAATAAGATCTCGAGGCTCCTCCTATCAATGAAAACACATCTTTGGAAGAGATCATGGCTCCTGTTCAAGAAATGGTTCGGAAAGAAGAAGGGGACCCAGTCTCCTTCAATGAAGACACCCTGGAGTCACTCGCAAAAATCCGTGGCTTTATTTCAAGAATTTATCATGATCACAAAAGATGGTTTATTGAGTGTAAGATCCTAAGCCACATTCTGGAGGATTAGATCAACACATTGGGGTATGTGAGCATTCCTCAATCAGAGGATTACACTGATAGTTGTTTGTTTTGTTAGAGAAGTGAAAGGGCTTGAGTTCAAACTGATTGAATTCCCACATGATACATTAGAGGTGTAATCTTCATCAAACAACTGAGTTACTTCATCCTTCTCCATTCTCTTTCTCCTTCGTCTATTCTCACTCTCCTTCTACTCCCTTCTAATTCTTCATTGTATGTAATAACGACTTTTTGTCTTATTAATTAAAGTGACTATGTAATACTTGTGCAAACTTTTGCAATTATAAAAATGGGACTTATTTCATCCTTCCTAAGGACATTTGAAAATTTACTTGTAATGGGAATACAAAAAGTCATGGGGGGGGGGTAGATGAAGAGATGGATTGTAAATATATAAAAGTAGATCACCTCCTCATTGCAAAGGGATGGTTAATTATTGTTTACTAGATCCTATTTTATTTTTAGGAACAAGTTCCTTCATTTCTTCTATTCCTTTGTCTATTTAGATTTCTGTCTCCATCTCAACATATACTCCAAGAACATTGTAAATTGTGCAACATGATGCAAAAAATTTGTGTTTCTTGTTGATTGTTTCTCTTTCTATGTGAGTGGTTTCTTATGATTGATACAAGTGAAATAATCTGATTTTAATACAATAAACTCAGCTATGTTATTTCTTGGTTAAAATACCCCTCTTATTTCCCTTTCCTATCTCTCCCTCTAATAAATTTTCCTCCCTTGTATTCCATACAAGAAATTGCCACAGGTTTAAGGAAGTATTCATGTGCAATCTTTGGTCTATGGATCACCCCTAAATAATTGATTTATTTTATTTATTTATCCTTGATTTCAATAAATTGAGCTACCCCATTCAATCAGAGGGACCTAGTCCCAGAGTGTTGGCGAAATCCCATAAATTTTCCACACGTAAAATTATTTTTCTAACACTATCATTAAACATCCATCTAGTTTAATTTATAAGTTTCACCATATTAAAAAATATGTGTCAAGTGTACAAAGTGTATGATTCAATTTATTATCAATTATCAAGTATAATATCATTACAAAAGTTTACATCTCAAGTATTAAATATAATTTTATTGCAGAAGAAATAGTAATTCCCTTTACATAGTTTCTGATACATAATAGTTTTCATCATTCAATGTACAATGATTGAATTTTTTTCTCTCAATATATGATATAATAGATATCAGGAAATACACCAACACATCATTGCGACACAATTTTCACCTTTCCCTAGAGATCCTTCTTGATGCCGAACTGCACCGGGAAAGAGTATCATCAGATCACTTTACCTCTAAGCACGGGCCTTAGGATCCCCAAAAATCTCCCATCAAGTGAGAGTGCCCCTACCATTCATGAGAAGAAATATGTGAGAAATCAAAAAGGTAAGATAGAATACCATGTGTAGTGTAGTCACTCAAAAGTGCCAGACCTATGAACATGTAGGAATAATAACATCCTAAAAATAATAAAAGTAATAAATATGATTCTGGCCAAAGACTTAGAATAAAAGTAGGTACACATTCCTAATGAAACTTGACAACGTACTAGGGCACAGAAGTAATCCTAAGTGAATAATCATGAGGGGAAGACCTTTAATCTATCCATAGTTAATCCCTTAACCCTTAACACTTGTTATGTGTGAACAAATGCATTATGTTATCTAAGTCATCCTTATAATTTAATCCCTATTCCATGTACACATCTCTCAAAACATTCTCTTTCCCCATTAACAATTCATAACTAGACATCTCTACTCGAGATCAGTAGAACTAAGAAAATAATAATAATAACATTCCAAAATTTCCCATACCAACCATTCACATTATTTCTATAAGAACCCTAATCCTGATTTGTAATCCCCAAAATAGTACAAAACAAACCATGAATATGACACAAGAAATCACAACTCTCTAAGATGTCCCATAATACCCAAGAGTGTTATTATCACGAGAATCCTAGGCTTGGTTTGTCATCACATGAAAGGGTTTTAATTTCCCATAAAAAATTTCATATATGTTTTCAAGTTTTATGTATTCCAAAATTTGGCAATATTTCATACAAGGTCCATAAACAACATAAAAGCATATATACAATCATTATCTCATTCCACTCGATACTTAAAATCATAAAATTATATTATTCAATGAATATCATATGAATATTTCAATATTATGGCTATATTGTAATACACATTAAATGTTACCATAACTTACCTATCAATCTAGTTCTTCTAGGTTTATGAATTATCATATCCATCAACGCGTTAGGTCTTGAATTCATGTTAAATGTTTAGAGTAATAATGAGGTTGTAATTTCATATTTCATGATTTATCTCTTCATCATGGTCAATTATCTGTCCACTTATAATAATTACACTGCATGTTTCTTACTTCATATCTCTCATTAAAACCTCCTTATAAATCCACATACTTGGTTTGTAAGCTTATTACATAGTTAGAATCCTTGCATTTCTTATCATTTTCTAAGATCCTTAGATCATAATTTAATCAAATCCAATATATACCCTATGGTTATCTCTTTTGGTGTAGGATATTATTTTCCTCATATTTATTTACTTGGAATAAATTCTCGCCCTTGGTGATTCATATTACTTAGGTGTATTGAGTTTCATAGGAGTTACTATGACATGTCATAGTGTGTCATAGGAGTTACATTCCCATTCTGGAATGTAAATTCCCTTCCTATTCTAGGAATATTATCATGGATGAGTTACACAACACTCCTATATGTACACACCATTTGAGATTTTGAGAGGTTCCTAATTTCACACCATTATTATTTTTGTGATTTCATTACTTTTTATATCTTCTTAGATTCATGCAAATACATGTGTGTAAACTTTATTTATCAGAGATTCTATTAGAAACTCTGATATGGTATAAGATCCTTGTTGGTAAAATGTTTGTCCATTTTTGTTAGTTATGATATTTAATAAAAAATTAATCTTAAAAGTTTATGTGCAAATTTGGTCAATTTCACTATTGTGGGTTTACAAAATTTCTAGGGTGCTTCAGAAAAAAATATCAAAAACCTAAAAAAATAAGGTTTTAAAAGAGTTTTACATGATCTGGGGTGTTCCATATAGTTTTCTCGCCATTTGTGTGTATTTCAGGATTTGTAGGTTATTCATCAAGTCAAAAAAACCCAACCCAATGCATTTTGGGACTTTCAGAGTGTTTGACATGTGCTAAAATATGGCATAGTGAATCAGGTTTTTAGAGGTACTTGACAAGTCAAAAATCCTGACATAGTGTTTTAGGTTTTCAGGACTTTGGAACATCTTAGTGTTTTAACACATTTTGCAATATGTGGTCAAACCTATGAACCACGGTCAATGCCTAGTGTTTCAGGTTTTCGGGACTTGAGGACATCTCAACATTTCAACATATCTTGCAATCTATGGTCAAAACTTCAAACCCCCAGTCAATGCCTAGTGTTTCAAGTTTTCGAGACTTTGGCACATCTCAACATTTCAACAAAATTTATAATTTGTAGCCAAAGCTATGAACTTCAGATAACACTAAGTATTTCAGGTATTTTCACTTGCTTGTCAAGTGTCAAGTTCTGACACTTGTTTGACACCTTTTGGGTTCTGACCATGATTCATTTCATGTAGATTATTTATCAAGTGGAAAAATATGACGCAGTGTGTCAAGTTTTCGGAGGTGTGTGACAAGTCTAAAATCCTAATAGCCTATTCTCACATTTTCTAAGGTATTGAGCAAGCTCAAAATCCCAACAACCTCTTGTAGGATTTTGAAGGTTTTTGGAAAGTGCTCAACCACGACCGTGTGTATTGGATTTTAGGAGGTGTCTAGAAAGGTCAAAAACCAAACAACCTACTTCGGGCCCATGAAGGTTTTTGGCAAGCTAAAAACCCTGACCACTATTTTTGGGGTTTTGTAAGGTGTAAAGAAAGACAAAACTACAACTTAGTTCATTTCAGGATTTTCAAGGTGTTTAGCAGGGCCAAAACTCTTATTTGCTATAACTTTTAGATGATAGCTCCTTTTGAGGTTTCATTTTTTGAAAGTGTAAGTTTTTTTCTAAACTCTACACATTGGAGTTATTCTCTTTCCTTATACAATTAAAACTTTGTAAGTTCAGAGGGATTTGAAAAATATCGTGATTCCTTCTTTTTGCATTCATTATTTAATTTTACAAAAACACTCAAATCTATAAATGGGTCCCAATTCATTTTTTTTTCTTACTCCCTTCAACTATCACAAATGGAAGACTTCCATATCACTCACTTTGTAAAACAATGAAGCTCTATAGGATAACTATGGGTTTGTAAACTGAACCAATAGTACCGTTGTAGATAAAGAGAAATGGTTTGACAAGTGTTATGAAGCCTATGGTTCCTTGTGCCTTTCTATGTCACTGGATCTTTGCACTTTCATATAACTGTTTCCAAAACATCCAAGGATGTATGGGACACATTAGAACAACTCTTTGGGAAATAAGATAAAATGAGAGGGCATAAAATGGAAAATGAGTTGATTATTCTTAGTCTTAGTATTTTTGAGACACTTCTGGATTACTTCAACAAGTTCAAATATATGATAATGCAGCTGAAAGATATCGTGGACTTGAAAAAAGGAAAATCACAACTTATTCCTATATGTCCTTGCCAAACTAAGTCCTGACTATTCTGTTTTTTTCTCTACCTTCCATGCAACCAAAAAGGAAACTTATATCACAATGGAAAATTCCCTCCCTTGATGAGTTTACTATTGACTATGACTCAGGAATCAAGATAAATTGATTCATATGGGTGCACTAAATTCCACTAAACTACATGATCTACTTGTGGGGCATGACATATTAATTCCACTAAACTACATGATCTACTTGTGGGGCATGACATATGTAAGGCTTCAAAAGATAAGAAATAAAACAAGGATCATGAGAACAAGATGTATTAACCCACCACCAAACCAAATTATTGCACTTCCGCTTCTAGTCTTGATCACTAAGATAGATAAGATTAAATTTGGGTATTACACATGCAGGAATGAATGAAAGTAAATGTTTGAAGAATAAAATTGACCTTTTCATGAGTCTTCTTGAGAAGAATAACATAGGTGTACTCGAGTCTATCAAACCATCTACATTTACTCACGAATCTTCTAAGGCAAATGACAATGGAAAAGGGAAAGAGAAAGAATCATGGAAATGATAAAACAAAGGGAAGAGATATCTAGTTGTAGTTGTTACCATATGACTCCTACATGGATTATTGATCTTCTAGTGCATCACATCATATGAAATCTTCACATGTGGAGTTCACTTCCTTGGAGCCATGTGACATGTCTATTATTTGACTGGGTGACAACACTTCTACTCAGGTTTTTAGGAGAGGGTTTGCTGAAGTGAGTGTTAGAACATTTAACAATGTTCTAAGTATTCCATCGTTTTTAACTAATCTCCTATCATTCTAAAATATTACTCATCTTGGTCAGGGCATGTGGGTTGAGTTTAGTCCATATCCAATATATGTCAGAGAGTTGCATAGTGACACTATTATTGCAGTGGATTTAGTTGATCATCTAGACTTTGAGTTGATTGCCAGACTCAACTATATTTTTTCTCTCAATTTGTACCTCATTTCAAATTATTCATCATATTCACTTGTACTTGATGAAACTTATGAGCTTGAGCACATTTCTGATCATGATGAATTCTCTTCTAGCACATGGATGATTGTAGCATTGATGGGGACCCACCTCTACCATCTACTTGTGACCTTCCAAATTTTTAGAAGTTATTTCTTGATCCATTGACTTATGGTCCACCAATTACTTTTAAGGGAGTAGACATCTTTGATTCAAGATTTATCAGACATTGGGCATTTCTTCTACACTAGATACAAGGCCTTCCATATTCCTTCTTTACTCATTTTTTTGGATTGACCATCCCTTCATAGAGTAGTTAGCACTTCTACCTTGTATTGAGGAGCATAGTTCCTTAAATATGTAACCACACCTTGGCTCAAATATCCATCAGACACTTGGTAATTTTCATTCACTCGTCCCATGGTGATTCACTCTTCACTGCATCTACTTCTGATCCACATTCACTCTAAGAAGGATTCTTTGCACAGGATACATGGTGGCTTCATGATAGTTGTATCCTTGAGTGGGGCTTTCTATTCCCACCTTATCTTCTTTGTCTCTCTTTTCGGGGGGAGTTTTTTCCCACTAGGTTTTCTCCTATTACTCCACTTTGTGAGAGTTGCACTATAATGTAGGTACCTCATCAGGCCTTGTTTCTGGGACCCACACTTTATTTTCCTGCCCACCTAAGTTACACTTAAGGGGGGGTGATTAGTGAAGGATATTATTTTCCTTGTATTTATTTACTTGGAATAAATCTAGAAGTTTTTTCTGCCTTTCCCCATGGAATTAGTATTTTTCTTTCTCCCTGGAAGTTTTCCACCTTGCTCCACATAATTTTTCTTCCTTGCAGTCTGGTCTGAAATTTGAACTAAGTTGTTAAAATAAGGTTGAGTGCTTATTTAACAACACTTCCTACAAGAACCTCAAGAACTCATTACATATAAAAATAAAACATGTAAATTAGTGAGTCAAATTGACCTTGACGCTCACCCCCGTTTCCAAGTTAATGAATGTTGCAATACATTTCAGACTCAATGTAGTTCTCCTAAAGTGTTTTGTAAATGTGCATGCAATATATAACCCTTGATCTGTATTTTCCCTCATGATTCCACACTGATAATGGGTTATGTTGATTTTCTCTCATGAAACCCTTGTGTGCATATGTGTAAAACTGATTTATGCCCACATATGCTATGATATGTAGTATGAAAACTGAACTCGTGTTTCCTTAGCTTGATATTTGGTACATCGTAAGTGTTTTCTACACAATTTAAATTCTTAAGGTGGACTTATATATATATATAAGAGTATGTCAATTTATAATTTTCATCTCAGTGGTATGCAAAGATGACCAAAAATATACAAATGTGAAAGAGAAAACAATGACGAAGATCCCTAATAGGTAGATTGTACCCAACACTCAAAAAGGTTCAATACCATACATATTAGTTAGGAATCTACCATTTTCTTGACCAATCTATATGGTCTTGAAACAACATCATAAAATGATAGATAAAAAATAGAAAAATCTAGATATCTCTTTGACACCGCATAAAAATATAAATTAGCATAAAATAAGTTATAAAATAGAGAATAAATCAATAAAAAACAATAAGGACTTGTGCCAACAAGACTTAGTTGCATCATTCAAGATCCTCATACATAAATGTTTCAAAAAACATGGTGTAATCATGATTTTGTGCATATTTTAGTGTTTACGTTTGTCCCCCCTTTATTTTTGATAGTGTTAAAACATAGGATTCTATATGGCATGCTGACATATTAACCAAGACGTAGTGAAAAACACGGGCCACCAATTTGATCTATGGAGATAGGGAGTAGCATTATATAAGTGTTGAAGGGTGTAATAGATGTAAAAGGTATATTTGGAGACTTACAAATTTTTGACTTGGTGTTTTTAAGTAATTGGGGTGATCAATCCCCAAAAAATGTTTGATATTTTTTTGTAACACTTGCCATATTGTGTGATGCAGGAGCATCACTCCGCTATGTAAATAAGTCTCGAGTAATCATATTTTGGTTTTATGGGTGTGTTAGTAGGTTCTAGGGGTTACTAGGAGTCATTTAGATGTGGTGGTTTGAGTCTAAGTTTTTCAAAATTTGAATATTTGGCTTTCCCTCCAAAAGTATAAAATGAGTCTTGGAGGTCATTTTTGGTTTATAATGGTTGATTTAATGGAATCTTGAAGCTTATAAGCATATAAAAGGATGGAGTGAGTGTAATTAAGTGTCTTAGGTCCATATTAGGGTCTAGAAGACATAATGTGACTATAGAAATTATGGACATGATATTTAGCTAAGGAACTAGTGGTAAAACTAAGGATATTCATATGACCAATGGGTTTAAAGACTAGAAACTCAGTTAGAAACTGAAAGGATGATTATAAATTGATCAAATGTTATTTTTTCCTAATTCCCATTCAAATGGAAATCGAGGAAAGAGATTCAAGAAGGAGATATGTGTTTTGATATGCATTTTTTGACTCGTAACTATGTGTACATATTTTTGATTTTTTGAATGTTCATAGAAACCTAATGCATGCTGGATATCAATCTATAATTGATCTATGTAGGGTATTTGAATTAGGTTTTATGTGGATAACATGGTGTGTGTACATTAGTACATGTGAGAACAAAACTACGAAGCTAGTTCATACCATGGTATTTTGAACAAACAAAGAATTTGGAAGTTGATAAATATGTATAGGCATTCCAAACATTTGGAAGATAAAAAGGAATATGCTTTTGATCTCAGTAATCCTAGTGAGGTTTATCTTCTTGTATAAGACTTTTCTTAAATTGATATATTGTATGGACACTCTGTTTTGATTCAAGAATGAATCATTGATTAGAGGAATATTGTGACTATGATTGTATGGTTAAGAGTCAATGTTGAGGGATTATGAGTGTTTTTTGTGTTCCATATAGCTTTTAAGGCAATGCATATTCAATTCATAGTGTTTTTTAAGAGGGGGAAGGTAAATAAAACCCCTACAAACTGAAATTGAGTTCCTGAGTTGGGAAAGATTTTTATTAAATTGCTATGTTAAGCCTAAGAAAGGGGAGAAAGATCATGAGGTTAGATGTTTGATTGGGATTAAAATTCAAGGAGATATGTATGATACTTCATTTTAGTGATAAAGGCATTTTTCTAACTGTGAAAATGGGCATACACGTTAGCAGGACAATAAAAAAAGAGGAATATAATATTTTTCACGTGGTTTTGTAAGCTACTGATAATAATAATATGAAGGTGAGTTAATTATAAGTCCTTAGTTACAAATTAGATCCTTGAAACCAAATATAGAGAGAGATAAGGTTGATTGATTCCTCTTGGGCTCACAATGAGGTTATCTTAGAGACATGGTTAGGGTTTGGGTTTCAGAACCCCAAAACTCATTATTTTGATTTCAAACCTTAAAAAAATGATGGAAAGGATCCAAAGTAAGGTATTTTGAATGAATTTTATATTTTAAAGGGTGAAATTTATACTTGTGCATGACAGTTGGAGCAAGAACATAGAATTCACAGTCCATACCTAATAAGAAGATCCCAATTACAAAGGAGGTAAGAGTTAGAGGTGGAGTTAGGATATACAAGTTTAGGGACAAATATAACCATTTAAAGGGTTCTTGGAAAGCCTTTTATTTTGTTTTAAAGATATTTAGAAAATATTATGAGCTTAACAGTTTATTGGCAAAGACCTAGTATGGGTTTATAGAGAAAAACACAAAATGTGGAGTTAAGAGAGTTATACAAGGAGATAGAACCCCAAATTTTTGGAACACATTTGAGTTTATATGAGGATGTTATTAGAGATAATAAATTATTAGAAATAATTCTATAAGTCCAAACTCATATATGAACCAAGCATGCTTTCTCTTGAGAGGAAGAAAAGACAGTTTATACCTAGAACACAATGATTGCAAGATTGATGATCTTAAACTATTTTTAGTGATTCACTAAAATTATTTTGAGGTATATGTACAAGATCAAATTTTACAATAGGTGGAATGATGCTAAGAAGAGAAAAAGTTTACTGTTAGAATAAATGACTAATTGAAGGAAATGATAGACAAGAGTAGTGAAAGGTGAGAAGGACAAAAACATGACTTATGAACAGTATAGTAGATGAAATATCATCATTCTCAAAGAAAGATTTTCTTATTAGGATCTTAGATTAGATTATCTTAGCTTAGATTTTCTTACATTATAACTAATCTAAGCTCATTGAGAAACTAATATAATCCACCCATTACATATTCCATTTGTAGCTATCTTGATAACTAAGTACATGAATGAATGAGTAAGCTATTGTCTACATCATTATGAGACCACATCATTACAGAAAGATCTATGTACCCATTTTAAAAAAAAAAAAAAACCTTTTATATAGTTTTCACTATGTATATGGGTGTATTGTAGTAACAATGGTATTAAATACTTATAGATTTTGATAGGTGTTTTAACCCCTTGAATTTTCTATAAATGTAATGGTGTATTCTCTTATATCTTATTTTTCAATAGATATTTGTATTCAAAGGTTGACCATTTATTTGTTTGATTTTGTATTGCAGTTTACATAGGAAATATGATGGCCTTGCATAACTAGCCACACCTTAATAACTTAGTTTTCAGTTCATCTCTACATCAAGAGTTATTTATTTGGTCCTTAGGTTTGCATAATGATTTGTGCATGGGAGAGGATGGCCTTCCATAACTAAAAAATATAATTTCCCCCCTTCAAAGAGAGGAATGATAGAAAATAGAATCACTTGAGATGAATTCAGTGTTGATAGAAACTTGAACCTATGTCATTAGAGTTGAATAGTGTACCGAGAATAAGAGTTGTCATTTATAAAAATTAGATTGACATCTTTTTGTTGATGAGCATAAGAAATATTAATGACTAGAAAAAATAAGTGCATTGGTATAAAGTGTGAAAAACAAATTCTAAATGTGGAAGAGAGATAGTGTTTGATAATGTAGTAGTTTTATACACCTAATTTTTCACATTTACCTTTTCATCTTTCATACCTATTACTAACAATCATCCTTGTGAAAATAAGGGTTGATGATGCATCTATTTCCTAAGTGGGTTCTTTAAGGATCCTTTCAGGAATGGGGAATGGTTATTCACATAACCATTATGGGTTAGAGACAGTACACAGAGAGAGTGTCGATATTTTGTCTTAGCCTTAGTTTACATTAGGTATATTTTCCCTTCTAGGTTTCGTGCACACCATATGAATGAGATATTGCTTGCATTCTACCATTTTGCACCTTGTGAATCCTCTTTCATGACTCATGACACATTATTTTTACATTTCATGACACATCAATTTATTTTTGCATCCTTGGCCGACACAATCACTCATGGGTGATTGTGTTGGTGTCATATTTTCTCATGGCCAATGCCATCACCCATGTGTGATCACATCCTACATATACCTCCACTTCACTTGACACTCATAAGGAAACATGAAGCTAATACATACAAACTACTCTCTGTTCTTTCATGCCATGTTTGCATTTTCTCACTCTTCTTTTAGTTCATCTTGCATTTTTCTGGGACACCTCTCTTATTGGATGATTAATTGCACTATTGGGTCATAATATAGTGAGTCTAGGACATGAATGGTCTTCCCATACTCCACCTAATAATGAATCTCTCTCGACATGCTTCTTATTAGGGGAGATAGATGCATCAACAACCACCCTATAGGTACAAGGTGAGTGCTCTAACCCCTCTTTGTCACTTTGCATAGATTAGTCAAAGTCCTCATCAATGTGTTATGTTAGCTTATTATTATGCATGTTTGATGCTAGTTAACTTAGCACTCTTATCAAATATCAAATCCTTAGTCATTTTCATTTAAGTAATTGCATGCTTCTTTCTTTTATTTGTTGATCCATACCTCTCCACACCCAACCACCAATATCTCAGTAGGGTTCCTTCTTCTATCTTGACCGCGGGTCTTGTAAACCCTATGTTGACCTAGTGTAAGGGTTATTTACCTCTATATATGCTATCTTAGTGCTCACTCTATCCCCTTTACGTATATCCCCTTGTATTCCGATACTTTTTTTGTCTCCTACTCGTTTTCTCAAATACCCTAGTTGAACATATAAGTAAGAGTGCATGTTGTTGAGACACATTTTGGCCCACATACAATAATGAGAATGTAGAAGGTGTAAATTAATGAATATGTTTTGAGAGAGGAGTATTGAGTTTTTTATAAAGTTTTGAAATAGATATTATGTCCAATACAACAATATAAATTTTGTATAATAATATAAATTTTGTAGAAACCACACAAAAGTGACCAAATGTTGATAGAATAAAATAGAAAAAATGAGTATTGAATTTTCTATGAATATTAACTTAGAAAAAGTGTTATAATGAACATATGGTAATAAAGTGTGTGAAAATAATGGTTGAAAATGAGGATCATAAAACCTAAATAGAGTTTTAATAAATTTTCATCACACATCAGTATAAAAATAAGGAATAAGGATCCTAATGTCAAAAACAGATCAAAAATAAAAGAAATTGAGACTAGGATATGGAGTGCAGAGATTTGATGTATTAAGAAGATGATATTAATAAGTTAGTTATGTGACTATATGCACAAATGGTACCATTTAATATACATAGTATGATAGAAAATTCAAAATCGTGCATTTGTTGTTACCACAATTGATATTGACTTATGCTCTGTGAGTGATAGGATGACACATGCCAGAGAAGCATTGTACTTGAAATTTGACCAAGTAGTAGATGTTATTCAAAAAATATAGTTGACGAGATAATAAGTGCAAAAAACTTTTGATTTTGTTGAAAAATAGTAGGGATTTTCAATAGTTTTGTAAAATCGCTATTTGCTTTAGATTTGAGACCATCGAGGTATAGAAGACCAAAAGGTCTACTTTTTACATTTGGGTTAGAACCGTAAGGTTTCGTATGGTCTTGAACCTATACATATGGTCCTAACCTAATATTAAAAATAGTGAAAGATATCAACGTATAATTGTAAATGTAAATAATTATCATTTCATTTTATTATCGTAGAGTTTTTCTTAACAATAAATGAGCTAATGCATTTTTGGATTGGTATGTGATTATAGAGGGATGTGCATGCATGAGATTTCCAAGGTGATAATCACATGAATATTCTTCTTATAGTTTCTCTAGATGATGATGGTTAGGATATGTTATATATGAAATGTTGTTGGTATGTAGATAGATTAGGGGAGGTGCCCCCAATAGTGCATTTTGTCATTGTATTAGTTACCCTTGGAACTCCCCATAGGGGATATGAGTATGAAACTAGAGGATTTATACCATATTCTAAGGACCCCATTAGTGGGTGAGAGTGTGTAGGTATTACCAAAATATGTGCCATTTCATTGTGCAGGGTTTATATATTTTGTTTGGGTATAGGCAGCCTTGCAAAGCCAACTATTTGCACAAGTTTGATTGTGAAATATAAATTTTCACGATTGTGGAATTTTATTTCCATATCATTAGAATTTTTTTGTAAGTATATGGTGGTGTGGTTTCAATCTCATACATAATGAAAAAAATATACCATTCGATAGAGGATTGCACTATTAGATATGCTTGGGGCTGGAGTATGTTAGCCCACTTGTACATGAATTTATAAAATTTTACTTTGGAGAGAGATAAAGGTGGAGTGGAAGTATTGAAATTATTGTATATATGTTCCAATGATCATATAGTTTTAATGTGGTTTATTGGCAGTCCTAGGGCCAATTGGGCCCATCCAAATATATTAACAACATAGTTGGTGATGCCCATGAGATAAGGCCTAGAAACCACATCTTATTGAAATATACTAGATATGATGACCCGTAGTGGGATCATATGCAGATCATTTAGACATTTCATTGGATGGGTAGAGGATATTTTAGAGCTACATAGATTGCAATGAACCATGTGGTTAGAGGATTGTAATCTTAGGATTTGGGAGATATATGAGTTTGAGCGCATTATGTGCCAATTTATTTTGGTGAAATATGTCCCCCCAAAAAAATAAATATGGATGATATGGAATTTATACATAGTAGTCAGCTAATAACAATACCAAAATAGTTGTTTCCCCCATCAGATGACGATGCATACCTAGTAGTTGTGGTAGGTTTCATGGATGATGCAGGATGTACAATAACTTATACTTGATAGCGGTTAGAGTCTTGATGGGTATTATTATTTAACGTTATCATAAGTATCTTGTTGTCATGTGTTTTTTTCCAAGGAAAAAGTCAAGTTGAAAACATGACGAATATACCCTAGAGTCGAAAGTGTTTCTTGGAAACCCTCCTCGAACCCTCTCTTCAGATTAGTGTGCCCTCTGTACCATGCCTATCCTGATCCTTGAGAGTCATAATATGTGTTGTGTGTACTCTTTCATTAGTGCTATAAATGTCAAAACATGGTGATTCAATTCTTTTAGTGCAATGCTTTCAGTGGTGGAATATTACAGTAGACCTAGAAAGGCTATTTTTGTCAGTTCCAGGAGAGGTGTGTATCCTTCAGGACAAATTTGAAGGTAAAAAATTCATATGGAAGTGGTATTGAGGAGATAATAAAATATTTCAAGTGATTTAGGAAATTTTAGGGAAAATTTGAAGGTTTACGAATAAGAATAGTGAAAGTGGGTTTTCAGAGGTGAGGGAGCTTGTAGTTTAAAATAGCACCTGAGCTTTGGGAGATGATTCTGGGAGATTCGTAAGGATTTAAAGAGTCAAAAAATGTATAATTGGAAAGGTAATTCAATGCTATAAATGATGGTGATTTCATATTTCTCACAAGACCTAGGTGTTTCTTTCTCACAACCCATTTTTTAGAAGACACACCTTGTGGTTTTCAGAAAAATGCTATTTTAAAGGTATTTTTTAGGAAGACTTGGACCATGGAACCCCATACCATTAATCTCAAAAGGTTTTTTGGAGTCAATTTCATTTAACTAAGTGCTAAAAAAGTCCTCTGGAACCTCCAGAAACTTTTTTCTTTGAGGCTCTCACTCAAAGGTAAGTTGTCAGGACTTACCCATTTTTATAGGTGGAATACATGTCAGCCTAAGGTGAAGGAAAATTTTTTCTATCACATCTGTCCCATCTCTTTGGGAAAGTTAGGACATAAAAAAATCACCAAACCCCATTTAATCCCCTTGGATCTCCACATGACCCTGAAAAGTCTCTACAAGCTCTTTTGCCTAGTTTCTAGCCCTCCGCCTCATTAAACCACGCAATTTCCACTCGTCACCTCCACATTAGGGCACATTTTTCTACTCCATATGTTCTATCCCTTTGGGAAATTTGGGGACAAAAAATGTGCCTCACACGTACTCATTCCATGGTTTCTCATATGATTCAATCTCAACCCCCAGGTCTCCAAGGTGTAAAGAGAAGCAAATCAAAACAAGTACCTGCATCTTCTGAGGATAGTTCCACAATCTCCATAAGGAGTTAAAAGGAAATAATACTCATTGTAAATCTTAGATAATTATATACATGATGAATTTTTTAAATCCTTCACAAAGATATAAGCGCTTCTTTCCACAACTCACTTTTGGTAGGAACA
Organism: Taxus chinensis; assembly: GCA_019776745.2. Classification (NCBI taxonomy): domain Eukaryota; kingdom Viridiplantae; phylum Streptophyta; class Pinopsida; order Cupressales; family Taxaceae; genus Taxus; species Taxus chinensis. The sequence continues at coordinate 733,578,998 of CM034154.1, read as the reverse complement.
CCCCACTGTCTCGAGAAAGAAGAAGGAATTAGAGGGGGTTTCAGGAATAGATTGGATCTTGGGGTTCATTCCAATTATCTTATAAAGGATATTAAGATTCAAAATCATATATGAGTTTCATAAAAAATGGTATGTTGGAGCTCCAGAAACGTCATCTTCAAGGTCTGCTCTCAAGGTATGGTTTCACAGTTATAAATTTTCACCTCTCTGGTGTATGGACAAACTTTTCTATCCCATCTGTCCCATCCCTTTGGGACAGTTACGAAAAAAAATTGCGCTCTACCCTAGTTATTCCATTTGGTCCATCATATGACCTTGGTGAAGCTTCGTGATGCATGTCTAGCCCCTTTCTTACCATCATTCCATCCGCCTCTCTCCTCTTTGCCTTGTTAAAATCATTGATTGCCACTTATTATGCTCACATCAAGGTGAATTTTTCTACCCCCATCTATCCTATCCCTTTAGTAAAATTTGGATAAAAAATTACGCCCCTTTCCAAGTTTCTTGAAAACTCAAATCTTTGATAAGTGTTTTAACTCATTGATTCCTCCTTCTTCCTTTCCTGTGAATAGAAAGTGTTGACGAGAAGTTATAGAACTTTTTTTCCACTTCATATTTTATCCATGGCTCCATACATTCTATAAAAAAAACCTAGCATTAAACCTGATTTTTTTTAGATAAACACCACCATGATGATAATTTTTTTAGAGGAATCCTTTATTTCCAAAAAACCAAAGTTTTTCACTACCAGTAAACTAGGAAAATGATCGTACAAAGGGCTTGAGCTAATTTTTCTTATTTGGAGAGCATGTCTGTGATACATGAATCTTAGTGACTCCATTAATGGATGCCATGATGTATAAGTGAAATGAGAGTGAGGATAATCTTCACTTCCCAAGGTTTTAGTGGTGGAATCGCATGAAAAATTGGAGGAAACAATCCTTGAAAAATATAGTTTCGCGCGTGAACTAGTTTTCGTACCTTAAAGTCCTTATTTTAAGGGATATGGAGGGTTTTTTTTTTCATCAGCATTTCTGCAGTCCTCAAATAAAATATTTATTCACAAAATATCTAAAAAGAGAAATCATCCAAAATTCAGAGGGAAGGGTATTTGAAAAATCTAGTTTCATTGAAACTAATTTTTACATGATGAAGTGGCTGATTTTTCAAGATATGGAGGAATGATTTTATGAGTATTCTACCCCTCTAATTAAAAAATCAATTTTCCACTTGTTCAGATGAATAAATCATCCAAAATTCAGAGCTTGGAATCTTGGAATAAAACCCAAAATTTCAAGACCTTTTTCGTTGCAATTCGACACATGTGGCGTACTTGCTAAAAATAGCATATGTCTATGGTGAGGCATGAATAAAAATAGTAAGCTGGTTGAATAGATGTGAATTAATGACATTCATGTTCCTCCAGAAAGGAAAGAAACATCAAGGAATGAAAACAAGGTTATATTGATGAACCCATAGCTCAAACTGATAAATTAAACTTCCATTAGGGTCTTAGAAGCATTTTCTTGATCTCAGTTGAGGGTGAGCCGATAAGATGGGTGGTTTGAAATGATTTATTTGGAGTGATCTCAATGAGATATGGGAGTTGATCAATCAATCATCAATATTTTTTATCTAGTGTTAGGGATATGATTCTAGGGGTTAGGGATATGATTCTAGGGTTTTTTTTATCTAGTGCTCCATCTATCTCCTTTTTTTATTACCTCGGGTGTAACCCACATGTCAGGATGTGTTTCATGACATATTACATAATATAATGGTCTCCCCCTAATTTATCTAGGGAGGATGTAGAGGTTCTTCTTCACAAGGATCTTTCTCCCCTCCTTGATCCTTTCCTCCACAACCCCTTCTTAATAATGGAATTCCCCTTTATATTCAAGTTATGGTGCATAAACCATTGGTTAATTTATGTTCTTATTGAAAAAGTATATGACCTCAATGTGTGTACTATCTCTTTTTTGTGTGGATTAGGTATTCGTATTAGCACATTGGCTCCATATAATAGTATCATCCATGCATTTGATTATGTACCTCATAAAATTTTAGGCTATATTCATATTCCCATCACTTTTGGTCACAAAACCTTTGATGCACTTTGTTATGTTGTTCCTGATGATCCTACTTACAAAATTGTTCTAGGACTCCCTTTGGTGGATACCACACACATTACATTAGAAGCTACGTGATTGTAATTATCTCATCATGACTCTACATACTTATACAAATGGGATCCTTCTCATTTCAAGTATCAATCTTCTTAATCCCAAGGGTCTCCTCGTCACTCTACATCTATCTCTCCTACCCTTCGCAAGAATAAATTTATGTGTTTACCTTATCTACCATATGATATATTGAAATAATTTCTCGAGGATGGCATTATGTCTCTCCCTCCACCATATGAGGTTTCCACGATCCGCCCTCCTAGTACTAATTTTATTTCTAATATCTACTTTAATATTCATCGTTGCATTAGACACCATATTGATCGATGTACCTCTTTGCAATATCTTATTCAAGATCTAATTTATTCACATACTATTGATTGGGACACCTCTTTCCTCATCTATTGCTCTATTTCTACTACATTTCCAACAAATAATTTTTAAACTATTTATCCTTATGTTACTCCCTAGCGTTTTATTTATGTTGCACACATCTCCCATACCCATTGCAAGATCTTGTACTCACTATGGATTTTATATCTATTATATGGCATGAAAAATAATTATATGTGTACCCATCACGAGGATAATCTCACTCATAGTACTTATGTTCTACCTATATTATTTGACTACACTCATTGATTGATTATGCTATTATGGATACATATTTACACCATCCAATTTGTAGACACCCTAAAAAACCCTATTTCACATTATAGACCTATGAAAATACCATATCCTCCCATAATTGTTGTATAACTTCCAAAAATAATATTAAATCCATTATTGACCCATATCCCACTTCTAGAATTAATTTAATTAATTATATTACACTTATTATACACTATACACCCCCTTTGGCTAATTTAATTAGGTATTTAAATAAATAAAAAAATAATATCGCTACTCACCCCGTCCACTCATTCCACTTCACTAGCAAACTCACTCAAGTTGAATAGTCACTCCACTAAAGTTCTAGAATCCTACAAACATGGAAGAAAATATGCATGTACAATTTGGAATGATTCAAGAGCCCAACTAATTTGAAATAAAAACCTCTTTATTTATCATTCAAAGAGCCATCTACACAAAATAAATCAACCATGCTAAATAAGGAGAATGAAATCGATAGCCTGCAATTCAGTCAAGTCCTCCTTCCTCCAATCCATGGATTCTTTTGCATATATAAATAAGAAGCTCCATCCATCTCAAATCATAATTGGAAGCTTCAGGAATTTGTAATGTTACTCTATCAAATTTCTATTGGAAATCAATCTTCCACACTGTTATTGTTTTCTAATTGATTACCCAAACCATTCAAACCAATCAATCCAATATTGCTCGTATCTTGGCTTCACTTCCATTTAGAATATCTTGGAGTAACCAAAAATCAAAAGGAATCTATATCTCATTTGGATCCAACAAAAGTGTCACTCAATCCCACTCTTATGATCCAATCTAAGGTTGCAAGGAGCTTATTTGAGAAAGGTTTGTAATTCATTTTTTGTTTCTTTCTTTCTTCTTTTTTTGTATTTTCTCTTATATACATTCTAGAACTCTCGGTGGGGACACTCACATTTTTTTTATTATGGGTAAATAGTTTTGAAGGGACTATACCCTATGAACAAAAAGACTCAAAATCTAAATACCAAAAGAGCTAAAATTGAAAAACATCCAACATCAGTGTGCTCAACATCCAGATTATACAATATAGTAACAAAAAAGGATCAAGACAGATAATGATCCGAATAAAAGTAGAAGAGACAAAAAAATGAACAAGAGAAAACCACCACTGGTCATCTTAGCCAAAAAGCAGCACCAAAAATGCTAGTCAACAACAAATTCAACGCTAGTAAATAGCAATAGTGCCCCACATCACTTGACAACACCGATCGATCTTGGCTTTAATCGTTTGGAGTGAGACAAAGAATGCAATGGTGGTGGCCTAGGATGGATCTTTCAAATCCACCTTGGCAATTGCAAAATCTCTGTTCTCCTTGGAACCCCAAATGTCCGTTGGTAATAGCACTGAGACTACAAACAGTACACACATGCTACTCGATGAAATTGTAGATGCTTTTAAGAGTTGAGAGGATACAATCATTTCTCCCTTTTGCATTGCCAAGCCTGGCATCCAAAGATAACAGCTTCTTGAAAACTTCAGCAGTAATATCTTCATCTTCATCATTTTACAGTTTCCTTTTTCCTTGAGTTTTTATCCATATCCCTAGTAACCCTCTTAAGGTCCTGAATGTCCTTTTCCATCTTTTCTACGTCTGACCAGTAAGTCTTCATCTTTAGGATTCTCCATCGGATTACTAATGTGCAGTAAATTTGCAGCAAGCTCCAGGTCTTTATGACTTTTAAAAACCCTCTGAGAAGCAGGGGACCTTAGTTTTCATCTCTTTCCTTTTCCTTAGGTAGGACACTCACATTATTATGATCATATTTTACAAATATAACATTCTTTTCATGTTCTTTAAAGGTCACTAGCCGATTTTAGGTTATTCCATTAGTAGGTTTGAGAGTAGTTTATACAAAAAAGGATTTTTTGGATGTGTTTGAACATTTATTTTACAAGTACAGGGGTTACTTCTATTTTTATAATATATTTTTAGATCTACCCTAGTGTTATTGTCTATGTACTAAGCATTTTTATAGTACACAATTCTATCAAACTGACTATGTTTGATGTGCTACTAGATGATTTTTTGTTCCATTATCTACTGTCGACATGATTTTGGGTGAGTTTATGTTAAATTCCATGCACAAACGTATATGTTATAATTTTATTCTTGTAGGTATACATTTCAGTCAGCAATCCTTGCACTATCAATCAAATTCAATGTGTTTGTGTTCTACTATGTGCATTTCAATTGTAATAAGGTACATATGTGTAATATGTATACTACCTTTGCATAGTTTTTAGATGCATTTGCATACATTTGATCTGAATTTCTATTCTTATTCTTTGCATTAGTGTCAAGTGTGATATTTTAATTTGTGTGCATATTTCCAAAATTCTAACTCTTAATGCCTTGTTGTTTTTCTCTACATCTTCAGACATTTTCCTACATGCTTTTTTCACAGAAAAATAGAATTAAAACACATCTCTTGATATTTTTTTCTAAGTTGCATCATTTTTCTTGTTTTTCTTTCATTTCTCACACTTTATTCCTACAATCAAAATCATGTATGCTCTTCTTTCGCACCAATTTTGGGAAAAATTAAGAATCATAAGTGATTAAGATTGTTATATAACTTATCTTACAATTAGTGTTAACATGTTTTATTTCATCTATAAGCTTGATTTAGTTTTCTAATATATCATTTATACAAACCTTAACCACATATACTCTTTTCTCGCATCCCATGGGTGAACTTAAGAATAAAAAATAGTTGATAATTGTTTCATATCAATATTGTACTTGGTTAACCTTGTTTTGTAACATTGTTAAGTCAAATATTGCCAGACTAGGCAAAAATCAAACAAAACCAAATAAAACTACTAATACATTCACACGTAGGACTTTCTTTCTTAAAATTTATGTATAAATTTGGTTTACACTTTTCATTTTCACACTTTTTAAATCAAATTTGGAAAGAAATTCCATCTTAAGAACTCATATTTGTATTAACACGTAGCGACATGGATTTCATCACCAATTAGTTATACTGGTGATGTGGACTTCACTACCATACACCACTCATATTACATTTCATTACACTTGATACCTAGTCTTAAACAACGTTTAATGCTTTCCCTCACCTCTATCCCCCCATTTATAGGTAAATTTTTTGTGATGGGTTACTGCGAGTGTATGCCTAAAATAGTTGTAATAACAAAGTCTGTGGAATCGTCCCTGTAAATTATTTGGGAATAAATAAGGACACCATTCACATATCATTCCATCATTACCCTACCACGTAATAATAAAACTCATCATTGGATTGGCGATTCAATCCTTTATGAGCGCTACTACTAATTAGGCAAGTCTCTTTTATTATTCTAAGGGTTCCCTTTACCACTTTTGTGCAAATGAAAAACTAAAGTAACACGAAGAAGTAAGAAAATACAAAATGCAAAATCTTTCATTTGAGTTTCTTGCAAACCTCAAGATGAGACTGTTGAAGTGTTAATACACTTGTTAAATCTCTTGAATTTGTTTGAATGTGGATGCTTCAATTTTTTCTCCAAATGAAAACAAAATGCTACGAGAAAGAATGAATATGAGGACAACCTTTCAGTATAATAATTCAAATGACAAATGAGAAAATATTTTCTACAATTGCTTAAAGCTTCCAAGGATCCTATTTGCAAATGATTTATAGCTAAAGGGGAGGCCATGGATTTTGGATCAAGTTTTGAATGAGTTTACAGGATCATGAATGCATTTTCCTGAAATAGCCATTTGATGTAAATGAAGAATTAAGTAAATATATAATTCAAACATTTCCTTTGAGTCTTCTTGTAAACCTCGAGATGAGATTGCTAAAGTGTTAATACACTTGTTGGATCTCTTGAATTTATTTGAATGTGGATACTCCAATCTGGTCTCCAAATGAATAAGAAATGCTACGACCAAGAGTGAACACGAGGATAACCTTTCGATATATGAATTCAAATGAAAAATGAGAAGATTTTTACTACAATTGGTTAAAGCTTCCAAGGATCCTATTTGTAAAGGATTGAGCCTCATATTTATAACTGATGGCAAGGCCATTGATTGTGGATCCAATTTTGAATTAATTTGTAGGATCATGAATGCATTTTCGTGAAATAGCCATTTGATTTGGATTATGTAGTTGGGTGGTTTGGATATTTGTTAAGGGGCAATGAATATTTGGTTGGCAATAAAATTTTATTTGAGAATGTGGTTGTCTATGAATTATTGATGCTTCCAACCTTGTAGGGTTATAGACATTGAGTGGAGTGAGGTAGTTCAACTTGAGTGAATTGAATGATGAAGTGGAGTGTGAGTGGGTAATTAGCTATTTATTTATTTAAATAGCTACTTAATTTAGCCAGATGATACAAGAATATGGTTTAAGCATGATTAGAATTACTTTAATTAATTCTAAAGGGTTGTCGGCGAATAATTAAAGTATACTAAAATTAATTAATTAAATTAATTCTAAAGGGATGTGAATTGACATGTTATACAAAGGACATGGATAACTGGGAATGGATAGAAATAGGTATCTATTTTTAGGGTGTTCTACATTTCCCCTCTTTAAAGTGTTATTATGAACGTAATAATATTTTAAATATAGTAGAAACATATAGATCAATGAGTAGATGACAGTGAAACATGGTGGACAAGGGACCTGCTTGATATCCCCTTGTGAAGCATTTATATTCCCCAGAGAGTGTGAATGCTAAGGGGATGACCCCTCAAGTGAATGGGTGACACATAAAAGCAGAGGAAAACCACTTGATAGGAAGAAAGAACAAGGAAGAGGATTCAATGAATAAAATGAGGTTTAGAGGTATTTTTCTTGTAGCAACGAGCTTTCATTCAGATAGTGAAAGTTAGAGCAACCTTATTTTTTCTATTACACAATAGAGTTATCATCATGATTATTAAATAATCGTGATGGTTAACCCAGTATGTGCATAAAAAATACACCACACACAAAATAAATAAAATATAAAAAATTAAAACAAACCCCAATATACACAATACATCTATACACCATGGCTATAAAGAAACCAAGATGTAAACATGATACTTGTTATTGGTCCAAAGAAAAATAAAAGATAAAGAGTAAACCAAACCCAATATAAACAGTAAAATTATGCACTATGGCTATAAATGAGCCAAGATGATAACAAAATACTTGTAATTGGTCTAGAAACAATAACAAAAATTCGACATAGCTGTAATAAAGACAACTAATTATTCCACTAATGTGTTCCACACTGATAATTAAGCAGATTGAGATGAAACCAAGAAAGGATACAAACATATAAGAGAATTTTATTAGACTAAAAGAGAGGAGTTAAGAAAATCTTCCTGACACTCATTGTTGGATTGAGGTTGACAGATTGATTTGAGATTGGAAAGGCTCATTGACATCAAATAAATGATACTAATATGTAAGGGAGAGAATGACAACCGAGATTGTCCCAAATGGTGATGCACGTGAAGGAGATGATTGATTTGACTTACCCCAAGAAAGGATACATGTAAGGGATAATGATTAAGTGGTCTGGCTAACCCTTAATGTATATGGGTCCATCACTAATATATAGGTTAATATTTAATAATATGAAATATTTATATTTCTATTATTAAATATGCTAACCTAGGTATATACTTTAGGTTAAATATTTAATATCATGAAATGATTATATTTCTAATATTAAATATTATAAACCTAGGTGTATGTGTCAACCATTTTAGGTTAAAAAGGTGGGTCAGGAGACATACCCGATCACCTTATATAAAAAGACTTTAGGTCCTCATTTGATATATTCAGGAAATATATCAAAGGTGTGCAAATCAAGTGATTTGGTTTTACCCTTGGTAAATAGGGTTTCAAAGGAGGAGGTGATCTTACTGGATGTAAAATAAGTTCTCTGAAGTAAAAGGTTATTTTTAAAGTGGTTTTTACCCTATTGGGGTTTTCCACTATAAATATTGTGTCACCTGTGTTATTTATTTTTTGTAAGTATTTCTTTATTTACTTATGTTATGATGTAATCTTTATTTAAATATTTATTGTAACATTATGTAATATGTAAGTTGATTAAATTCGTATTTATTAGAATCCTCAAATTCTAACATGGTAATAGAGCGAGGTAAATTAAATAAATTAAGATCAAATATTTTGTATTTTATTTATTTAATTTGTATGGGTTTTTTCAACCAACCGAAAGGGTATTTAAAAGTATCTGGTCCCCTTCTTTTTTTTCCCAATTTATTTTGGCATTACATTTGTGCAATTAAACTCTTGGTAAAATTTTTAAGGTTTTTCAATTTTAAATCCCTAATTTTTGGGGGGAGATGTAATATGATATGATTCTTAATTTCATTTACATTTTGTAAATTATATGGAATTAATGTTTGTTTGGAGATTGATGTGTGCACAGGTGAAAGGGGCTTCAAATATTTACCTGTGTGAAAGTCACATACAGAAAAAGAAAGGATTTATTACTATATGAAATAATTTTCATGTTTTCTATAATTTCAAATATTTGCAGGTTAAATATTTTGGAAGGTAAATTCATACCCGTGTTCTTTGGTCCCCTCTAAAAGGATTTGATTTGAAAAACTATAGTTTATAGTTAATCTATAACTATATCCTATATAATTTGAAAACTATATTATTATTTTCATATAAAAATATATATAATATAAAATAAGGTTCATATAATAATTTATATAAACATCATATTAAAATTTATATAGTTTTGAAAAAAAAAACTATATATTAAAATCCTTAAACCATATTAAAATTACATGGGATTGAGGGAAGAGTCAATAGACCATATTCTAAGCCTAAGTTTAAATCATATTTAAACTTAACTTATAAATCTAGGCATATATAGTTTAAAAAAAAAAACAAACCTAAGTTTGAATCATATTTTATATATATGGTTATTTTAAACCGCTTAAAATATAAATTTTATTAGATTTGGTTTATATATGTTTAAAAAAAAACCAAAGTGTTTACTTTTTTTTTAGTAAGGGGGCCCATGTTTATTTCTTGGCCATGAAGGGATTACTTTTTAAATCTTAATACTTATTAAATAAAACCTAACATGTGTCCCTAACCATTTATATTATCCATGTAAGGGGGCGGCCCCATTCATTTAGATCTTATAGTTTATAAAAACTATATAAATAAACCTATTTAAAGGTTTTCTTTTATATAAGAGTGGGAGTGGAGAATAAAATGAGATAATATCTCAGGTATAAATGTGGAACTCTTTATAAATGGAGAATTAAAAAAGGCTAGTTTATTGGTGGCCCATGTGAAGTGTGGTAAATATTTATTAAAATATTGGTAGTTATAGCCACATAAAATTTTAAAGTTTTTAGCTTGCAGGAATTATATAAAATATTTTACAATATTTCCATACTTTTAAATGTGTGCAGGGTAAAATTAAGAGTAAATGAAGAGAGGAGACAAGGTTCATGAAAATAGGAATTTTAATTTATTTCATTGGTCGGGTGAAATTATTTGTCCTCTTCTGTAAAATATGTAGGTTAATCTATACTCTCATAAATCTACTTGCACCTGGTAAAATTCTTTTAACCTGGTCTATGTCCTTTAAACCCCTTTAATAAGGGTTATGTGTTTTTTAATATAAAAACAATATACTATAGTTTATAATTTTTATGAACTATATGTTATTTTTTATTTTCATTCTATAAATTATATACATTTTTTATTAAAAAATGTATATATTTTTTTACATTATAAATTATAATAGGTTATTATAATGTGTTAAAATATAACCTCCCTAATATTATACAGAAGAAAAAATTCTAGAATTTCACATTATGGAAATACACAACAAGTTTTGGCTTCATTAAATTTGATGGTCAAATGACCGTCATGGTAGACCAAACATAAGACAATATGACGGTCATTTAAACGTCAAATTTAAGATCGTAGGTTCTAGGAAACTTTAACTGTGTTAAAATTGACGGTCAAATGACTATCACGATAGACCAAAAAAAGCCATTATGACGGTCATTTAGACGTCAAATTTAAGCTGCCATATTTTTGTCTACATTATTTTTTTTTCAGAAATTTGAAGTTGTTATGCATTCTTAGGGGTCTCTTCTTCACTTCTATATGGTCAGAAATATTTTTTTTATATAAATATGGGGTATAATGCAGAGCCCTTTATAATGCGGGTTATTATTTTGATCATGGAGGTTAATTAGTATGCATTGTAATGACAAAATTAGTTATGATCAAATAGTTTCTTTAGATCTGTAAAATTTAGATATGATTCTATTAAAAATGTTGTTTTTATCGATAAATATGTATCTAACTCTGTGGTATATTGTATATTATAATGGGGTGTGTTTTACAGGTTTAGGAAAATAATGACGTCCAACTATTTCTATCTTCACAAAACCCAGATCCTGAATGAAACCAACTACAACATTTGGGTCAAAATAGAATTTATGGTGAGGAAACTCTGATGATTGTTTCTAGATTTGAGGTTGCTCCCACTGGTCGTCAAGCAAATGTAGATAACATGAATGCATTCTTGCAACGAATGTAAGATGCTCTTTTTATGTAATGTGAACGATGAGTACCTTCTACACATTGGTAATATTGAACATCCGAAAGAGGTATGGACACAACTAGAATCCATGCATGAAGGATACTTGGTATATCAAGGATAGTAATGAGAGTATAATAGCTGAAGGAATTCAAAGAAATGATCTATATATTTTTGATGATTTCTCTTCTACATCTTGTTTTATATCTCAGAGTTTGAATAATTTAAAACTATGGCATGAAAGGTTAGGACATGTTAATTATCAAAGCTTATATGAAATGTATAGATATAGTCTAGTGAAAGGTTTACATGTGTTGTCTTCTTCTCTTGAAGTTACTTCATTAAATGCTTCTAAATGATGGTTTTGATTCTGATTTAGTAAATGGTCATGATGATGTTTTGATGCTATAGATATTTCTGAAACTCTTATCTTCCTAGATAAGAAATTAAATTAGGCTCAATCTATGTTAGAAAACTCAAATCCTATTAACCTTAGGAAAATGACCAGAAGCCATCATATGTACCATGCATTAATTACCTTGTATGAACCTGAGCCGTGAAGTATTATAGGGTCTAGGTGGATATACAAAGTAAAATATAATGGTGATGGTAGTATTAACAAACATAAAGCTAGACTTATTGCTAGAGGTTTCACTCAGAAACTTGGTATTGATTATGTTGAGACATTTCCTGTAGCTAAAATGAGTACTGTTAGGGCCTTATTTGTAATTGTCCGCTCAATTTGGGTGGGAAATCTACCAAATGGATAAGAAAAATATTTTTTGAATTGCGATTTAAAAGAAGAACTTTACATGTTTCAACCTAAAGGATTTGAATAAAATGGTAAAGAAAACTATGTTTGTAAGTTGAGAAATCTTTGTATGGTTTAAAACAAGCTCTTAGAGCTTGGTATGCGAAAATTGTTTCCTTCTTTAAACTGTTAGGTTTTGTTAATTGTTCTTCTAACAATGATATATTCATTAAGCAATAAGGCTCACATATTATCATTTATATGTATATATGTTGATGATTTTCTTATGTCTGGTGACAATTCTGATTTAATTCATAGGATTAAAGAGAAATTGAAGCAGTACTTTGAAATGAATGAGTTAGGTCTCTCACATCATGTTATTTGTATGATTGTATTTCATTCTATTGTTATTTTTCAAAACACAATATGTAACCATTGTATTGAAAAAGTTTCTTATGATTGATTGTAAACCATTTTCTACTTCAATGGAAGTTGGAATAAATATTGATCATAAATCTGCATATGAAAAAGGTTGATCCTATTTTATATATGTTGTTAGTTGATAGTTTGATTTATCTAACTATAACTAGATCAGATATTTCCTATACAAAAGGAATTACTTCAAGGTTTATGTAGGAACCTTTTTTAGAGATCATTGGAATCTTGCAAAAAGAATTTTTAGATATTTGAAAGGAACAATCAATTATGGGTTGCATTATAATAAGAATGAAAATGCTATCTTATATGGATTTTGTGATTCTAACCATACTGATGTTGTGTTATAAAATATATTGGATATGTGTTCAAGTTTTTTGGTGTAGGAACCATTACTTGGAACAAAAAATACAATCAACAGTCTCCATTTTTTCTACTGAGGTAGAGAAGTACAATGGAAGAAGTAAAGAAGCCATGTGGATGCAATAGTGTTGGTAGAGATACACATAGAAGCTAAAGGAAGTATTTATTTTCTATGTGGTGGTCAGAGTTGTATTACTCTTGATTAAGAATCCAGTTCAACATCAGAGGACAAAGAACATTGAGATACATATACGCTTCACCCGTGAGAAGGTGTAAAGTGATGAGATAAATCTCAAGTTCATGTTGACTGAAGAGCATGTTGCTGACATCTTCACAAAGTCCCTGAGTGCTGCAAAGTTTTGTCACTTTCGTGAAAAGCTTGGATTGTCAGAGTTTCCATTGAGGGGAGTGTGCATGACAATGTCACCTCCTAATGGAACTTGGTTTTTGTAAAAATACCTTCAATTTGTAAAAAAATTTTGGGCAAGTGTAAAAGACCTTTGGGCATGTATACCTCCTCGAATTATTTTTAGAAAGAAGTGTAGAAAGATCTTAAAGACGGTCTTCAGTAAACTCTTTAGTGCTATTGAGTTTACTGGTAAACATCTAGTACAAGTATATTGTTAAGGAGGTCCTTGGTTGTAAAATACTCCTATATGCTTGGGTTCAATAACCTTTTATGAGAACCTGTGAGAACATGTAAAACTCACAAATCATACTTAGCCACTGATCATGGGATGATCTTTATGATTCCAAATCCTTTTGTACCAAAAGGTAAATTGAGTATGATGAAGGTTATAATTCCTTCAACCAATATGCTAGCCTAAAACCTTTATGGTTTAAGATTGTAAATCTTATAGTGTACCATTAGTAGGTAATCTATTGGCATATGTTATGTTATTCCACTTAACATTAAGGGGGAGTGTTGGAACATAATGATTAAGTGGTCTGCCAACCCTTAATGTATATGAGTCCATCACTAATATATAGGTTAATATTTAATAATATGAAATATTTATAATTTCTATTATTAAATATGCTAACCTAGGTATATACTTTAGGTTAAATATTTAATATCATGAAATGATTATATTTTTAATATTAAATATTATAAACCTAGGTGTATGTGTCAACCATTTTAGGTTGAAAAGGTGGGTCGGAAGACATACCCGATCACCTTATATAAAAAAGACTTTAGGTCCTCATTTGATATATTCGGAAAATATATCAAAGGTGTGAAAATCAAGTGATTTGATTTTATCCTTGGTAAATAGGGTTTTAAAGGAGGAGGTGATCTTACTGGATGTAAACTAAGTTCTCTGAAGTAAAAGGTTATTTTCAAAGTGGTTTTTAGCCAATTGGGGTTTTCCACTATAGGTACTGTGTCACATGTGTTATTACACAAGGTGTAACAATGGTCCATTTGGGAAAGTGTAACTCATTCCCAGTTAAGATTACTTGACAGATTCCAAGATGATTTCACTTTATAGGTTTTGACTAGATTTAAATCAATTGATGGCCTACTGATTGGAAAGATCTAGTTGAAGGAATTTTTTATCCATTCCCCCTAGGAAAAATAGAAAACGGGGACCTAACAAGACCTCAGCACCAGAAAAGGCTTCACAAATCAATCTGGGGATTACATGTGAAGGTAATGATTCTAAGAGCATTGGGAAGCATTTTGGGAGCTTGGAATCATATTGAGGAATTTTTTCCTCTTTTGGGTTTTGAAACAATCAAATTGAATTTGAGATGAAGAAATGTGGGTCCTAAGGGCCCACACCTAGCCAAAACATGCAAAAGAGAGAAAAGGTGGAAAAATTCCCCACGGGACACCCTATTGGTTCCCCTTTAGACCCCACATCTAGGAAAATTTATCAAAACATCCATAAAAAATAAATTTTTTCCCAAATGGGCCGTGAAGAGGCATTGAGCTAAAAAGTAGCTTGTTGAGTTGCTCGATGAGTTGGAGTCATGCATTGGAGGAGAAAATCATAAGAGGGCTCACCAAGTATCTCGGTGATTTGAGTTGTATAGGTGGTCGGTCGAGCTGAGTCGACTCTGTGCATAAAAGAAATGGCCCGAGGGCTGGGTGGACATTCAATGCTGAACAAATCACCATGGACTGGATGAAGTAAACAAAGGGCTAACATGGTGAACAGTGGTTGGCTTGGGCAACGTGAATGGTGAGATCTGTGAATGGCTCAACATCAAGCTTGAGGCAAGGTATTTGTGAATAGTGGTCTGAGCCCAACTCGATCCGAAGTTTGGTGGAGGCATTGATATCGAGCAAGGTCGCAGGTGAAAATCAAGGGCCAAACTCCCCAAGCTTAGCCAATTGGATGTATCGGTGGGTGATGTGGAGAAGCCAAGATACTTGATATTTCACAAGTATCCAGGGAATGGTTTGACTCAGTGGTGAAAAGGGTGAGCTCCCAGGTGAGCTCGAGGAGGACGAATCAACATCGAGAGAAGGAATCACCACAGGGTAAGACAAATAGAAAAGGATCATCGAAATGAGTGAGCCAGGGCGAATGGAAAGAATCTTAAGTCTAAAGACTTTGGACTTTAGAAGTTTTGAGAATTTCAGGGTTTTGTAGAAACCAACTTAGGGATTGGTGAGCAAAAATTATGAAATAACGAGCTATAAATCTCTGAAGTCAGAGAATTCTAAAGTCCAAAAATTTCAGACTTCGGAGGTTGATCACCTCAGAACTCTATGGGTGAAAAATCTGAAGTGGCGAGCCAGGGTTATTCAAAGTCATAATGCCCAAAAATTTGAAATTCAGGGCAATTCAGTTGTTTCAGAAACTGAGTTTGGGGTTTGAAGCACCATGTGTCTAAAGGAACCAAAGGAAACACATTGAAAACTTTGAAATCTTGTCTATTTAAACTACAAAAACCAACCCACTGAGTCACATTGATGGACGAGCTATTTCCGAGGTGTGCGGTAGGTGAGTGCATTGGATGACGATCTCGCATTGATCCAGGGGTAGGTAGGACCAAATTGGTGTGTGGAGGAGACCAAAGTTTCATTCAATTTTGTAGCTCTGTGGGTGGTTGTAGAGCCAAAGCATAGCCCTAACCAAAAAATTTGAATATCTTTTTCCTCCCTTAGCCAAATCCAGAAAAAATATACTTGTTGGAAAGGGGATTTAGAGAACTATCCAATAGAAATTCCATATTTTAGAGATCAAAAGGGTAGGTGGAGGATGAGCCCAGATAAGCACCCTGTGTAAAAATGATGATAACTTCCCTTGCACTCATCTGTTTTTTGGAAAAATTACAATTATTAGAAAGGTATTTCAAAGATCTACAACATAGGATGATCAGAGATGAGAAATTAATGAGTTATTTTGGTAAGGAATTATCATGAAATTTCAGGGAGTTATAAGACATACCTAGTTGTAGTGATGAGGTGAATGAAACATAGACCCATTTCTTCTTACATAAGGAAAATCACAATAATAGGGTTTGCAGATCTGCTCATGGTCATTGTAGGAAAATAATGATGATGTTCGGTGGGGTTTGGAGCAATTTCAAACTTCTTCCATCTCTACTCCTCTCTTGAAATTTCTTATATAAATTGTAAGGAGGGGCCCTTTTCAAAAGGTTGGATACTTTGCAATTGCCCCTCCCTTATTTCTTGAGAAATATGTGGAGTTTCAAACCTCCTCGTTAAACACTGTAATATAAATTTCATGCCTTTCAAACCTAATGTAATGTATCATATTAACTTATTGGAGGCAATAAAGTCAAATCTGTGGATGTTTTCAACCCTTCTTTGTGTTTTATTGCATCTTATCTGATCTTTTATTACAGTGAGAGGTTCTTGTGCATTATTATTATTTTCATTGTAGGGGTCTTGATAGTGTCGTGTTTATTGGAAAATGACTTACAATAGATGTTTTGATTTGTGGTGCTAGACCATTCTCCTTAAATTTTCTTATTTCATTCCTCTGTAGTGCAAGTTGTTCAACACTACTTCTTGGTGCATCACCTTCCCTTAGAGTAGATTTCATTTTCATGCAAACCTTCTATCCTTGTCCCCTTGGAAGGCATTAGAGTAGGGTTAGATTATCCATTCTCTACACTTTGGAGTATTTGGCACTAGGTTAGGAAAGGAATCCAACCTTCTCCGGAGAGCTATCCCATTTCACAAAGTCCCACACTTTATGATAGCTACATTTTTGAAAAATCACACTGATTTCCCAGTTATTCACTTGCAAGAATTCATGGGTGCTGTGATTTTGACACAATAGACTTGTTGTCTCTGTTAACATGAGAAACTAAAATATTTATTTTAGACTTGGATGATTAAGGACTTGTGATTCAATTTTTTTGAAAGGATTTATTTTATTTGATATTTTTGAAATAAATCCCTGTTTTTTGCCCCATTCCACCAGTAAGAGGAAAGAGAGAAGCACCAAATACAAAACATAGATGAGTAAGGATACCTTGTTTCCTTTCCTAGTCTCACACTACTAGTAAGAAGTGTGGGATCGACACCAAAGACGACGAAGGATGAAAGTTGGAAGAAGTGATTGAATTTTTGTATTTTTGATTGATTTTACTTGTTTTTTTGACATTATTATTTCTAAGGAACGTTTTCCCCCAAATATTAGGCTCATGCAACTAGTAGGACGCAAGGGTTCAACACCGTAAACTGAGATGCATGGTCAAAAGATCCGGGTAAAGAAATTTAGTGCTTTCTGTTAAAGAGAGAACTTGTTTGGAAGGAGGATTTTCCATCAGTAATATTCTAGAGAAGACCATAAGTTAAAATATTTGAAATGGTAGAAACCATAAAAAAGATGAAGTACACAATTCTTAAGATGAACAAGCTTAAATTATGTCAGATAGGTAAAGAGTGTGAATATAATAATGTTATGATTAATATATCTACCAATGGATGAAAATTTAAAAATGTTCTTCAAATGAGTTAACGGTACAAGTGAAATCCTCTAAGGTGGAGAGTACTTATTGTTATCCAAAATTCACCCCCAGGGTAAATTTTGATAACATGCATCAGAAGGAATCCCAACAGGTTGATAAAATGGAAGAAATGAAAAAAAAAATGCGGTTGCAGGACTATTTTGAGGGATTTCGGGTCTAAAGGGCTCGGGTCGTACCAGTTCGGGTTGAGCTAAGGTTCATCGTATCAAATCTTGGAGGCTAGAAAAAATCGTGAAAATCAGCTAAGTCCCAAGTCCAGGCAGTAGGGACAGTTGGGACGTTGGGGTGCGAACCGGCCGAAAGGCCGCCAGGCGGTCTGCGCAGCATTTGGGACATCTGGGCAATAGTACGCAGAGGACGCAAGTCGGCAGAAAAGACTTAAGGTAGCCCAGAATAGTTGGGCCGAAGGTACGCGAAGTACGTGAACCGGATGGATCGGCCGAAATGAGAACTAACAGTCCGGGACAAGCGGGACAAGAGTACGCGAACCAGCCGAACCGGGTGAATCGGGAAAATTTGTCCCAAACAGTCCGGGACAGGCGGGACAAAAGTGCGCGGAAGACGCGAACCGGCCAGTTCGGCTGAGACAGGGGACTTTCGTACTGGGACATCTAGGCCAAAGGAACGCGTGGGACACGAAAAGCTGAAGTGGCCGAAGGAGAAGAAGAAAAGTCAACCTTCGGTCCGGAAACTTCAAACGGCCATAACTTTTGACTCCGAGCTCCGATTTTCACAAAATCAGAATTTCTGGAACGAGCACGACATCCTTGGCTCCAGTCAGATTAATGCTCATTGAAATCCTTAGAACGAGCATGAGGGTAGATATATTTAAATAAGAGAAACATATTTGGCTCCAGTCAGATTTATGCTCATTCCCGTCAAATGACAGAAAACGCCTGCCAGGCCCAAAATAGCTGCCCGCACTCAGAAGGCCATAACTTTTGCATTTCTCAACGAAATCACACAAAATTGGTACCGTTGGAATCATGGTTCCAAGGCCGATGTAAAGAAATCAAGAAATTCTATATTTGATCAGAAATTGATTGAGATTTTAAGAAAATGTGGCCGGGTTCAGAACAGTGTTTTATTTGGTAGCTGGGAGTGCAATTAAGAGGCATGGTCATCATTCTTTCTCTGCTGCAGCACATGGAAAAGTATGGGGAGCCTTTTGCAAGTAATGTATAATATATTAATCCATGTAATTCCTCTTATAGGTGGTTGAAGGATAGATTTTGGGATTTCCATTTTCCCTTCTCTTTCCCTTCTCATTTTTCTATAAATTGGAGTGTTGGGATCATTGTAAAAGGGAGAGTTTTTGGGTAGCAAAGCTCTGCAAAAATTGCTTTGTGAAGCCAGTGTGTTGCATGCCCTTGTAGTGGACTCCTTTCATGGTGATCCAGGTCCTTATCTTGTAATAGATTGAACCGTGCATATCATGAAGCAATAAAATATCAGTTTGTGGATGTATCTTCCCCTGCTGTGTTTTCTTGCATTCTTCTTGCCCCTTTGATATTTATACAAGAATATTGTGTCTATTATTATGTTCTTGCAGGGATTCATTATCATTGTGTATGCTTGGAATATTGTTGTGAATGCATTTTGCTAGATTATGGTGAACTGTCATCACCTCTTCTAGTGTGCACTTTGCCTCTGTATTTCACACATTTGGAGACTACTCTCACATCCTCCTTTTCTGGTGTATCACGGCTTTAGTGTAGGATTTAATTTTATGCATTCTCTTTCCTTGGTCCCTTGGAAATTTAGATTAGAATAGTTAGCTTATCCTGCATTAGAATAGATTGTGGCAGGTAGTTTAGGAGCAAGAACCAACTTTCTCTAGAGGTCTATCTCAAGCAGCAAGTCCCACAACTTGGAGATAGTACCCATGTTATCCAATCACACCGTGAGTTCAAGTCTATGCACTTGTATAAACATAAGGGTGTTGTGATTTGGTGATAACACCTATGTATAAGTAGTTATTACTTCTAGGTTTTTTTATTTTCATATAATGCTTTGATGAAGTGATGGCTATGGGATATTTTTCATTTCTTTTTACACTTTTTGATTTTTTACAGATTAGGGTTAGTAATGGACTCGTTGTTTTGGACAAGGTTCATGGTTATGTTAGTTGAATGGTCCTGATTTACTAGACTTGGGCAGATGAGGTACAAGTCAATGGTGTGGATAAAAATATTTTCAATGAATAGGTGATTTGAGTGGTCCTGATTTACGAGACTTGGGTGGACGAGGCCCAAGTCAATGGAGTAGATACAAATATTTGTGATAAATATATGATTCGACGAGTCTTGATTTATGAGTGTAGACACTAATTTTTGACAACCTTAGGTGATCTACCCACACATCTCATATTCATAGTTTAATCACAATACCTAAGTCCCATCATTCCCTAAATCATATTCTACCCCTGTAATATATATTTAATCCAGTAAATTTTGCACTTACCCTCTCCCTAAACCTCCTAAACCCTTTTTATCCTAGTAAGGAAAAACCCTTTTAACCTCCCTAACACACTCTTAATCACATTTTTTTTAACCCCAACTCAAAACTCACCCATTTGGATGCGGTTTCAACCATTTCCAACTATTTTCCCCACTTTTCTAGATCCCTAGTGACTCCCAAAATTATCGGTGATTCTATATAAACCCACTAGCTTCCTTGAATGGGAATCCCTAGACATTATATCCAAACTCCGACATTTTAGAGAATTAAAACACTTAATTCACGACATCTTAGCGCCTTGTAGAGCCACATCGAGCCTTTAGAGAGCCCACAATGTCATAATGCCTTTCTGCAACATTTATCATCTATATTTCACATTATAAACAAGGTATTATTTTCTCTTTACATCCCCTTTTTATCTAAGCATCATTTCTAAGAAAAATTCAATCATTTAACCACACATTTAAAGTAAAAATTTAAAATTCATTCAAATTACACAACAATCACCAACAATTATGAGGGTTATAAAGTTAAATTAAACTTATTGAATTAATATTAAGTAAACATTAATGTGCATACATGAATAAATAAATAACAAAGTAAAGTAATTCACACATTAATACATTGCCGCAACATATAACGCGAAAAAACCCCATTAGAGTAAAAAACCACAAAGAAAGTTTATATTTATTGAGAAACTTTTCACCCAATCCAGTAACTCCCTTCCTCACTCTCACTCCTTGTTTTTAACCCAAAATTACATATATATCCGAATATGACTTATAGCCATATTTAAATAACCTGAAGGGTTATGACCTTACTAAGTGACGGGGCACGCCCCAATTTAATAATTAGTTAATAAATAACTAATAACATAATATAGAGTTTATATTAAATAGTAAAGAATAACTTATATTCTATATTATTTAATTATAAACTAAATATTACGATCACTTAATATTATGTGTTTTAGCACTCCCCCCTTAATATTAAGTGGGGATCCATATGTCAACATTACCTGTTTGTACAACAAGATTTACAAATCTATAAAACACAAAAGGTTTAGGCTAGCATATGTCTTTTTGAAGGAATTATAACACCTTCATCATGCTCAACTTACCTTTTGGTACAAAAGGATTTGGAATCCATAAATCAGAAGAGTGATTTAGGATAAGCATGATTTGTGAGACTACATCCCACTGTTTCTCATGGAAAAAATTATTAAACTGCAACTCTAGGATCCTTTTATAACACAAGGACCTCCTTTACAAATAGATGCAACACACTGGACTGTATTTTCCATAAACTCTATTTGTTTACATAGATCATAAAATATCTTTTTACAATAATTTATTACCAGAGAAAAAGTATAGAGGAGACAGAGTCAAAATAGATGACCATTAGGAGGTGCCATTTCCATGCACACTCCCCCTTAATGGAAAATATGAAATGCCAAGCATTGTACAAAACTTGCAGAACTTTGCAACAAACACTAGGTTTGTAAACATGTCTGCAACTTGATCTTCAGTTAGACAGTATTGGAGATCTATATCACCGTAGAAAACATTCTCTTGAATAAAGTGAATATATATCTCGATATGATTTTTCCTTTGATGTCTGAACTAGATTTTTAGCGAGAACAATGTAACTTTGTCTATCACATAGAAGAGGGAGTAATTCCTTTTAATTCCATGTGCATATCTTCCAACATATGCTTTAGCCACATGGCTTCTTTCGCTGCTTCCATTTGCACTTTTATATTCTACCTCAGTAGAAGAAATGGAGAGTGTTGGTTGATTTTTACTACTCCAAGTAATGACACCTACACCAAAATTGAATACATATCCAGTTGTAGACTTGTAATCTATCACATTACCAAGATGGTCAGAATCACAATATCCATATTAATATGCATTGTTAGAAGAAGTATATTGTAAACCAAAATTAATTGTTCCTTTAATATAATGCAAAATCCTTTTGGTTAACTTCCAGTGATCATGATAAGGCTCTTGCATAAACCTTAAAGCAATCCCTACTACATAAGCAATGCCAGGTCTAGTAATAGGTAGATAAATCAAACTACCTATAAGTTTCCTATACAAAGTAGGATTACATTTTTCACATGCAGGTTTAGGATCAAGTTTTACATCCAACTTATATAGGAATAACAATAGGTTTTAAAATCAATTATGTTAATTTTTTTAAGTAAATTAGTTTCATATTTGTTATTTAGATACTATAATAAAAATTTTATCCTAAAATATAGCCATGCCCAAAAATGATGCAATAATCCTAAGTTTGTCATCTCAAAATATTGCATTAATTTTACTTTTATTTTCATAATTAAAATGTTTAGAATTACTAATGATAAGTAAAGCATCAACATATAATACAATGAGAATAATAACATTTTCTTCAATTTTAACAAAGAAAAATATTGTCAGATGAACAATTAGAAAAACCAAATTCGTTTAAAAAATTGTTATTCTTTGCATACCAAGCTCTAGGAGTTTTTTTTAAACCATACAAAGTTTTTTTAATTTACAAACATACATTTCTTTACTTGGTTCTTCAAAGCCTTTAGGTTGAGTCATATAGATTTCTTCTTTTAAATAACCATTTAGAAAAATATTTTTGACATTCATCTGATTGATTTACCAACCTTATTGAGCAGTTAAGGCAATCAAAATCCTTATTGTGCTTGTTTTTGCAACTGGTGCAAAGGTTTCAACATAATTGATACCTTGTTTTTGAGTAAACCCTTGAGCTACTAATTTGGATTTGAACTTATCTACACTTCCATCTACTTTATATTTAATTTTGTATCGCCATCTAGATCTGACTATACTTCATTTTTTAGGAGGGAATAAATCCCAACTTTGATTTTTAATCAAGACGGAATATTCAACTTTCATTGCATCTAACCATCTTTCTTCATAAGGAGCTTATTCTAAAGATTGGGGTTCAGGTTCATACAATGTCATCAATGCATGATATATATGTTGACTTCTAGTCATTTTCTAAAGGTTTCCAAGATAGAAGTCTTGAATAATAGACTCAACACATCTAGGTATTTTAGTTATAGAGGAAACAAGTACTATCTCTTTTTCAACTAGAGGTTCATTACTAGTTTATTCATCGCATCATTTTCCCAATTTTCAATTTCAATTTTATTTTCATTAGAATCATCATGAATAATAGAAACAAAAGATGAAGAAGAAGAAAAAAAAGGTTTTTTCTAAAACTTTAAGATTCTTTTTTTCTATAACTTCTCTTTCTGACAGATTAAAGATCTTAAGACCTTTAGTTTTTGTTGTCACCAAATCACTACACCCCTTAAATGTCCTATGAATGAATCACAAAATTTGGTGTGATTGGGACACATTTGACCACTTCTCAAGCTGTGGGACTTGCGCTTGAGGTGAACCTCCGGAGAAGGCTGGCTTCCCTCTTCCTAAACTAAACAAACTACTAATTCTGATGTAAGAAAGATGGCTAACTAGACCTATGCTAATATTTCACGGGATTAGAGAGAGAAAATGCAAAGAAATAAAATCTATTCTAGAAGTGGTGATACACCAAAAAAAGGGGTGTTCAACTTATGGAAGGGTTAATGTGGGTATGATGCTTACATCATTAGCCACCTTCACCTATTGCAACTTGGAAAGGATATAAAATACCACAGACTAGAAGCACGCGTTCCTTTGCTAAACTTAAAATATACACAATATAAAGATCAGATTTGATTTAATACACAGATAATCTATCAAGATAATAATCAAAAGCACATGTCAAGTATCCACTTGAGTGACAATAATAATGTAACTCTTAATCAACAGAAGGAAAATAGTTTTCTCACAACTGATGAAAAGTAACTCCACTATCCTTTTCACAATATGAAACAGATAATCTGAAATAAAGGTAAACTAATAAATAATGCCAAGGAGTTGCATTCACAAAGCATACAATGAATAATCATTCAACATAATAAAACATATCTTCAAGTGCAAGGAAACTCTGAACATAATTAAAAGGTTTCAATAAAACTCTGAAAGCACTCTTCCAAGCTTGAAGAGCAACTTTCCCAGAAATCTCTAAAAATGTATATCAAATATTGGAAACATTCCACTATTTATAAGTTCCTAGGTTGAGCCATTATAGTTGGGCCTTTAACTAACCTTAACTAAAAATAGTAATTTCATTAATTAAAGGGAACAAGCTTCCATAAAAATAACAAATTTGTTGCAAAAAGTTGACCAAGTCAACCCTACAACTTTGAATGATTCTGGAGCTTGAACCTTTCCTTTCATGGCCGCTTAGCTTTGGCCTGACTCACCCGCATCTCCTTTATCTACAAGTTTTTGTTGTCCTTCCTCCCAAACAGCCATTTGATGTATATACTCGAAGAAGCACTTGACAACACCCTGAGTTTCTTCATCTCCAGGTCCACACGCATAGTGATTTACTATGTCTACTGTCTCAATTTCTTTCATGATCTTGGCTGGTAACCTTTGAATCTTATTTGTGACTTTCCTTAATATCCCTATGAAATTATGAAATAGAACCAATCGATCAATGGAGTCAATATTAAAATTCTTTGCAACATCGTCGTCCCGCTTCACCAAATCTTTGAAATTTTCTTTAATCTGGTCCTCAGGAAGAGCATTGATATTTTCATTGAAGAACTTGCAGTTGGCATTGTCAAACTCCTCTGAGATATCATTGAGGGCATCTGTAATCTCCACTCGCTTCTCCTCCAATTTCTTAATCAGATCTTGTAGCACCTGAAACTGGAATTCCATAGCCTTTTGATATTTAAACAATTTAGAGGCATCATAAATTACCTCTTCTTGCAGAAGTAAATCAAAATATTCTTCTCTAATATCACTCCATGTTGCCAAAGTTAAGTTTAAGTTATTATTATCTTTTGAGAAAGATTCATCGTTTTTAGCAATAATAGTTTTTACAACCTGTAAATCAGTATAAATCTCAATGGCTTCCTTAATCAAAGGATTGGCCTCCTACAAGATTCTTTCCATCCACCCATTTATTGTTCTCCCTTTTTGGCCTAACTTCTCGAGTTCATGATAGGAAATATCATCGATTGTAGATGAAAATTGTCATGGCTGTAGTAGTTGAGATGTCAGTGGATGGAGTGGGCTGGGTTACTCTATATAGCAGTGTTGTGAGCTACTCGACTTTGGCCTTAAGCTCATCCTTGGTGGCCTTGTCTTTGTCGTATTTCTCCAAAAGGGCCCCAAGAGTAGTGTGTACATCTTGTTTGGCTCCTTCATAAGTAGCCTTCCCCAATGAAAACATTTGAGATCTGGTAGTCTACTGTTGTGATGGTTTCTTTTGTTTTCCCCTCAACAGGGGTAGCCACTTCTATCACATGCTCTCCAGATGGATTAACCATCATACTTGATATGGTTCTCAGTCTCTTGGCCTGTCTTTTGGGCATAGATTCCAATATACTAAGATCTATCACATCTCCTAGAGGAACCTTTTTCTTTTGCTTAGGAGTCTATCTAAACAACCATTTTGGTATGGCTAGAGTCAAGGAAGATGGGGGTAGCAGATCTGAAACCTAAAGTATAAGTTAGAGAAAGATCACTAGAAATGCCAATTAATATCTGAGCAGAGGTAACAATGATGGGAGGTGTGGGTGTGAGGACAGTCATAGGAATCGACAAAGCAATGTTGGCGGTTGAAATTGAAGAAAATTGGAGTGTCAAAGGAAGTGAAGAGGAAATGGGTGAACCAATATTTTCCCCAATTGATAGAACTGGAAGTGACAAAAATATCTAGGCCATGGAAGGGGATGGGAAGGAAGAAATGATGGTAGAAGTGGAAGGAACTGATATTGGAAGTGATAATGGAGGAAGGGGAATATGGGATGGATCATGAACAAAACTAGGGGAGCCACTCACTTCAACTACTTTTGTGACTAGCAATGTAGATTCTGTAATCTTGGGAGCAACAAACCTAGAAAGAGATGAGCCACCAACCATAAATGAGATCTTCTTTTGAATAATAGGAACCATTTAAGTCGACCTCTTGCCTTTTGAGGGTGTTGGTTGGTTTACTACTGATGTAGATCCTGTATTTGTAGGTTGATTTTCCCCTTTGGGTGAGATTCCCAAGGTGGCCAACCAACTGTAAGTTCTCTTTAGAATGGGTCCCACCCTTTCTTTAGTATTACTGCATTCTTACACATACCAATCAACCCATGGCAATGGTTGATTGACAATATTATCACTCTTGTATGATGAATCTAGGACCTCATCATTGTCATGTAAGTCCTTTGGTACATCAGCCAATCCAAACTTCCACACTTCATCAAGAGTTAACCTTACATAATCCATTTTCCACATGATGTACTCATCTTGACAATGAATCTATATATCTTCTAACTGGGGCACATGAGCACTGGATTTACCAGTATCCCTGAACTTACCCCAATAGTCAAAATTAGTTCGCGGATGGAAGGTCCGTAGGGTTACCTCATCCATTTCTGCATCCACGTTCTTTGCCTTGTGGATATTTGGGAAAGAATACCTACCAATTGATATACAGGGAAATACATTCCCTCCTTGTGACGCTTATTTTGGATTTTATGGTAATCCAACAACTACTAAACCAATTCCAGAAGAACCCATTTGTCAGTAAGGCACCTTTGGAAACTTACTTGGGGTGCCTATGAAACCCAAAATCTGAAGGTTAGGTGAATGTGGGAAATTTAAAGTAGATTGCTCCCCATTCTCGTACACATCTTGGAAAGCCTCATCGGAAACCCTCCGATTATATAGCTCTTTGTCGAAGCGATAGAGGACAATGGTGAAGAAAGTCTTCGTTGATTCTTTGGAAATGCTTGCTCCCCTCGTCCAGAGTAAGTTAGGGGATAAAACTCGTATATTTGGGATGTGCTGTGAACTCCCATGGTATTCAATCCTACAAAATATCCTATAGCAGTAGCCACATATACTAGAATAGATGTCATGTAGAAAGTTTTTGTTTCTGACACCTTGCCCAACTGATAGCGAATGTTGCTACTAAATATGTTCACCCCATCGGATAAACTTGTCATTCTTCTTGATATGTTGCTATGTACAAGAACATCCATTATTGGAATTCCTTTGCAAAATGAAGACCTAAAACTCTGCTTAAAAGCACAATGAGATCGTTGAATTCCTAAATGAAATTCGATCGATGTATAGTTTTGGGCAACTTGGAAAAATTCTTAGTCAGATAGGATTTCATCATAACTTTCGAGCACACTTCTTATTTTTTATCCCAGTGTTCAACTGCTATTTTAGGTGAGATTTTGGCATAATCTTGAATGTCTGGAAGTTTAAACAAGTCTTTGAAGAAATATGGTTCTAGATGGATCACTACCTTATCATCACTATCTCTTATCGACATAGAGTCCTCGTCGTAGTGGGTTGTTGCAGCTAGGAAAAACTCTGGGCATTACACAGATATAGGAAAACTAGTGAAAAGGGAAAGACCACCATCATAGATGGCCTACATCCATGGCTTCTTGTTCGAGGCCTTTAATTTTTTCTAGAACTCAGGAAGATCAATTTGTCCTAGATCGGTGTCCCTGATATTTCCTAAGTCAGAGGTCAAGCAAGATTGGGGAGAAACCCCAAGAAATGTGTACTTCATCTTCTCTTTTCCCTTTGAAGTGGATGTAGACATCAAAACCTATGTCTTGGGAGTTGAATGTTGCAGAAATTCTGAAAACCCGAAAGCAAGTAAACTCCAAAATCCCAAACTGAAAAAGTCTGAAAGGAATTACCAAAATAAATCTCTAAAATGAAATCTCTGAAATTTTTTTCCGAAGTCAGCGGTTTCGAAAACCCAAAATCTCCAATTCTATGAAACAACAGTTCTCTGAAAACCTAAAATCTAAAATATCTGAAAGCCAAAATCTCTGAAAACCTGAAATCTCCAAATATCTGAAAACCCAAAAGCTGAAATCTCTCTAAAAACTTGAAAACTCTGAAATCTCCAATTCTCTGAAAACCTGAAATCTCCAATTCTCCAAAAACCTAAAATCTCCAATTGTGATTTACCGAAAGAACTCTCTGAGATGAGTTTTCTGAATAAGTCTAAAAGGATGATATCTGGAGGAAACTTCAAAATAAATGTTAAAAATCCAAGTTGGAAACTGAGAAACAGGAGGAAGTACGAGGGACCTAAAAAGATCCCTTGAACATACTTGAAAACCTAGAGAAAACTCACACAACAAAACATGGTGAAAAAGAAAGACATTACAAGAAAACATAGAGGGAAAACAAAAGGAAACCCAAATGGGGAGAAGGAGGAGGAAAAAGACCTAAACCAAAAGAAAATAAAACCAAAAAACATACCTTGAAAAAGACGCCGCAAAGTACAAGAGTGAAATGTCAGAGCGAAAGTGTGAAAGTTCCAGGTAAAAATGAAAAGTAAAAATCTGAGTTTATATAGAAATCCCGAAATTAATGGTAAATTTCCAATCCGTACGAAGATAGGTGGAAATTAATTGCACTCAAAATTTCTGAAGCTCTGAAACCGAAAGCCTGAAATTCCAAAAATTTGGGATTTCAGACTTCGGAAAAAATGGGAAGCAAAAGATGAATTGACAATTGAGAAGTCCGAAACCTGAAAACTCAAAAGTCCTAAAATTCAGACTTTTGGAAATTCATAAAAATTCACGTGCAAATCCTAAAAATGACTCGAAGAACTCCGAAAACCCAAAACCCAAAAATCCAAAAATTTGAACTTTCAGAGTTTCAGACTTTTAAAGTCTGAGAGGGATTTAGAAGAAATGAGCCAAGAAGTTTCGAAACCTGAAAACCTGAAAGTCAGAAAATTCAGACTTTCAGAAATTCAGACTTCGGAAAAATTCAAAAGAAATTCCGAAATTGAGCTTAAAAACTCTGAAAGAGAAAAACCTCCGAAGTCTGAAAAAATGAATTTTTTTTTCAGATTCTCAGCCTTAGCAAAATTCATTGTGTGGGGACTTCTTAAAAACATTAGTCTAACATATAGCCTTCTTCTGGGTAGGTTAAATGGTTAACAATTTTAACACCATATCCTACACAGATACAAGGAAAAGAGGTTTGATCAAGCTTCTTCCGTTTTGATTTCGAAATGAAGAGGGAAGCTTGGCTATTAAAGATTCTTAAATGAGACACACTTGGTTTTTGATTTGACCACTTTTATAGAGGAGTGGAATTTACTAAGGCTTTAGTGGGAACTCCATTCAAGATATGAACAACAATTTTCATAGCTTTAGCCTAGAGGAATTCAGGAAATTGTGACGAATCATCATGGTCCTAGTCATTTCCACTATGGTGTCATTTTTCCTTTCCTCACTCCCATTCTGCTGAGGGGAATATGGAGTAGTAAGTTCCCTTTGGATGCCACATTTGACACAAATTTAGTCAAATTCCTTACTAGCGTATCATCCCCCATTATCAGTCCCAAGCCTCTTAATTTTATACCTAGGATATTTTTCAACTAAAGTTTTAAATTCCTTAAATTTTGACAAGACATCAAATTTATTTTTAATAAAATAAGACCAAATCATACGAGAGAAATAATAAATGAACGTGACAACATACATGAGAACCATTAATGGATGGAACTTCTAGAGGTCCTCAGACATCATTATGAACAAGTTCTAAAGGTTCATAAGAATTGGCATCATGATGACTGTGGAAGGGATTAATAGATTGCTTACCACGTAAGCATCCTTCACACATTTCATGATTTTGGGAAATATGTGGAAAAATAATTATTAGGTTTAGTCGAGACATGTATTACATGATCCTAAATTTGACTTGATCTAGTCTCTCATGCCACAATTACATGTCATTTCTTTGAGATGTTAAACAAGAAGCAAAAGGAGATCCATTAAACGCATGCAAACCATCTCTTTGCATGCCTTAAACTATAGTAACATCATGTTCATTTATACAAACCATTTATCTTTTAATAGTGTTACACTATAGTTATTTTGATTAAACTGAGAACAAGAAAGAGAATTCATTTTAATTTTAGGAACTAAAAAAATATTGTTGATAAAACCATTTGAAACATTTTCTTTACCTTGTCCTTGAACATCGAGAATGGAATGATCACCTAAGTAGAGCTGATAATTACACTCTCTAAGTTCGGATAGGATATCATATCTAAAGGTCTTGTTCCTAGAGGAACCCCTATCCAATATCAAATCATTTCCTTTTACAATGACAAAGGCAACATACAAAGCAATTACATTCAATTTTTGACGATTTATCTGATTCTTGTTTTGGTTTTTATTTTGATTTTGATAAGATTTGTTGCCCTTTTGGATTTTTATATTTGACGTATTATTTTTAAATTTACAATCTTCTTTCTTTATGGCCAAATTTACCACAATAATGAAATTTACCATCAAAGCTAACTCTTAGATTTCCTGGTTTCTTATCTTTGCTAGGGGGTTTAAAAGTTGACTTTTGGTTTTTGTTGAACCTAAAAGTTTTACCTTTTGATTTTTGAACGAGAAGTACCTGAGTGTCATTCTCCTTAGAATCAAAATTTTTCGTTACTTTCTCTTCCTGAATGAGGAGAGCACTAAGGGTTTGCAAATCTAGAATGTCTTGTTTTGTTTGATATTTAGAATTCAAAATTGAAATGAAATTTCTAAATTTCTCATGAATATTCAACTGAATAATGAAATAAAGTAATTTATCCCAAATTAAGTTACAACTACACCCATCCAACTAAGACTTAATATTCTTGATTTTTTCCAAATAATTAATTAATTTTTCATCTCCCTTCATGGCAGTTGTCATAATCTCTAAAATCAGTTTAATGATTTTTGATAAAACATGTACCTTCGTGCATTGATTCCAATTGAGTCCAAGCCTCACTCAGAATTTCTTGATTCATGATATGAAGTAGAAAATCATCCTATACACTTAAAAAAATGATAGACATCACCTCTTGTACTGTTTGTTGATATGCAGTGATGTTGTCTACAATTTCTTGTCTTCTAGTCGGAACTTTCTTAGTTCTATTCACACATGTCCATAGTTTGCGACCCATGAATTTTGCCTTCAATTGAATCTTCCAAATGCTGTAATTATTGCCATTTAACATATGATATTCATTAATTGAAAACTGTAGACCCTATTTTCACGTAAAATTAAACAATTAACTAGGATTAGAAAATAAAAGGTTAATTTAAATCCCCATGTCATTGCTTAATCCTCAGAATCGACAAATCAATTAGTTTACGCCAAAAAAGGAGGTCCTGTCAAGTGGATAATCTACAAATGAATGTATTAGTATGATATTAAAAATAAATTGAAATGTTTTTAGTTTTCCATCCAAATGATGGACAACGATCTAGTCGTTGTGTCGCAAAAATATATCATTTCAAAAGAAACGATTAAATTATTTAAATATTTTTCTCAAAAGAAGTAACTTAACGTTTAATTTATATTTTTGGAAAAAGAAACAAAAAAATAATAGTTTATTTTATAAATTTTTTTGGAGCTCTTTATCCTTTATTTTTTGAAATTTCTATAAACTTGTCCGAGTTGGTGTAACCAACTCAATGGGTTTATATTTTATATACCATTTCAATGTTAAACCACATTATTCACTTACCACATTATACCAACATGCCAATTTATATTGAATCATAATAATCAATCGAGCCATTCTATACTGAATCATATTAATCAATCAATCCATCGAACCACACATATATGCATATGATGCCAAACAAAGCACCTTAACCCCACGGGATTACCCACCTCGGCCAACACCACCAATAAACAAACATAGCCATCCCCTTAACTCGACCGAGCACACATAACACAGAGAGACATTATTGAGGCGGGTGAAAAAACCATTAAGGACATGTGGCATGGTGTAGAGGATCTAACAACTTCAAATTGTCCTTGTTAAAAAAATGTCTCCTTAGTCTTGGAATAGATTGTTCTATTCACTAGTTAGTTCTTATATCCTTGAAGGCTTACTCTTTTGAGATTTCAATTCTCTACTCATATCCTATATCTCCTTATTTGAGAATCCTTTCACTTTTTTACTCCCTTACACACACACACACACACACACACACACACACACACACACACACACACACACACACAAACACACACTTGCATTTTCCTTCAAGATACCCTTTCTAATATACCATCCTTCCTCTACACATAAACCAACCAAATCTAGGTTGCAACATACAAAGTGTGGATTATTAAACTATGCTATTAGATCTCATTCAATTTAGTCCTCAATTAATTAATACTCTTATCACAACTTCATTCTCCAAGTTCTTTGTCTATCATTCTCTCTATTCAACTCATCACACTACTATTTCTCAAACTAGTCTAATAGGCTAGAAATGACCAATATGTCCAATACTGTACCTAGGGTTTTGAATCACTCTTGTCCATACATAAAACACTTATTCTGACCTGTTATGAGGTGACTAGACCTCCAACTCTATCATGTCTTGTAATTATCCCTAATTCTTCTAAATCTTAGCCTTATTGTCTAGTAGCCCTCATGATACACAAATGATTTTGGGTCCAAGCTTCATTTGATGTTTCTTCTTGACTACCTAATGAATTCAGTACTATTTGTTGAGCTCTCAAACATATATAGATTTCATGAAATGTTTCTTTGTACAAAAAATATACTTCCTGACCATATTCTTAGGTAAATTAAGTCTATTTTGGCATATAGCTATGACATGTGGAACTTTTCCATTAGATCTCACCTAAAACTTGTTTTGACCCCCTCTGAAATGCCTTTAAGATGGTCTTCGATGAGTTTGGAACCTTGGTTCATTGATTAGCACTTGCATGCATTTCATTTTTTTTTTCTCTGGGTACAATCATTGTTTGCAGGTATAAATATTCTGATTTACTCCTCACATGTGTGAATATAAGAATATAATTTCAAACACTTGTCCAAACCCCCATGAAAAAGATAAAATCCAAATTTCATCAATTTTTGATGGATATAATTATTATACAGTGATGCCTTGGTTAGGGCCCGAGAAGGTATAATTGAGGCTACATGAAATTTGGAACAATTTCATGACTTAAGAAAATTTCTATGTTAAATCCTCTCTCATAGGGCCTCCTATAAAAACCTTCACAGTTTATCTTACATGCACCCTAACCTCTTTGTCAAAATCCGAGCTCTCGGCCTGGAACAAAGATAAACACACACAGTCTTGTGTAAATAAAAAAAACATGAAAAATATAGATCAATTCTTGAAAAATTCAATATTTTTATTTCATTTGTGGATTTATCCTGTTGTTACATCATAATATCCCTTCCTTTCCATGTGAATCCCTCATTTTGTCGAATATTTCTCATATTAGCAAGAAGAAACAACTCCTCCTAACATGGTGTAACTACTACCACTTTTGACTCAACAAGAGTCTAAACTTAGAATTTGACCAAATCATTTAAAAACAACCTATACACACGCTTACAAATCTTCCATACACATTTTTACATCTCATATGACTCCATTTAGCCTATACCCATCTTATTTAGAAATTTTATCCTTTTACTAGGCCTATTAACCTCTTACTACAACTATTACATGCATATTTGAACTTATACAACTACATTATAGAGGGAAAATGTCCTTGAAAATATACTTAGACTCTCTAAATATGTGAGCACATATGATTCTCCTACAATCATGGCATTAGCCACATTGACCATGGCCAGAGCAGAGCTTATAAGGCCTTCCACTTTCCTACGATGTCCCCATGTGGGACTAAACTATCCCAAAGAAAGTGCACGTGGTCCACGCCACACATGTCTTGTCGGTAGAGGGGGACAAAAAGAAGACGTGACAATGCAAGGTTGAGTGGGGGTGTGAGGAAGCAAAGAGGGCCACATGGCCAAAGGGCATTGGCAATGGGGGGCTATGTGGTAGTAACCTATAAGTGGTGGCGTTTAAGGAGGGTACACTATGAATGGGGCCACCCCCTTATACATTTTAGGTTATATAGTTTAAAGAAAACATGAATAAGATTATATGGAAGTATATTTTTTTATTTTAGGAGTAAATTTATATAGGCATATATATGCATATAGGAATTTAAAAAATAAAATAAAATTATAAGGTTTTTATAAACCAATATAACCTTAAATAGATGGCCATATAATATTCAATATGTAAAGGGGCTCAAAA
Source organism: Taxus chinensis (assembly GCA_019776745.2). NCBI lineage: Eukaryota > Viridiplantae > Streptophyta > Pinopsida > Cupressales > Taxaceae > Taxus > Taxus chinensis. The sequence goes on along the minus strand of CM034154.1, from coordinate 733,544,379 downwards.
ACTATAGATGAACCCTAATTAATATAGGGTAAAATTATTAAAAAAAGGTTCAAACTAGGGCATATGAGGAAAATAGAAATTAGGGAAAATGTATTATTTGGCCCCATTCCATGGGTCTTTAACCGAGCCAATAGGAAAAATCAAATTCCTATTCTCGAGGAAGATTGTCTCCCTATGTGAGACCTTGTAACTTAAATTTAACATCTTTACCCTGGAATTTAACTTGGGCCTACACATACATTACAAACTATAACAAATTAATAAAATATTTCTCAAACATTTTAACCCTTACATATAATTCTTCCACCTGAGATTTTACATGCAAAGGTAAATATTACTCCAGAGCTTATGTGTACACACATAAATCTCTAAAAGCATTGATACATGCCGGAGAGGGAAGGGGAAGGGGTTAAATAGGTTCCCAACCAACTAACCAACTAACTTCCCAACCAACATGACTTTAGGATTAATTAAATTATTTAACCAATATTTTATCCTGCTCTGGTACCATGTTAGGACGAGGGTTATAAAGTTAAATTAACCTTATTGAATTAATATTAAGTAAACATTAACTTGCATACATGAATAAATAAATAACAATGTAAAGTAGTTCACACATTAACACATTGACACAACATATAACATGGAAAAACCCTTTGGGGTAAAAAACCATGAAGAAAAATTTCATTTATTGAGAAACTTTTCACCTAGTCTAGTAACTCCCTTCCTCACTCCCGCTCCCTGTTTTTAACCCAGAATTACATATATATCCTAATATGACCTATAGCCATATTTAAATAACCCGAAGAGTTATGACCTTATTAAATGATGGGGAACACCCCGATTTAATATTTAGTTAATAAATAACTAATAACCTAATATAGATTTTATATTAAATAATAAAGAATAAATTATATTCTATATTATTTAATTATAAACTAAATATTATGATCATTTAATATTGTTTTTCTAACATGATTCCCTTGAATCGCTAGCAATTCCATTGAATCTCTAGAGACCATCCTGAGTCGCCATCGATCCATGCTTCTAAGACCCTTTAGTCACATATTGCATGTTTTCAATCCATTTTATAATATATTTTCTACTAATCTCTATGTTTCAAGTTTCCTCTATCTATAGACGACCATTAGAGGTGAAGGGTATGAACCAAACTTCATCTTTGACTTACCGATTATGCAAAAATCATTCATGTGGGAACAATCAAATATCAAATATGAATTAAGTCTTGGTGTCATTGATTTCACACCCAATCCAGATGAGAGGATTGAGCAATTGGAATTTCTCCTTGAATAAAGTGATGAGGCCAACCTTTACTGGGAATATGTTTTCAACCCTCCCTAACCTATGATCGAGGAATTTTATTGAATCCTATCATCTAGACACTACCTCCTAAATTTATCATTCTATATCATTTGTAATCTTGTTGTGATTTCTAGCTTAATTTTATAAAAAAGAGTTGAAACTCTTCAAAGGAATCCCTTTGGTTCTTGGAATTGGCCTTTACCAATAAAATATTCATATTATTATCTAACATCTCTCTTGTTAAGTTGTATATTTGTATGCACGTTTCCTCATTATTTGGAAAAAGAGTCTCTTGCACTCGTTTGGATCTGTGCATCATGAAATCATTGATGCAAGTATCACTAAGCCATGTTATTCTATGAGTTTTAATGGTTTGATCCATGTAAAAGAATCAGAACCTAAAATCTATTAAAACATTCTGGCACACCCCGTGGGATCCTAGTATCTTTTCGATCAAATTTTACATTTCCATAGTAAAATTTATTTCTTGTTTCATTTCTTGTCACAAAAACTAAATTTTCAGGTGGAGTCCCCTAGTAGATTTCTCAAAAACATATAAAATAATTTAAAAATGAGTATTTAGTGAAAAAAATGTATGATTTTCCTTTTTATTTAAGTATCCTTTCATCATCAAATCTTGTGTGCTTTTTCCTCATTAAAATCAATTTTTCTTTTGGGTCTTAAAAATAATATTCATTCTTGCCTGCTCATCTAGCTTAAATAGGGGTTAAAACTCTTTATTCAGTGCTTCCCTTCACACAACCAAATCACATGACAAATCAAAATTTTCATTCTTGACACTTCCTTCTAGGTCTACCTACTTGGATTTCATCACCAAGGGGGAAGTTGACTCAGTGTTCTAACTGAGTATAAACAACTAGTGGTCATTATATCGGCTAAAAACCTAGCACCCTTATGGTTGTGGGACAATGAAATGAGGGGGTAGGCCCCAATATCACGCCTCGTAATGACACCAACAAATATATGAGCATATTTTACTCTCAGGTATATTGAGGAATTGATCCTTAAACATATTCGAAACCAACCCTATATGGCTTGATTCTTAGTACCCTTTATTATACATATTTTTCTTTTCACACGTTTTAACTTAATCAAGATAATTAAATCCCTAGTTGATTGTGTGACTTGAATCTTAATTAAATATATTTATGTCATTACTTGTTTTTTGTTTCATATTTTTGACTAGACAACAATCTCGTATTTAGAATACCAAAGACATGTCAAACCCATTGCAAAAATTCCCTGAATCAACTCAAGAGCCTCTTTGCTCCCCCATCGTACAATCACAAACATCCAAAAATCCCAATGGATCCATTCCACAACACTTTTATAGAAAAGATCCATTATTAAAATAACTTACGAACACCAATCTGATTTCCCTTAGTAGTTATCTTTCTTCCCGAGCTATCTTCCTTCCTCGTTATAGTCCAGATCCTCTACCAACTATCACCACTATCACCTTTGATCACTCCTGGCTTATCGATATCTTTTTATTAGTTGGTTATCGAGAAAATTTCTCCTTATCCAACTGCTATTAATAGGAGAACATCAACACATGTCTCATCCACTCCTGTAGTTAGCTTTGAACTTGACAGTATCTCTTCATAAAAAATGATTAGTCAAGAAGGGGCCTTGCCTTCTGCATCCTCAATTGGCCCTCAAGGTGTCCAAACTCCCACTATTACTTCATCGCCCATGATTAGTCAACAAGGGACCTTACCGAATACATCCTTAGCTAACGTTCAGGCTGTCTAAACTCCTGCTATTACTTCATCACCCACAGTTAATCACACCCCTTCCATTTCTCTTCCTCCCTCAACAAGCTCTTTTGGTATGCCTTGTTCTACAAGCTCCTTAGCCACATCACAACCCATCATCTCGCAACAGTCTACATATGTAGTCCATACTTTAGTAGTATCTATTCCTATGTCCTTACCACCTACCAATAACAATGTTATCACTAGTGCTCATCCCCTTTCACAACCTATCTCTATGAAAATTTTGCTACATCACAGATACATTCTGACTCAACATAATCCAAAACCGTCACACCCTCTTGTCAACAATTCTATACCTCACCCCTATTAGTATATCCAATCTTCTTCACAACCACTAGTTTCTCATCAAACTTACAACATACTAAGAAGTTTTCCTCCTTTTCAAAATTCCCTCCTACCATATCACCTAAATAAAAAAATCAAATCCCATCATACATAATCAAGCTAACCCCTCAAATATCCAACCCCTAGAAAATGATCCCATAAAGGAATTGGTAAAGTAGAATCGCGAGTCTGTAAGCTTCCACCATGGGACCTAAAAAACACTTTTTCTTATGAACAGACTTTTAATGAGCCTATCAACTCATCTGTACCTTTTAAACCTTATTCACCTCACTCGGAACTTCTAAAGTTTATCAAATTCTATACTAACGAAGATCCGCAATAACACATTCGGTCCTTTCGTCACGATTGCTATCTTATAGCTCATGATTAGGATCTTATGCTAAAGAAATTCCCATTGTCGTTACCTAGGCCCGCTCTCAACTAGAATAACAATATTCCTTAACATTTCCTTTTTTAATTTACACAACTAGAAAAAAATCTTCTTATAAAATTTCTCTAAATAGCAATATCATGTGTCAGATATCTATCACCGAATTTTACGCTATCAAATAATTTGTGGATGAATGTGTTTCTGATTTCATTTCAAGATGGTAGGGAATTATTAATTATTTATCCTTTTCTTTAGCCCAGACGAATTCGATTGAGTTATTATCTTGATCTTGCAAAAAGAATATATCATCTACCCTTCTGATTCAATAGTTTTAAATGTTCAATGAGGCCTTTTACCATGGCCCAGAAGTTGGAAATATGAGCCCTTAATGATGGTAAGGTTAAATTATGATACAAAAAATCCAAACATGACTCTTCCATTTAATCCTCTTCTAGTAGTGAAAAATCCAGGGGTTTAGAGAATTCAGTTGTCTTGTAAACTACATCTAAAGGGCACTAAGACTATGAATGGTCCTAACCTCCACGTAAATACACACCTTTAGGAGAGTTTTATAGCTCTATTTTTGAAAAACTCATGATAACTTGCATGATAAAACCCTCCCAAGGGGATGACGACTATTGCAAATACCATCAGGTTTGGGGACACGACATTGAGAGATACCGCTCTATTAGAAATGTCCTCTAAGTTCTCATCGATTGAGGTAAGCTATAACCTAACAATTTGAATGCACCTCTAAACCAAACCATATACATGGTAAAAAAACCTTTTCCGAACCATCCCCAAACTAATAATCAAACTAATGTCATAGGGACTCAAAATTCCAATGCTCATATCATCAACACCGCCAAACAGCTCACACCTACACCTACCATACCATGTTTTTATGCTACTGAAATAATGGATAAACAATCAGAATCTTTGGATATCCTTATTACTGAGACCTTGAACCTGCATACATCAAAACATCCTAACTCTGCCATATCCACTCAAAAAATATTTTTGATACTATCCTTTAGAGATTGCAAGAAAATAAATCTATTACTAAAATCATAAACAACCCCTCTAAAGATAAGATCTCGCAACATCAAATAAAAAATCTTGATAATACTATAAAAAATTGACAAGTTATTGAAACAAAAAGATAGAACTCTCATAAGACCAGAAAAACATACCATAGGATACAACTTCCTTACCCTCTATTCTAGGACTACATCCCTCATCAAAACTCGCCGTCTCCATATTAGAATCTAAAATTTCCCTCAAACCATGCACCCAAACGTGGCACATGAGACACTCTTCAAGTGTCTCATCCTTCTAAACCATAAAATGACATTCAAATCCCTATGCCCTCATTATCATCTCAACAAGACCCATCAGGATATTACACCCAAATCCTTAAATGAATCGTATAATCATCAACTATAGTATTACCACCCATCAAGCCCTCCAATCCTTGGGGGTGGAAATCTTCCTGGAACAAATACGAGGTAATTTTCACTTCTAATCAAATACCAGGACATTACACATAGGACTGTAAAGTGCTCCACACCGTGATCTAATACCTTTTAAACAAATGACTCCTCCAAGCAAACAAGAACCATCCTTGTCCACCTATCAAGTCCAAAAAAACAAGATTAAGACACCAAATCAAACTTGTCACTAAACCTAACTATCTCGATGCATCCTCTAGTAATTTAGCCAATAAAGACATGGCATCTTCTAGTAAGTACCCTTTTTTCAAAATTGATACCACCTGTATAGCCACACAATCCTGCACCTAAGATTTAAAATCCTAGAACCAAAACATGCCTAAAATATCTATCTCCACCGCTCCCCCTGAACCATCCAATCCTTCATCTCCTAAAGCTAAGGTATTCATCCTTGCGACACCCCACACTCAATCCATGACATTTATACAAAATAATATTCTCAAACAATTGCATCAAACACCCGTCAAGATGTCCCTTTACAAACTTATCCAAAACTCCCCACAACACTGACAAGCTATGATAGAAGCCCTTCAAGCCATCTCGATACCATTAGATGAGACCTAACCAGTTTCCAACCTTGTTAGTTCCATGAAAAATGTCTGTAACCATTTCATTCGAGGATTACGAGATTACATCACTACAACCCGAGGATCATGACCTACCCCTCTTTGTCACCGCCCACATCAACGATACTTGGTTAAAAGATATATGATTAAAAATGGTGATAGTATCAATATAATCTCATCTCACACATTAAAAAAAGTCCAATTACATGATACCATTGTCGCTCAATCACTCATCATCTTATGCACTTTTAACGATACTATTGCTCCCACCTTGGGCACAATTATATTGCTTATCAAAATAGGTGTCAAAATCCTCAACGAACTATTCTATCTTGTAAAAGTATAAGTCTAATACAACATATTGGTAGGTCATTCTTGGATCCATGCTATGGATTGTGTCCCATCTACCTTTCATCGGTGTCTGAAGTACGAACACGAAGGTAAGACCTTTATGGTTCATGCCGACCCCAATCCATTTAAAGTCTATCATATGACCTATAGGCCTGGAATGATGTGCTGCTTCCCTTAAAGAACTCCACATCTTTGAAAAAAGCCTCTATGAGTTCCTTTATCCTTGTATCCAAATTACCATGTGATCGATCCTTTGATGACATTATGCAACGTATCTTGTTGGGGGGATATCAAATCCTAACTCTCAATGCACTCCTGTTGTCCCGAAAATTTTGCACACTAAAATTTAGAAAATTTTAAAACTTTTTGCATTAAAATATCTCGCTAGATCATCTTTTCACACCTTTTCGAGATGTCAATTGTCTGTCATGGTCTTTATAACATACTTGTCGATTATTGTAACACTATGTTGTCACAATTTTGCCTTTGCTGATGTCGCATTGTGCTTCGCACACCCGTCTAACTTCGCAAAATGATTCGTAGTGCTTGATTCGAGATTTTAATTTAGTTATTTAAATTTAATTAATTAGTAATATTGATTTAATTCAAGTTATTAATTAATTAATGTTAAGTAATTAAATTTCAAATTTAATTATTAAATTAATGATAGCAATTTTATAAATACGTTAATTAATTATCAAATTATCACTTGAATGGATGGCAAAGTGGTATTTTACTCCCACTTCTCCTTTTGGAACATTTCCCAATTTTTTCCCCTCGCTCAACCTCCCATTCCAATAATTGAGTCCCATTTCCCGTAAATGAGGGTAATTATTTTTGGATGCAATAACTAATTGGTTTATTCTCTCATTTCTTCTTCCATTTCTCTCGCATATCGAAGAAACTCGCATCCATGACAAGGAAGAAGCAAAAGATTTTCATTGCATTGACCCAATCAATTTTTTGTGAACAACCGACAACGAATAGAGAAGAAGTTGATAACAGATAGTCACATAGGCTCGAGCATCCAACGTGGAGGATAAGTGTATGAACTGGTAAATGAATAAATATTTAGATCTTGTAATTTATTTCCAGCCATGTGAAGATCTGGGAACCTACAACAAGAATATAAAAATTCAAAGAAAACACAAGACTGCAAATCTGCCTAGGGAAGAAAAGATAATATTTTTTTTATAAAAAATGCATTGAATGGAGTCTTAGGCCTACACCAAATTCTTTAAACATGTACAAAGAGACAATACAAAGCTAAGCACCAAAGAAACATAATCCAGTAGCTAACAAAGAGAGGAAATGAAATTGCAAGAAACAAGAAAATTCATAAATAAAGCTTGCGTTGGACGATAACATCAAATTGTTGATGAGAAAGGATAATAGAAATATGTGCCCAGGAAAAATAAGACAAGAAAATCACCAAGGTCGACTATACAACAAAGGACACCCTACACCAGACATTAGAATACCATACAACCATGAATGTGCTGGAGCGAGTCTCAGTATTATTGAAAAGTGTGAATTATCTATTAAATATGGATTGTGATCATTACAAAGCCAATTTCCAAGTGAATACATGAAGATAAGGAAATTAATGCAAATTCTATGCTAGACAAGAGGAAAATCCCATAGGAATGGAGAAATACAAGCTCAACGTAAACTTGTTTGAAAAGTGCATGAAACTCCTCAAGAAACTCCCTGATAACTTTATATGGAAGTTTTGGGAGTCTTGAGGTTCCAGGCCGTGTTTTATAGCATGAATAAAATAGATTTTGTCTACTAAAATTTAATGATTTCAACTTATACTCATAAAAGTTGATTTTTTTGCAATTAAGTAATCGTGTTGATGTGTCATTTGCAACCAACATCCTTTTCATTTGTGTCAAAGATGGAGCTTTTTATTAGGGTATGGGCATATGTCAAAGCATAATTGAAAGCATATTTTTGTTGAACATTGTAATTGTAGATACGTTAGTAGACATGCATGTAAAAATGTGGAAGAATTCTCATGGCACGCCAGTTATTTTAAAAAATGCCTCATTGAAATGTACACAAGATACACTTAATAGTAGAGATGAGAAAGGGTGCGACTAGTTTTTTTATTTATTCTCATTCATACAAAGGAGATATATGCAAAGTTGGATAAATTTTATTTGGAGATGAAGGTAGCAAAATATTTTCCAAATTCAAGATGAGTCATAGAAAAAGAATTGTTCCTATGCCATCAAAATGGACATTTACAATTGCATTTAGATTGTTGAAAAATCTACCTCAAAGAATTATAAAATCCATCAAGAATCTTTGAGTATGTGTTGATTTCCACTCTACAATAAACTTCATCTCCAAGATTATTACAATACCAATTACTGTAAGAGTTGAGGGCTAGATTACTCAATCAAGCAATTATAATAGGAGGTGTTGTAGAAGCTTGTCAAGTAATGAAGAGAGTTGGTTTTAAGTTGTACCTAAGAGATGGGGTTAACTTACTTTTAGATACTATACGTTTTCATTTTGAAAAAAACAACACATGAATTGGTAACTTCAGGTATTGAAATTGTTGGAGATGAGAATATGGCAAAGATATTATTTGGTGCTTGTAAATATACAATGGAGATCATTCAATGATAATTTATTATCAAATCTTCGTAATAGTTCTTTGTGAGCTGATACTCACGGACCTTGTACAAAGGATGGGATCAAATTCTAGTAGCACTTCTCTATTCTTGGCACCCACCGTTTTCCTCACTAATAATTTTTTTTATTCATTTGTTGATGTGTGGCACTTGTTTTCTTAGAGTTTAGCACTCCCACCAATCCATGCACATTTGAAGGGTGATATTGTATATACAAGAACACATAGAGAGTCAAGATCCCCTATCAGACATATTACAAATGGCACCATACTTGACCAAGCTTCTCAAGAACATTATATTCATCAAATTGTTCAACTTATAATTTGATGGTCTAATAAAGCATTTCATGGGTATTTATACTGAACAATGATTGAACTTGGTCTCATGAATGAATGGTTGGAACTTGATGGCCTAGATCTTATACCCTTCTTGCAGGATATAAGTTAGAAAAAATACAAGTTTGGTTATTTAATGTTCAAATCATTAATTTCTTCCACTCTACCAATGAATTGTACATATCCCAATGACATCATACCCTGAGGCAAGCTCAAATATCTCGAAGGGGATATTTATTATTAAAAATCCAAGATGATGCAAAAAAATATGACAATATGGAAAATCATGAATACACTAAGGAAAATGAACAATGGATGCGGATAACGTAGTTTACCCATGTAATGAGAACTAAAAAAGAAGGATTGAAGATATGTTCAAGCTAAGGACCTGATTGATCTCATGCGATCACAAAATAAACAAGTGTTTGTTGTACATTTGAAGCAAGTAACCAAGAAGCAAATTTAGCCATTCATGGAGTGAGAGATCATGAAACACATCACAAATCCAACATGGTCAATGAGTTCATTTCTCGTAAAATCGAGATAGGCGGACTTTTGGCCCAATGGATATGACACTAATCAAAGGTGCCATACTGCCGATCTAGGTGTCATTTTGGTGTCTAGGTGTATGTCCATGTCATTCTAGTGGGGTCCATATGCACCCACTTTATTATTGTAATAAATAATTTTAATTAGGTCACTTATGCGATAAAATTGTGTTATTTTATTAAAATAAAGTTATTAAATTATAATGTGACCTAATTGTACCCTAAGGTGATGTCATGTAAACCCTAACTACCTTATAAAAAAAATTGGGTTATAAAAGGAAGTCAGAGCTCATTTGTAAAGGGTATTGGAAGTTGGAGGAACTTTTTGTCCTATGTTATCAAGGTAGGGAAGTTAATAAAACTTTGAGTTTAGACACTTTCCTTGCAGATTGATCATTGTGAAGACTTTGTTGAAGAGATAACAAGGAGACTATATGTTCCTTTCAAAGAAGAAATACATGGATGTTTATATAAATTTTTGTCTTGAGATTTTTATTTGCTATGTTTGTTCTTATGTCAAATGTAATATTTCATTTCTTTCCTTTTCATTGAAAGTAACAACATTCAATCTATTTAATTTTATAGTGTATTTTCTAGCATGTAGGAATGAGATCTACGTATTCTTCTTCTTGCATTATCCCTTTCTCCATTCTTTTCCACTATATTCCTCTTTTGTTATTCCTCTCTCACTTTCATTTCTTTCTCCTTTTAGGTGCTTTATAGGTTAAAAGTATCCAAAACCCCACAAACCATCATACGAGGGAGTTTTCCCTCTCAAACATGGAGGTTAGATCACCCTATCGATAGGTGATCTCTCCAATGTTGCAAGTTTTGTGTCCAATAATGAAAAAAAAGTTGTGAGGAGAACAAATAAACCAAAGCAAAATTAAATCTTGCCAATAGTTTTTGGCAACTTTGTTGGGGATCAAAGTATCAAAGTATTGAAATAAAATTATCTACCATTCAATATCCCACATCAAAGAACCTCCCCTAGAATGGAGGATAGAAACTCTATTGATATGAAAAAAGAAGTAATTATCATTTTGTGACTCACATGATGGTGTTGGTTTTACCCATCCCATGGGTAAACCATTTTAGTCCTATGGAATTTCCACAATATTCTCCCCTACCTGCTAGTATAAGGAAGCAATTCCCAAAGTTTTCTAGAGATGACTCGTAAAATACAGGTAACCATATTTATATTTTTCATGTTGCTTGTATCATTCTCAATGTACAGGAAGACTATGTTTCAGTGAAATTGTTTATTAAAACCCTCACCAGTCTAGTTGCTAAGTGGTATCAACATTTGGAGATTGGTTATATCACAAGTTGGGAGAGTATAAAGAACAGGTTCCTACAAATATTTGAGCCTACCTTGGACACACATGCACTTCTTTATGAGCTATTTCAAATACATATGAAATAATGTGAAGGTATGAGGAACTACATAACAAGATCTAATACGTTGTTAAAAGATACCCCACAAAATGACAACCCCAGTGTAAATAATCAATTATGCTTCTTCATTGTTGTTCTTCATCCAGAAATTTAGTTCATACTGTGTAGAGAGAAGATTCAAGAATTGCATGCAGCTCAACAACAAGACATTAAAGTCAAATATAATTTAATTCTTTCCAGGTACCTGAGAAAGAATATTGTTGAAACTATTTCAAGTACTCCCGATTTGTAACCCCCTGTGAAGAAAAAAAAGCTCCATATGAATATTCAACATGCTCCGCAAGTAAAGATTCAAGAAAATGTTCCTGAGGATGCATCAAAATTTTCTAACAAAGAGGAGATAAGTTGAGTCATACTTCTCTTGAATGTTTGAATCTCACCATTTTTGGGGAACAATATTTTCTCAAAGACTCAGTGACTAAGCCGCATGGTAAGTAAGTTTTTAAAGTGTATCATTTATAGGGTGAAGATAGCGATGATGAATCTGACATATCAATATGTGATGATGAGGATTCTCATTATTTTTTTGATATCAAAAATCATAGAGATGAAGGAAAATTTGATTATGATCCTATATTTATTTCTCCTCCTGAGATGCTAAGCTTGATTAACAAGGAATTTAGAGATCCTGAATCTTGTTGTTTGCATGTTATCCCAAATATGGAAATTCCTTCCATCAACATCAATGAAGATGATAAAAATTATGGTTTCCAAATTCAAGAACATAAATCCTTAATAGATTTAAGGAATGAATATGATCAAGAAGATATCTCATCAAAAATGTACATGCACCTCAGAGATAAATTTAAAATTATTTATGTTAAAGAATTTCAAGATCTTGAATCACCTCATTTGCACCCCTTCTCAAAAGCAAAAGTTCCTATTATAGAATTTAATGATCACCATCACAGAGAGAAATCCAACGATTATTTTCAAGTTCAAATATCATACTCATTTAAAAAATGAAAACTAATAAGATAATGAAGAATTTCTCTCTTTGATAACACCTGTGTATCATGGTGACAAATACTCATGTGAATATATTTTAGGAAACTCTTTCTAATCCCTCTTCTCCCCACATTTCATCACCTCTTCCATCTACTTCCTTATAAATCTCATCAATATCTACATTCATTTCCCCCTTTTCTCCTCCATCACCCTCATCTCCGCTTGTATCACTCATGGTAAATGTCTTCTCATCCCTTTCTCCCCTTTTAATGGGAATAGGTATAAATTTGGTATTTAATCATGTGACCCAACTTCCACACTCTTCCACTGCTCCATTTTCCCTTCCTTATTCTCCTCCCAAAATCTTCTACCATGGTGAATGTCATCTGTTCCACTCCTCCATCCTTGGCGGCCACTTTTCTCACTCCACCAAGTACCCACGTTATGATTATTGTTCTTCCCACATAAGAACCCTCTTCCTCAGTTCCCTTATGTCTAACAAGCCAAACCCCAAGGAAAAGTAAGATAGTCATCCCCCTGAGGCTTTTGATTTCATTTATTTGAAACCTATACCCTCATGTACATAAAAAAACCGTAGACCATATCCCACATCACTATTGATGCATTCGGTCAAAGGTTTGTAGAGATTTCTGTGTTTTCTTCTGATAAGAACGAGGAGGATATTAAGGCCTCATATTATCAAATAACTAAGGTAGTGTTCAGGAAGGCTACCACTGAAGGTACACAACAGGATGTGTAAGCAACAATGGACAATATCTTTAAGAAGCTAAGGGAAAATATGGCTTAAAAATAGGAGATGAAGGAAGATATGGAAAATTGATAGTTTTTCTACTCAAGATCTCCCAAGCCACTCAGATTTAGATCCCTTCCCCTAATCCAGTTGAATTTAAATTCTTATCTTTGCCCAAAATGGAAAAGATTAGTTAAAAGGGTATGGTAGTGGATAGCTAGATGAAACATCTCCTTGCTCAAGGAAAAAGGATAATCAAATACAATGTAAATACCTACAATGACATTAAGAAAGCAAGACTGGACGTTGATAAGATGAAAAGTGAACTCTTGGAAGAGTGTGTCAATTTGGACTTGACATTGGAAGATCTAAGTGAGCTAAAAAATGTTAGTTTTGACATATTTCTTAGAGAAGGAATCATGGATGACAGGGAAAAGAATCTTTATGTTTTAAAGCCATTAAATTCTGAGTCAAGATCCTTTAAGAACCTTATGAAAAGCTTCATCAGGATAAAGCGGATGTAGTTGATGTCCACCAATGATAATGATGAGGAAATGGCCAAGATCATTAAGGATTTCTTAGATGATGGATTGAATATCCTACATGTTGAGGATATCTTCAACAAGTTTTAGGAATTGGTTGAAAAAGAGTCTTCAACTGAAGAATATTTTGGCTTAGGAGCCATTGATAAGTTAATATTATGTGAAAATTTCTTGAGAAACTTGTCTAAATTCATCAAGGACTTATCAGAGGCTTCCTGGAAATATGGGAAATGTATTTGAGACATGTGATTTCTTGAACCGATACTCCTAAGGACTAGACAAGAAAGAAATACAAGATTTGATTAAGAAGTTCTAGGAATTTTGCTAGAAGCAAGATGACCTTGAAGAAGAAAAATATAAATATGTTTGATAGCTTGATCGTGTCATTTCATTTTTACATTGGACATGTTGATTTTTGACATGTTGAAACATATTTTGGATTTGCAAGTTAACTAGATCATTTTATGAGAATTGGTCAAATGAACTATTAATGTCTATTTTCTATTTATAGCATGCAATCCATACTGTTTCCCTTTTTCTTTCCTAGCATTCTCTATAAATGTAAAATGTTGTGGCATTGTAATGGGTAGAATATTTTTGAAACAATAGTATAGATCTTGTAGTCAAAAGAGAAAAAAAATTGTATTTTCTATCTGGCTATTAAGGAATATAAGAGATGTCTATTACAAAATGTGTGTTTTTTTGTTATCTTCTTCATTTAAGGTATCCTTCTTATGTTCAATGTGTTACATGGTTCTTTAAATTACACTATCTTGTTTATTGTATCTTTAATGCATTATTACTTTTTAATCTCATGTTAATATATTTGGATCTCTATTTTCCTAAAAGAAAGAATGCTTCTACCCATTGTTTTCTCACACTTCTAACTTTATATAGTTGTTTCCTTTATTCCATTCTCATTCACCTTCATTTTTATAAAGAATAAATTTATAGGGATGATATCCCAATCCATGATAGTTAGATTAGTGTAGATGTTGTAAATATTATTTGGTGTAGTTAAAATTGTAATAAACAAGGAACCTCCCCTTTATTTGAGGAGGGACTTTATCCTGTGCACTATGGTTAAACCTCATATTTTATCCCTGACAAAATATCCAACCGATAGTTTTTGGTGACTCCGCTAAGAGAATATAAACAAGTAAGACTAGTTTTATTATACTATTCTTGGCTCTGTATTTGGTTTTTACTATTGATTGCTTCCCAGATTCAATCTGGCAAGAAGGGTGTTTACTCACACTAGTCGAGCTAGAGGAGAAGTGGATATTATTATTGAATTGTCGCAGAAACACAACTTTAATCTTATACCTAAAATATGTTCCTCTGGGCATGCAAGTATTTTTTCACACATGCGTAGGGAATCATGTTACACAAGAGCAAGACACATAAACCGCATGTAGAGAATTTTTTTTTGACACTCGGATTCCTGCATGTACATATTTCGAAATAATAGTTACACCACAACATATGGTCCTTTGGGGCCCAACTATTGGCCCTTTGGAATTGACCCAACTGTTGCATGACTTGCCACATGGTTCATGTAAGAAATTCTCGAGGTTCAATGGTGATGGAAAGTAACATCCCGATGAACACATGGCTGCATTTTTATGGTCCTGTGGAGTTATGGGTGTGGCTCATGAAGAATTATCTATTGGATTATTTGTCAAGACACTCCAAAGAGTTGTTGCTAAATGGTTTTATCACCTTCCTCCTACATTTGTCAATAACTAGGATACTATGAGGACAAGGTTTGAGGAAAGATTCAAAACTACAAAGGATGAACACACATTATTAAGCCCAACTTATGGAGATGAAGAAAGAGAAGCATGCATCCATGTGTGATTTTGTTGCAAAGTTCAACAAGTTGATTCATAAGATCCTAGAACGTGCGATCCCTACTCTTGAAAATCAAAAGTGCTTCTTTGTCAATGCAACTTCCCGAAGTAATATTTTTGTTGAGAAGATAAAATATTCCTGATTTGGCCACTACACAATCAACAGAGATAGAAATTGAATATGATCTAATCATGGCTGGAAATATTAGAAGGGATTCTTCCAAATCTAAGAATCAGAGTACATCTCATAGTACCATTGATCCTATGATTCAGAGGTTAGCTAATGATTTTTTTGAACTTAAAGAAGAAGATGTCCTAGAATGTATCAAATGCTCCTTATCAGGATATTCCTAGAAGGAATTTCAATAACAATAATGGTGCTCCTGTTAGAGATAAAAATCAATTACAGGCCACTCAGCCTAGGCTAGCTATTGAAGCTCACCCCTCTTAATGTTGTCATGGAATTTATCAATGAAAGAGAATAATCAAATGATGAAGTTGATGACTCTTTTAAAGCTAGTGGTTGTGTTGATGAATTATATGATGAATCAACTGGTGACTCCAACATTGGGTACCTAGAGTATGAAGAAGATGATTGTGATAATGCAACAAATGATATGAGTAGTCAATCATTCGCCAATTTTAACCCCTTCACAAAATCAAAGGAAGGAAGTGGAAAATCCTAAGGAAAAGTCTAAAGAAAAGGAAGATCAAGTAGTCATTCCAAATATTTCCAAAAAGGGGACTCCTTTTCCTCTTCAACCAAAGGAAAAACCAGCTATTAAAAAGACTACCAATACTTCTAATCCTCTTTATTTTGTTATTCCTATGACTAGTTCTTCTCCTGGACAGTCAAGTATCGAAGGATCTGCACCTTCAATTATCCCATGCTACACTGGTTTCAACATCATTGATCATGCCTAAAGAACCAAAATTCAAATGTAAGAGGCAGATTACCTTCAGTCCAATCTAAAGTTGCATGGTTTTAATTTAGCTAAGTTAATAAAGTTAGAACTAACACCTAGTAGTCCTACAACAAAGCTAAATCGAATATCAAAACACCATCATGCTAAGAGCTAAACAAGTAACAATCATCAATACTATGCATTAGAATCTTGAAAGTAAAACCTCAAGCTAACATATTAACATTATTACTCTACTCTTTTAGAAAGCTAAATTAATAAAACTAGACCTATGTAGATCTTTTAGCTATCAAAAGGAGATTAGTGGTTGCTTGATCCAAGATGATCAAATATGGAGGTTCATCAAGCCATGGCTTATTAGGCCTTTCTTGATTAACTCCATTTTTCTTCACAACACTAACTTGATTGTTTGAATGCAAAAGGATGATGATTAGCTCCACTCTAATGGAGAAATGCTCAAAGATGACAAAATGGCTATAGTGTATTTACTATATGCTCACTTTTGTTTATCAAGGAGTAGGTGTAAGTGTAAAGGTAGGAGGAGGGCTCTTTATATAGGCCAATGGATAGAGGAATCTCTACATCCCTTTGTATGTGGGATAATAGAGATGTTGAGTTAGTTGTGGATAAGGGGGTTTAGAAAGGGTTGAGTTAACTTTAGGAGAGTTTAATTTGTAACTTTAGTGACTCATGGGGATAAAGGGGGTTTATTAATTAACCAAAGTGATTAATTAATAGGTGTGCAAGCTTATAAAAATATTTTTAGAGGAATATTAGCATGATTTAGACTATAGAAGGGAATTAAATCAACTAAATAATGATTTATTGATTTAATGAAAGGGGAAGCTAATTAATTAATAATAATTAATTAGTCTAGATAGAAGGAAGGATTAATTAATGAAAGGTCGTTAATTAGGGTATTTTTTGAATAGAAGACTTAATTAATTAACGTAATGTAATTAATTAATGATGATAGGAGAGAAGATGAGAACTATTGACGATATGTCGCCAATTTGTAGGAAAGGGGATAATTAGCACAATTTAAGTATTTAAATTGTTCATGCTAAATTATAGGTGTCTACATTTTCCCCTCTTTGGGGTGGCGTAAGTGACGCCACTTCAAAGATAGTAGATGGATAAAATTTTGAAGGGGTAGAAGAAAAATTAGTAGAAGTGAGAGATGCCCCCTCGAGTGTCGATGGGGTGATGAAGGAAGATGATCGACGATCGAAAAATGTGAGAAATGGATAGAAGAAAGGAGAGGGGTAGGATGCCCCAGGTGAAGTAGAAGAATAGTGTTGATAGGAGGGTGATGTAGAAGAAATATGGATAAGCAAAGAGAAGAACTAGCTTTCATCCTTTGCATTGGAACAACTTCAGTGTCATCATATTGCCAAAATATCTACATCATCAGTCCTTATTAAAAATATAAGCATACGACAAAAGTAGAATGACATGAAAAGCCATACTATGAACAATTGTCCATTGCTGAAAACACCAACTCTATGCAACATACAAAAAGAAACACAATATGAGAAGGAAACAAGCTCATTTAACAGGGAAAACAAGTACAAACACACATATTCAAACCAACAATAGTCAAGATGATTGTACAAATATTTTTATCAAGCTGAAGATTTCCACATGGTCGTGATTGATGACAAGGGTTAAAAATGATGCCCCAAGCAAGGATACATGTAGGGGAAATGATGATGGACACCAGGTCCAAGGAGAAAGCTTTGTGCACCACGAAACAACACCAGGCAACTAGATGTGCCCTAGAGTACAGATGAAGCAAGAAACTAGCTTTGCGAATGGTTGTGAATCTGATGATCTGCAAGTCATGTGATCAATGAAGATGTGAAAATTTCTAGCAGGATATGGAAAATACCATGCGCAAGACACAAGTTTCAGCCGCTATAAGCGGGTTTACCTATTTTTGTAGGTTTTATAATTTTTAGGATTTTGTTGGAGAATTTTACTTTTTTGGAGTTTGGATGGATATACATATATATATATATATTTATTTTTTGTGTTTTTTTAATTGTCCATATTGGTGGATGTGAGACATGTAGAATAAAGTAGAAGAATCAGGATGAATCACCCAGATGCAAGAAAAATTCCCCAAGGGGAAGAAATAAGAAGTAGGTGATAATTAATGTCCCTGTATAATGGAAAAATTAATAAAACAATTATTTAATAAAATTGTCCATTATTGGTGGATGTGTAGAGGAAGCAATAGAAGCAAGTAGAAGAATCATCCTACGAAAGCCCAGATGCCAAGAAAAATGCCCTAGGGGGAAGAAAGAAGAAGTAGGTGACAAATAATGTCCCCATACAATGGAAAAATTAATAAAATAATTATTAGGTAGGACTTAGAAGAAATGTTAGTAGCTGACATACAGATGGAGTGTGTATAGGAAGGAAACACCTGCACTAGGAGAAATAAAAATTGTCAACTACGTGAGAAGAAAGGGGCGTACCAGAAGGCAAAAAATGCCCCAACACGATGAAAAATGAAAGAAAAATAATTATTTAATTAAAATAATTATTGACGGCGAAGGAAGAAAAGAAGTAACAATTGGTCAAAATCGCAAAAAAATTCGCAACCTATTATAGGCTTGAAACTTGAGAACACGAGTCACCCAGGGGGAGAAATCACCAGTGATCAATTCATTTGAATGTGACCAGATACCTCACGATGGCATCAGTTTTTGCATGAGTGACAAGACCAGTTGACTAGTGACCGAGGGAGGATGTACGTGATGTTCACTTATAGTGGGTCTTTTATCATCTGATAAGACAGGGACTATTAATTTCTGCCTAGGGTATGACGCTGGCATCCAAGATTTAGTTGTAAGCGATACTGTTGTGAGCTAGTGCCTACACCTATATTGTCAATTTGATTGACCTACCAAATTGGAGCTGACCTCTTACTTAGATGTTAGTCTATGGGGGATGGTCATAGTGTATGGGTGCCCTATAGGTGCATTGCATGCGGGGGCACTTCCTAGAGGAGCTGACATACATGGCTATTTGTGTAAGTGATGGCACGTATGAGGACCCTTAGGCAGTATATACCATTATCAGAGAGCACAAGAGATGATTTACAGAGATATTATATGGAGGCTCTATAGCATATACAGTGGCCTGAGGATGGAGCAGAGCTATGGTTAGTCTATGCACAAAATACATTTTCTTCTTGGTAGCCGTAGCTACATCAAAAGTTGTACATGGTAGACTGATGTCAAATAGCTTAGGGTGTACATAGATCTGTCATATCAAATATACGGAATGCTTAGACCATGGGGCCGTGCATACAGGTAGCTTGAGCTGGGGCTAGATTTTCACAGGTAGTAAAAGCATGGGACACAAGCCTGAAAGATCAGAGACAATAGAGTACTATGGCCGACTACATGGATTGGTATGCCACTATTTTACCGTGATGCCTGACCATACTCGATGAGGCATGGGTACAAAAATTCGGCCACCACCAGAGATCCCCTACAATAGCAATGATAAGGGGGATGGTACAAGCAAAACATGACCTAAATGATCCATTTAATGGGTAGCCACATGACTTGGTAGGGCCCAACATAGGTATCAGGGATAGAGGTAGTAGGGACCTTGTACAGGCTTCATGCACAGGGTCCCAGGCTTAGATTATGAGATTAGGGACATACCTTAGATAGGTACAGGGGTACATAACTATTCCTTGTGGTGCAGCCGGTTGTAGTGATATTCACCCTACAGCAGCAGTGCAACAATGTTACAATAGAGAGATATCAGGACCAATCTCATATCTTTTAGTGACAACAGAGTGGGACTAGGCCAGATAGGGATGAATATGTTCACTTATTAGCAGATACACGAGATGGTAGCCTCAGATGGCCTAGGTGACGAGCTTGATATAACACATCCAGGCTCATCTGCAGCCTATGATACTGGAGAGAGATAAGCTAGAATGACATATAAGTAGTGGGCCAATGGTCAAGAGGGGTTGCTAAACTATCAGCAGAGATAATCCTTCTGACACACAGATGGGATAGTAGTGATAGCCCGTAATCATAAAGACTTGGATACAATAGAGAGAAGAGCTTCATACTACCAATCCTTGTACTATTTAGGTAGTTCTGGCTGAGTGGCATGGATACATTCGTATAGCCAGGATAGTCAAGAAGAGATACGAGGTCAAAGAGGCCTCAGGCCTTACAGTGGAGCAGCCATGGGGACATCCTGCAAGGGCCACTTGGCATCACAATCTATGGGTCCTCCATGGGGTAGACCAACCAACCCATCTGAGGGCTCCAGTCATCCCTGATTGATCATGTGTATTGATATATTTGCCTCTTGATGAAGGCTATGAGCATCTTGTTCTTGATGTAAAACATTCCTTTGTGATATAGCATTTTTGATATATGCCTTCATCTGATGATAGCATCAAAACATGCTATACATCTGTATGGAGAATTTTTGATGTACACTTCATGAAGGCATTATTTGATGTACGCCTCAAATAAAGGCATTTTTGTGTACACGTCAGCATAAAGGCATTTTTGATGATATATAGCCTTCATTGAGACATATCATATACACATGTATATATATATGGACATTTTTGACATGACACATGTGTTATGAGATGATGGAATTTTTTTTGTGGATTGATTACATGTGCATTTATGGATGTGTAATGATGTTATCTGATTCGGTTTCTCTATTTATATGTATCCTGATATTTGATGTATCTACTTGTGCTTTGATTTTTAGATGATAGATCTGTAGATGATATCAAATGTATTGCTCATGTGATGTGCTAGATTTAGTGGATCGGGATGATATGATGATATTGGTGCGGGCGGGATAGATTTTGATATTTGCAATCCCTCTTGCCCCATTTGATGATATGATATGTGATGATTAGCTTAGCATTCATGTGTGATGTATACTTAGATTTTTATTTATATGATGTCTATAGATGATGTTAGATGTGATGATATTGATGGAAATATGATGATGTGATAACAAAATGATGCACATGCAACAAGAAACACAATCAAATGCTAACAAAAACATAATGAATCAATACAACAATGTACCATTATACACCAGCATGCAAAAACACACTTTAATATGCACAAGTAAGAATAGATCTAATCTAATCAAGAAAAGATGAATCCTAAACAAAGTATGTCTAAGCAACAAACTATACAAATGTACAAACATGAAGCAACTATACAAGCGTAAGCAAGCAAAGCAAGAAACAAGATAAAGGAAGGAGATTAAAGTAAATCTAAAGTTAATGTAAGGTTTTGAAAGATTGTTTTGATTTGTGTGAAACAATTTTCTATTATTTAGATTTTTGTGAAACATTTTCTACTGTTTTGATTTTTGCGAAACAATTTTCTCTTGTTTTGATTTTTGTGCTTGAAACAATTTTCTATTGTTTTGTATTTTTGTAAACATTTTTGATGTGAAACATGTTTTTTTGTGTTTTTCTAATTTTCATTTTTGAATGTTTTTGTGTTTTTTGAACATATTCTGAAAGCTATGCATAGGTAACCAAGAAAGCATGGATGCCCCCAGTGTTAGATGGGGAATATACAAGGGCAAGTGCCATAGTGCTTAAAAATAGGAAGGCGAAGTTGCAGAAGTGCCCCCAGTGTGAGATGGGGAATAGACAAAGACCATCCATTCACATACTAACAAAAGGAGAAAAATCTCAGATCAAGGCTTGACAAGACTAGGCTCACAGGGAATCTCATGCAGATGTGGAACTAGCCCTAGGCTAAGTAAAAGTATCCTCCAGATGCAAGATGCTTGTGAACAAATGAATCCTCCCAAGGTGCCAGAAACTACGGTTTTCACCCAAGGACCTATCCAAAGTGCCACAATTGCATGGTTTTCACTTATGGATGACCTATGTTTCTCTTTTTCTTTTTCTCTTATTTTATTTTTTTGTATTTTTAATCATTTTACTCTATTTTTGGTTTGCTTTTCTGATTTTTGTGCCATGTTTAAGCATAGAACCACTTAAGGTGCATGGAATTCATGGGCTTGTGGATCTCATCACCATTAGGGTGGGAAATTTTGTATGCTCCTATACCATATTTGGCCACAATGACATAAGGTCCTAACCAATGCGGTTTGAACTTTCCTTTCTTCTCTCTTTCTGCCCTTGTGTTGAACTAGTTTTCCTTCATGACCAAATCACCAACCTCAAACTGACGAGGTATGATTCTTTTGTTGTAATTGCGAGAAAATATGTTCTGATACACTTTAAGATGATTTAGGGTGTGGATGCACTTCTCATCCAGGAGTTCCAACTCTGCCAGTCTAGCCACTATGTAATCCTCATCCTTGTCCAGATAATCCTAAGAGAGATTCGTAGGGAAGGAAGCTCAATTTCTAACGGGATGATAGATTCTGTTCCAAATACCAGGGAATATGGTGTTGCACCAGTAGGAGTGTGAATAGAGGTCCTGTAAGCCCAAAGAGCTGGGTGAATTTGTAAATGCCAGTTGCGACCTGTCTTACTTACCATCTTTTCCATGATTCGAACCAAAGTCTTGTTAGTGGCCTTGGCCTATCCATTGCCTTGTGGATAATATGGCGTAGACCATTTCAATCTTATTTGAAACCATGACAGAGATATTTCATGGTCTTTTTCTTGAATGATTTTCCATTGTCAGTAACTATGGCTGCAGGAATGTCATACCAGAAAATAAGATGATTCATGATGAACTTTGAGATCTGAGCACCTGTTACATAGGTCAAAGGTACAACTTCCACCCACTTGGTAAAATATTCAGTAGCTGTAATGATGTGGGTGTGGCCATCAGATGAAGTAGGGGTAAGCTTCCCTATTAAATCAAGTCCCCATTTGGAAAATGGCCATTGGGGTTGTGATGGGTTGCAACGGTTGTGATGGGGCATGGATGAAATTTCCATACTTTTGACAGAGTACACACTTCCTCACATAGTTGTAGCAGTCAGTTTCCATGGTAGGCCAATAGTAGCCCACTCTCAACAATTTCTTGGCTAGAACCATCCCATTGGTGTGGGCTCCACACACCCCTTCATGCACCTCTTTAATCACTTGGACTGACTCTATCTTATCGAGACAACATAACAGATTCCCATTATAGCCATGATGATAGAGCATACCTCCTAAGAGGGTATAACGGGCTATCTGGTGAATTAGGATTTGTTTCTCAGAATGGGAGATGTCAGGAGGGAATGTGTTGTCTTTAAGGTAGGTGAAGATGGGCTCATACCATGGGGAATTGGGACCAACAACATCACAAGCCAGATAGGATTCTGGCATGTCATACGTAGGCTGGTGTAGATTTTCAACAAAGAAAGGCATATCATTACTTTCTAGGTGGAATGCGCAACATAGAACCTACAGTTTCCATAGCATCTGTAGATATATTTTGTGCTCTTGGAATCTGTTCAAACGTGATACACAAAATACTCTTTCAAAGTTTCTGACCAGCTTTTTGTAAGGGATGAGTTTCTCATCCTTGAATTTTGTACTCATCATTGACTTGTTTGATGATTAACTGTGAGTCACCAATGATCTTAACATGATGAATGTCCCATTTGATTGCAGCTTCATCCCAGCAATGAGTGCCTCGTACTCTGTAATATTATTTGTGCAAGGAAAACCAAGGTGAAAGGCCTGAGGTATGGGGTTGCCAGAAGGAGTAATTAGTACCACACCTGCCCCTGAACCATGAAAAGTAAAAGATCCATCAAAGTGTACCTGCCACATGATGGATTCCTCAATATATAATAATGAAGCATCTGGTAAATCCAAATTCACAGGTTCTGTTCCTTGTAAAGGTGCTTCTGCTAACTGATCAACAAGTACTTGTCCCTTGATTGACTTTTGGTGCACAAACTCAATGTCAAATTCACTCAGTAGAATGATCCAATTAGCCATTCTACCAGTGAGGGTGGGTTTAGACAGCTAGGTATTTGAGTGGGTCAACTTTTGATATAAGCTTGGTTTTAGTATTTAACAGGTAATGGAAAGTTTTTGAAAAGTAAAAACTACAGCCAAACAAGATTTTTTGATTTGTGGATAGTTGAGCTCATATGAGATGAGAGTACGACTAAGATAGTATACTACTTTTTCTTTGTGGCTGAGGTCATACTGGGCGAGCAGCGCACCAATAGAAAATTGTGTGGTGGAAATATATAGCAGAGTGGCTCACCAGGGGTTGGGGGCATGAGGACAGGTAGATTGGCCAAGTATTGCTTAAGCAGGGTGAAATCCTGTTGTTTCTCTGGTCCCCAGATAAAGGCAACATCCTTTTTAAGTAGGTGAGTGAACGAATGACACTTATCGACAAGCTGGGAGATGAAGCGGTGAATAGCCTGTATCTTTCCCTATAAGTTGCTTAATACTTAATTTTTGGGAGGAGGCATTTCAGTAATAGCAGTAACTTTAGCAGGGTCTACCTCAATCCCTCTTTGTGATACAATGAAACTGAGAAACTTTCTAGACAGACACCAAACACACATTTCAAACACACATTTAGGGTGGTCTTCCCTTGGGATTCATCCACATAGTCTTCCATGACCATATGGAAAATCACCGTCATTGATAGGTAGCTCCTGTGTTTTTAAGGCCAAATGATTACTTGCCACAAAATAACAGGGTGGTCTTCCCTCATCTTGGATTTCCTGAGGATATCATCCACATAGTCTTCCATGATGTCATGGATCATATCATGGAAAATCACCATCATTTCCCTTTGATAGGTAGCTCCTATGTTTTTAAGGCCAAATGGCATTACCTGATAACAGAAGGTACCCCAGGGAGTTGTGAAGGCCATCTTGTGTTGATCTTCATCAGCTATCTTGATCTGATTGTAGCCTAAAAATCCATCCATAAGAGATAGTTTCATATCCTGTAGTTGAATCAACAATCATATCGATATTAGGCAATGGAAAATCATCTTTTGGGCATGCCTTATTTATGTCTCTGAAGTCGGTACAGATTCTGATCCCAACAGGTTTCTTCTATACAGGGAAGATATTTGATATCCATTCAGAGTAATCAATGGGTCAAATGAATCCTGCCATGAGAAATATTTCTAACTCTTCCTTAACTAGGAGAGCCACCCTCAGGTGCATCTTTCTGAGCTTTTTCTTGATGGGCTTGGCGTCTGCGTGTACAACTAAGTTGTGCACTACCAAAGTTGGGTCCAAGCCTGACATATCCTTATAGGACCATGCGAACACATCTATGAATTCCCATAGTAGCATGGTGAATGTTTTTTGTTCTCGTGCTGAGAGCGAAGCTCCCAACTTGACTATTTTCAGATCATCTTCTGTGCCAATGTTTACATCGATAGTTTCTTCTACCAGTAACTTTGACAAATCCTCCATACATGTAGGATCAGGAGGAAGGTTGAGATCTTCATCCAAGGATGTCTCCATGAGATTTTCATCCTTGGCGTGGTCACTTTTATTGTCCTTTGATTTTTGTACCTGTTTTTCTGCCAGCGCCTCAAAGAGGTTTTCACTGTGTGACTTGGACTTTGAATTTTTCTAAGGCTTTTCATTGAAAAATTTTTCCCTCACTTTTTCTTAAATTTTGCTGACCACGAAGCTCAGCTTCCTCTCCAAAGTAGGCACAGGTATCTAAGTCAATGTAAAAACCCTTTTTGTGATCTCTAATGGGGATTGTATCCCGAATGCCCATGAATTCTGCAATGGCTTCATCATTTTCAAAGAGATCTAGTGGCACATGACATTGTTGGTCCCATTCAACAAGGCAAGGGTAAACAAGGTCAATTTTAGGTTAGTAGGGGTGATGGTGAGGATAGCGGTATCCATGAACAAGGTTCGTGGAGGCAAGATCCTCATATTGGCTATAGTGGGAATCTGTATCACTGTCTAAATAGTCAGAGCTATCTTCACATTCAGAATAGGTGGCATCTTGATCATTGGGGTGTGACCCATAGGGTTGAATGCTGATGTCATACCTTTCTATCTTAAAATGTGGGAGAGGAACTGGTTCTCACTGTCCTTGCTCATTCCTTCCACATCCTAGACCTTTGTAGCCCATGGAATACATCATTCGGCTAGATTTCTCATACTCAGGGGTTTGGTAGCAAGTTGGTTGAGTATCTTCTGGGACCCAAGTCATAGGTGGATCCAACAATTTCTCTTCAGCCAGCAACCCTCCAGGTAAGAATGACCCAATAGTTTTCTCATCTCTAGGCCATCTGAAATGATAGTTGGGTCAACCTCTAGTTTTAGGTGACAATGAGAGGTCTGAAACTAAAAGGGCTTGTTGCACATTATACTCCCCACAACCATATTCTAGAACCTTCATCTCCCATGAATCAAAAGGGAAGTTGATGTAGAGGCATCACGGGCACAAGAACTGAGGGAATCTGAATCTATTCAGGACTCCATGGCTTCAATTGAAGAGGAACAACTATATCAGTAGAGGGACATGTATAGGCACCCTTACGGCGTAAAACTATTGAGAGCTCTGCAGTGAGTGAAGGGCTCTAGATCTCCTTGTATCATGATAGTGTGTCCCTCATGTTTCAGTTTGATGCATTGATGGAATGTTGATGGCACGACCTGCATGGCATGAATCCATGGTCGGCCTAGAAGCATATTGTATGGGAGTTCCAAGTCCAGGACATGAAACTTCATGTGATGACAAGTGGGTCCAACTTCCATGGGTAATGTAATTGTGCTAGCTGACTCTCTTTCCATGTTGTCGTAAGTGGTTATGGTAATGATATGGGACTCAAGGTATTCTTCGGTATGTCCCAATTACTTAACTAATTTCAATGTGCATATATTCAATCTTGATCCATTGTCCACAAGCACCCATTTTATCTTTCGGTGAGTAACTAATACCTCAATATACAAGGGGAGATTATGCATTGGATCTTCAATAGGGATCTCCCTATGATTAAAGGAAATGTGCTCAGTTGGTACAATATCAGCTACTGCAGCCTGAAGATGCGTAGGATCTACTTCTAATGGCACTCCTGACCCCTGAAGAGTTTTGTACAAAATGTCCTTATGTACATTTGATATTTTGAGGAGATCCAAGATTGAAATCTTGGCAGATGTCTTCTCAAGCTGTTCTAAAAGGTTGTACTTACCATTTTGTGGGGTTGACAGAGAGGGTTCAGGAATCATGAGGTGGGCATGCCTTGTTACCACACAATCCTTTCCCTTGATTCGAATGGTGTTCACATGGTCACTAGGAGAGCGGATACATCCAATGAGTGAATCATAATGATTATTGTCCTTCTTGGTATATAGATAATTTTCCACTTTATAACTCTGGGATGACTCTCCTCGATCTGGATTTGGCTCCTCTGACTTACCATGTTTAGGGAATGGTTCTTTGTATATCCCCATCTTTTTATTAGGCATTTGATTTTTTTCTGGGTTGTCCACTTCTATCTCCCCATTTTCGATGAGGTCTTGGATGTAGTGACGAATTCATAGACATTTGTCTGTTTTGTGTCCCTTGACATGATGTAATTCACAATAGTCATGCTCTTTGTACCATGATGGTTTTGGAGCATTATCATCAAAGGGTTGTGTCATGGGATAAGTCACCATGTGAGCTGCATCCAATTGTTTCAATATGACTGACAAAGGCTCATTGAGAGGAGTGAACATTCTACATTTAGGTGGTGGTTGAATAGGTCCTTTGGTCAGTTTAAAAGGTTGACCAGTTTGAACCATTTACACGTGTTTGGAATATGTGATTCCGTCTCCCACCACGTTCTTGTTTTTGTTGAATATTTTCAGCTTTTATGTAGGTTTAACATTTTGGTTATCCTTAGAGTGTGATTTAAGAGTTCCTTTGGCAATAAGGGCTTTCTCTATTTGAATTCCCTTCTCAATAACTTCCTCAAAAGTGTGAACACAATGCATTTGCAAGTGGAAAGTGATGTCTAGATTTAGATTGGGCACAAAGATACTCACAAGCTACTTTTCAGGGAATGTACAGGGGAAGCAACTGGCTATCCCTCTCCATCTTTGTAGGAAGCTAGCAAATGTTTTGTTGGGACGTTGTTTAGTGCCACACAAGTCTTCCATGGTTATGTCACTTTCTATATTGTACGAGAAGTGTCATACAAATCTTTCTGCTAGTTCAAGCCATGTAAAAATAGACCCCGAGGTAAGCGAGTAAACCATTCTAAGGCTTGGCCCCCTAGACTCTTTGGAAAGAGTTCATATGAGGTAGTTGTCACTATAGGCCACTTCTTGGCATGCCATATAAAAATATTTTACATGGTCTCATGGGTCACCCTTCCCTCTGTATTTGTCAAATTTTGGCATGTCAAATTTTTTAGGGAAAGGTTGAAGTGTCATAGTTTTGTCAAATGGATAAGGACATAGCTCTTCATATTGATATTTTCTACTATTCCCCACAGTACTCTCTTGGAGGCTTGTAAGTGTCACTTTCATAGATTGCATCTCTTGAGTGAGTAATTGTTCTTTGGTAGGAGAAGTAGGGATATATACACGATGATGTTCCATATTGTCTTCTCCTTGATTTTCCCTATGAAGTTCACTGATTTTAACCTTAGGCTTTGTCTTTTGGACATTCTTGTTTGTTTTTGTTTGTACATGAGAGGTTAACAAGGCTAATTGTTGACTAAGGTTGCTAATTTGTTGCTGAATAGTGACTTCTTCTTCAAAAGGTTCCTCTTCTTCTTCATGCTGTGGAGGTTGTTCAACATTTTCGTGTTCTATCCTGACTTTACGTGGTATTTTAAGGAAAGGTATTCTATATCCCTCCACATTATTGTTTCCTACGTTAGAAGTAGAAGCATGCCCATGTGTTAAGATATCATCCATATTAATAAGGGGTTTCTCCTCTTCATTAGCATCATTTGTAGGTGGGATTGTTTCTTGTTCAATAGGCATTTTGGCTCCCAATTCTACAACTCGTGCCAGTACCCTATCCTTGTTTCTAAAAAGGAATTCATCTAACAAGGTGGGGTCAAAGTCAAACTCCACATGTGGGGATTCCAACTCGTCACCACTATGATCTATCATTTCTTCTACCTCTTTTTCTGTGGAAAATAAAGGCCCAAGATCATGGCCAATAAAAGGGTTTGACCCTTGTTTGTTTGAGGCTTCCCAAGTTTGTGCTTGTTTGGTTTCCAAAGCCTGTATTTTGAGTCCTAATCATGTTTTAGGAGCCATGATGTGCAACAATTTCACTAAGGTATCTTGTGAATGTGTTCAAATATTTGTTATCAAACCTAAGTGAAATGTAAAAAGAATGTCAAGAATATGAATGAGTATAAATGCTAAAGTACCAATGTGATAAAGTGATACCTAAAAATCAATAATGACACAATGTTTGGTACCAAGCCTATCAATCAAATGAAGTACTTCCTAGGTTTGTTTCAAAAAGGTAGTCGGTGTTGTAAGATAATTAACAAGATGTCCCTACTTATGTCGAGTTCAAAGACATGAACAAGGTGTAAGTAATAACAAGAAGTTAATGTGACCTCCTAACAAGGTATACTAGAAGCAAGCCCAAATTCAATCAATACCTATATCCCAAAAAGTGCTAGTTACGATTGTGAGTGACACAACAATGTCACCAAGATATGTTAACCAAACTTTGTGAGAAAGTAAGGTATTGATATCAAGATGATATTGATATAACACACACAAGTGGTAACACGTAACACCTTTCAAAATCAAGGTAGTAATGGAATCAAACTTAAAATCTTATAGTATAACTAAGAATTGTTAAAATGTGTATAGCGTAACCTTACAATGCAAATATTTAGGTCAAGTTTACAAGAAACAAGATGTAAATACCAAAATTGTAGTGATACGATATAAACAAGGTAACCTTTCCAAGGAAGTTCAAGATGATGAACCAAGCCTAACTATGATGACGATCCTGACTTGGGTATCAAGATCACAAAGGATACCAATGATATGAATACGTCTCCACACACTTTAGATGTTTAACTTACCCAGCCGCAAAACATGGATGGGCGTAAATGGACAAAAAAGTGGCAGAAACAATCAATTGATAACGCAAAGGTAGTCACTCTTCTTTTGATCAACAAAGTGTCAAAAGAAAGTGAAGGAAGTAGATCAAAATGGGGGTGAAAAATGTTGGCTTTACTTTGGCAGAGTTTCACCTCACCTTAAGGCAAGTGAAAAACTAAGAAAAGTAATGCTTCCCATGTTTCGTGATGAATGATGGCTCACAACTCAAAACTATTTTGAAATGGTCAAAGTGGGCTCCTGGCCAAAGATAATCTTCCTAGGTGGTTCTCTCAACTAGGTGTTACAAAGTTGTCTTAAGCGAGCTTGATTTACCCAAAAAGTCACAATGACTAATTTGGGAGTATCTCAGCTTTACTTTACCCCCTTCAAGTCTATTGGGAAACTAGTGTGTCCACATGTACTCTCACTGGGGTCACCATACAGACAACCGGTAATGCTAACTCACAAGGAAAAACTAGTCAAGTAGGTTGTGCGGAGCACTTCCCATTTCATCCACAAGGTTCCCTCTTGCGTGGACTACTTTGGGGTTCCTAGGACCACCCCCATTGTTGTAGCTTAAGGCTTATGCCAAAGGGGTTATGTCCTAGTTTTAAGTAGATGGGACGTACCCTTATCCGAACCTGGAAATACAGTGTTTTGAATGTGGTGTTCTTTTTATCTTGTTTAATTTGATGTGGTTTTCTTGAACACCTTTTGGAAACCTACACAGAAACTGTATTAGTAGTTTGATTTTGTTTTGACTCCACCTTTCTTTGACAAGCGTGTGTTTGGTTCTGCACAACGGGTTAGTAATTTTCCATAAAGAGAACAAACATCATTTTTGATTCTCAAGATCATCCAAGGACAAGAGAAGAGCATACGTGATGTTTTTTAGAATCCAAGAAATTATCAAATGGAAAACAATTAATTCAAACACACCAATTTAACTCATTTCTACTCAATTAGGACATTCTCAACATTTTCAAAGTGCCAAAAGACCTAAGAATCATTTATGATTCCCAAGATCACCCCAAAGGATGCGAGGGAAGAGTAATACGTGATCTTACACTTACAAGCAAGCATGAAAAGTCTATCTAATCTAGAAAAAGCATGTAAACATACCCTGCAGAAGTAAGCATTAGTCAGATTAAACCTGTAAAGAAGTTAGCACTTTAGCATACAAAATTTGAGGAAACTGAAATGTGTAGCCTAATTCAAACAGAAGCACCTGTACACAGGTTTAGGTATGTGCACGTGGGTTAGGGTGGTTATGCCCCTCTGTGTTTTTAGATCAAACAGTGCACCTGTGCCATCTGAGAGTGCCTGTGCCACGATTATGGTACGTTAGGGTGTGTGCGCCAGGGTAGCCAAAAAGAAAAAAATATGAAAACTCAGATAGTGTGCTTGTGCCACCCGAGAGATGCCTACGCTAGGGTTAAGGTATGTGCTCTAGGGTGTGTGCTTAGGGTTTAAGTGTGTGCCAACAAAAAAAAAGGTAGGAAGTTCAGAAACTTAGACAATGTGCATGCGCCACCCGAGAGATGCCTGTGTGCCAGGGTTAAGGTATGTGTGCCATCCTGACAGGTTTTTAGGTGTAGTGAAGGTACAATACGAACAAAGTGTCTGTGTGCATTGGAAAGTGTGCCTATGACAAGTTTAGTCATGCATGCACCAGGTTTAACTTTCCTACACCAGGGTTAATGTGCCTGCACCATCCTGTAGTCAAAATATGGCCAAAGACACCAAAAATCTCACAACACTTCAAATTTTAGTAAGCTAGCTCAAAATTGACAACAACCCATTAGAATGATAGCTCTAAATGAAAACCTACACATATAATACTAGCAAAATTCTAAGAAATTGAACATTATTTTCTATATGTGTACATCAAAGGTTAGCCAAAAACAATAGAATTCAAGCTAGAATGTTAAGGGACTAAGGACTGCGTCCCACCGGGCATGCCATATGTGTGCATGTTTTAATTTAGCTAAGTTAAGAAAGTTAGAACTAACACCTAGTAGTCCTACAACAAAGCTAAATTGAAATCAAAACACCATCATGCTAAGAGCTAAACAAAGTAACAATATCAATAACATGCATTGAAAGCAAAAGATCAAGTAACATATTAACATTATTACTCTACTCTTTTAGAAAGCTAAATTAATAAAACTAGACCTATGTAGATCTTTTAGCTATCAAAAGGAGATTAGTGGTTGCTTGATCCAAGATGATCAAATATGGAGGTTCATCAAGCCATGGCTTATTAGGCCTTTCTTGATTAACTCCATTTTTCTTCACAACACAAACTTGATTGTTGGAATGCAAGAGGATGATGATTAGCTCCACTCTAATGGAGAAATGCTCTAAGATGACAAAATGGCTATAGCTGTATTTGCTCTATATGCTCACTTTTGTTTCTCAAAGAATAGGTGTAGTGTGTAAAGGTAGGAGGAGGGATCTTTATATAGCCCAATGGATAGAGGAATCTCTACATCCCTTTGTATGTGGGATAATAGAGATGTTGAGTTAGTTGTGGATAAGGGGGGTTTAGAAAGGGTTGAGTTAACTTTAGGAGAGTTTAATTTGTCCTTTAGTGACTCATGTGGATAAAGGGGGTTTATTAATTAACCAAAGTGATTAATTAATAGGTGTGCAAGCTTATAAAAGCTTTTTAGAGGAATATTAGCATGATTTAGACTATAGAAGGGAATTAAATCAACTAAATAATGATTTATTGATTTAATGAAAGGGGAAGCTAATTAATTAATAATAATTAATTAGTCTAGATAGAAGGAAGGATTAATTAACGGAAGGTCGTTAATTAGGGTATTTGTTGAATAGAAGACTTAATTAATTAGTGTAATGTAATTAATTAATTATGATAGGAGAGAAGATGAGCATTATTGATGATATGTCGCCAATTTGCGGACAAGGGGATAATTAGCACAATTTAAGTATTTAAATTATTCAGTGAGAAGAGGGACAAGATGACTATTATAGTTGTAGATATTCTAGCTACTCGTGGAATCCAGGGAGTTTTTTCTAGGGATATAAGAGGATAAATTCATATGGATTGGTCAAAGGAAAAGGTACCAATCAACGAGACCATGCATACACTCAAACCTGGAGTTCAAGAGAAATACTTGGTCGCAAAATTTGATGACCCCAAGGCACAAATTAGTTTTGAAGATGCTGATTTAGGAACTTATTTTATGACCTCAGATCACAACTTCAATTTCACTTCAGTCACAAAAAGAAACTCTAATGAAGTATGGAATTTGGAATTTGATGGTAGTTGCTCAACCTATGGATTTTTTGCCAGCGTAGTACTCATATCTCCCGAGTATGAAATTTTCCCTTTCTCCTTTAAATTAAAATTTGATAATACTAATAACATCGCCAAATATGAAGCATTGTTATTAGGATTGAAAATGGAAAAGGAAAAGGGAGTTAAGAATCTTAAATCCTAGATAGATGCATAAATCATTGTGAATTAGGTAAATAATGCTTATTAGGTTTAATGATGATCACCTAAAACATTACAAGAACAGGTTATGGGATTGTATTGAATAATTCAACGCCTTTTCCATCAATGCGGTATCCAGAGATCACAACGATAAGGTGGATTCCCTTACAATTTTTGTTTCACTACTTTTACCTCATCTAGAGTTCAAGGAAGATAAATACACCATTGATATAGTCTATCAACCGAGTGTTCCTGATAATTATTCCCATTGACAATTTTTCAATGATGATCAATAGATCTTGAATTTTCTTGAAAATTTTGATAATTTCAGCAAACTCTACTTCAAAGGTTTTGATTCATTTTCTGTTAGTCTACTTTTGATTTGCGTCAAGATATGAATGGATATGTTCTCCAACTCAAGGGAAAAATAATTTCCAAAGTATTAGTGTCTCTTAAAGGACTATTCAACAAACATGATCGATTTATTCAAAAGAATTAATAGTCGGAATCCAATTCTTCCGTTGAGGTCAAACTGATTAATATTGGTTCTAAATAGAAACCGTGGATTATAGACATTGGAAAATGTTTTTCCACTAAGGATAAGAGAATTTTTTTGACACTTTTAAAGAAGTATATGGATTTTATAGCCTTGTCTTACGTAGACTTGAAATATTTCAAACCAAAAGATGTTCAACACAATTTTCCTTTCAAAACAAACACTCATCCCTACAGAAAAAAACAATGCAATTATAATCTAAATATTTCTAGCATCATTCTTACAAAAAATCAGAAGATGTTAGATGCAAGGATAATTTTTTCAGTTCATCACTCCACATGGGTTGCTAACATCATTCCAGTATGCAAGAACAATGGAGAAATTCACATTTGCATTGATTTTTGTCATCTCAAACAAACTTTGTTAAAAGAAAATTATACCATACATATCATGGATCAGGTGGTACAAATAGTAACTGGTTCAGATATTCTCTCCATGTTGGAGGTATTTTCAGGATATAATCAAGTTGAGGTTAGTGCCAAATATAAGCATAAGACAACGTTCATTACTCCATGGGGTACATTCGCATACCGAAGAATGCCATTTGGGTTAATTAATGTTGGGGCTACCTTTTAGAGGGAAATGGACTTGGCTTTCAGATTTATGATGGGTAAAATAATCATAGTATACTTAGACGATCTTATAGTCCTTTCTAAGAATAGTCAAGATCATTGTCATCATTTTGAGAAAAATTTAATAAGGTATCGGCAACACGAGATTTCCTTGAATCCCAAGAAATTTATATTTGCGGTTACAAATGGAAAATTTCTGGGACATATTGTGACAAATGAGGGAATGAAGATTGATCTTTAACAAGTTAATTCTATATAAAGTCTCACCCTTCCTACAAGCAAAACATGAGTACACTCATTTTTTGGGAAGGTTAATTTTTTGAGACGGTTTGTTAAGGAATTCGATGATAATCCCTGACACATCATTGAGATGATGAAAGGTAAAGTTCCATTTTGGTGGAACATCGATGAAATCAAAGAAGGCATAGCTCATGCCCTGGTCTTGGTCTGCCCAGATTTTTAAAAAAGATTTTATCATGTACATTTATGCTTCGGCTCGTATAGTGTCTGTTATACTGATGCAAAAAAATGCTAAAGGAGTTAAATATGCTATTGTCTTTATGAGTTGTCCCCTGAAGGATCACGAGATGAAGATGTCTCAAATTGAGAAACACACATGTGGTGGTATAGGTGGTAAAAAATTTCAGGTATTATATCCTGAACTCTCACACATTAGTCCTTATTTCTGACACTGCGATAAAGACCATTTTAACTCAACTAGAGTTAGGTAGTCACAAAGGCAATTGGATTTACAAGGTGCAAGAATATGATATGGAAATTAAGCCTACCAAGCTTGTGCGTGGGAGAGGTTTTTGTCAGCTGTGGACACTAAATCAAGACTTTGGGTATATATTTAGTCCTGATCACATACAACTATTCATATGATTCCTAAGTGATAAAATTACTAATTAACCACTGTCTTTGGCCTCTTTGATTTCTTTCAGGTTTTCTTCTTGGTCTTACACTCCTTCTTGCCCAATCTACCTTTTAATACTTTGGCATTTTTGACTTTGGACACCAACGCCTATGTGCCCCATCCCCTCTAGGTGCTCCCAAACTCTTTGTACATTGCTCGTATCTTTTGGGCCGCTTCTAGACATTTGGACATATCATTTCTTATTAGTCATATTTTTAGTGTTTAATTACAAAATTCAAGTGAGGGAATAATCTAAATACAAAGCTATGTGATCATAATAAAGGACCAAGCACTAATAATTTATTATCACCACCTAAGGTTGCATCTAAAGGCATTACAAGACCATCAAAGCATCCATCTAGCATCCATTCAAGGGAAAAGGGACTACATTTTTCTGCATACAATTCATAGGATGGGAAGGTCATTTTTCCATGCACACATCTACCTACATATTTTACATCTATCTACTTACTCTCTATCAAGTGCATCTCACATGAGAGCCACCTATGTCACGATTCTACACACACACACATGCATAACTACATGGAGTCTGAAATGTAGTGCAGTGCTAGGATCATAATTTCACTCAGTCGGGTGATAGTTGTGGTCACTACGAATCCCCATTTTCATGTTTTTAATTTTTAAAATTTGACGTGTTTTGGGGTTTTGTAGGTGCTCTTTCTTCTTGCAGATTTCAAGAAATCAATAACAAAGTACAATGACATATTAGAGATTAAAGGTGACACCTAGCGAACATATCACGACCTAGTGAAATTATTTTTCTGAGGTTTTGAGTAATCAAAGGTGCCTAGAATAGGTATCTAGTGCCCTAGGTGCCTTTGACCCTACATAGGCGCCCTAGTCCCAAAATTACTGAAACTTATGCATGTTTCTAGGTTCGATTGTGATGCTATGAGTTCCTATTCCAGTAGTTTTCTAGCTCAGCATACCTTTGGGATCATTGCAAATCAGCTAAGTCTTTTTATCTCTTCATTTGCAACTAGGGTTTTAAATTTAAATGCTTATTTACTTGGATCAAATATGTACTTAATTGTTTATATCATTGCGCTAGTACATATTTAGATTTAGGATTTATTTATTTCAATATCTGTTTAATCGTTTGGTGAACCCAAAGATTAAAACCTTTCCTTTTGAGTATTTATTCATCTTATCGAGTCATGGATCAATCTTATTATCATTATTTCACTCCAACTAAGGTTTATGACATTGTTACTACTGCTGTTGATTTCATGCAAGTTCATACTCAACATCCCCCTCTCTTTATTACGCCTATGGTTGATCCTATTATTAATGTAGTCACTACTCGCAACACTCGTCCTCCTACATCTACTCTCATTTCTATCCAACCACCTATTTATTCTACAAATCCTCCTGCTACTTCTAAGGGCTATGATATCATTGAGAAACTTAAGAATACACCGGACAAAATATCTCTCTATGACTTATTGCGTAATGCACCTGATTTTTGTCATACATTAGAGGCCTCCCTTCATTCTATTCACATTGAAATTGATATTTCTTTGGTGGCATTAACACACCTCATTCATTATCTCAAAAATATTCCACATGTTATATCATTTATTGATGAGGACATATCGCCATATACTATTCACAATCCATGTGCACCTTTGCTTATCACTATTTTCATTAGCACCATTTATATCAAGCGTGTACTAATTGACAATGGATCTATCATTAATTTATGTGCTCA
This sequence comes from Taxus chinensis, assembly GCA_019776745.2. Classification (NCBI taxonomy): domain Eukaryota; kingdom Viridiplantae; phylum Streptophyta; class Pinopsida; order Cupressales; family Taxaceae; genus Taxus; species Taxus chinensis. Next base: position 733,506,844 of record CM034154.1, on the reverse strand, counting down.
TTCCCTTTTTAAGAAAATGGCATTACATATAATCTAATTTCTAAAAATTCCACTCTCATTCGTGGTTATGATTCAACGACTTATACATGCTTAGGCACTATTGAACATTACTTATACAAGACAGGCCTAAAATTGTCCCTACAGAATTTTTTTATTATCGATGCCTCATTTCAGTTCAATATTTTGTTGGGTAGACCCTGGATTCATGCAATGCACATAGTACCATCTACTATTCATAAATGCGTTAAATTCTTACATGATGGCTATGAGCATAACATTGTTGCAGATCCTCATCCATTTAAATTCCATCAAATAGACCATATCACTACTCTGCCCATTCCTCCATTGCAAACTATCCCATACAGTAACATAAACACATATCATATTGATCAATCTAGTACTTCAAATCCTTCTTCTACCACTCTGAGCACTCCATCTATTTCCACTTATACTACTACTATCATTTCACCCATTGTGTGTGCTCCAATAAGTATTACTGCTCCACCCACTGAGGCTACTCTCTCTCATGCATCTAGTGCACCTCCTAACAACATCCATAATACTGCTATCTAGCATGAAAATTCCATCATTGATGATTTTGATGTGTTATCTTAGTTTTGAGTTTATGCCAAAACTATCAGATAACCCTACGAAATTTTTAAGTTGGTTTTTGCAAAATTGCCTTTATGAGAGATAATCGGGTTTCCGGGTTTCTCCGACAGGACAACATGTGTTTTAGATGTTTCATGTCTGGTGTTCCCCGAAACCCGAAACCCGTATCGACTAAGCTGAGTCGGGTTTGCGGACCTTCCGAACATCAGAGCATGCCTTCATCTAAGCATCATGCATCATGTCAATTGTTTCCCGCAACCTGAAACCCGAATTGCCTAAGTCCTTCATGTCGGGTTTTCGGAACTTTGAAACATCTAAGCATCATGCTTCATGTCAGTTGTTTTCCACAACCCGAAACCCGAATTGCTCTAAACACCTTTTTGTCAGGTTTTTAGACCTCCCGAGCATGCTGACATGGTGTTAATGCCGAGTTGTCGGGTGAGTTGGCACGTGCCAGCCGAAGTGTATTAATTACAAATTTTATTATATATATGCAGATTTCCACGTCATTTTTACAAGACGTATTTTTACCTCGTGGATTTTCGCGCATGCTTCTCCAACCTCGAAACCCGAAACTCGCTTGTGCCCGATTGAATTGCTCGTTCTCGATCTTTCCTTGCCCTGGTTTGAAGGTATTTCTCTCTTCATTCTTTGTTCATGGTTTTTTGTGGATTGATTATGTGAGGAATTCTTCCCATTTTCTTACCAGGTTTGTGGGGTTTTTTATCTTTTTCCTTTTGGGGTTGTTTTCTAAACTGGGTTTTTGTTTTAGGGTTTATCTCTTTGAAATTACCACTTTGTGTTATTTCCCCATAATGTTGTTGTAATTAAAATATGTTTGAGATATAAAATGATGAAGAAAAGAACTTGCATGTTCTAAAAACAACAAAAACCCTATTCCCTCTTTTCGGGTTTCGCAGGGTGCTGTGCAGTATCAAAAACCCGCAGTGTATCAAAAAGTTTGAAGTGTCGTGCTTTCTCAAGTTTCCGAAATCTTCAGAGTGCCAGGCTTTCTCAAGTTTCCGACATCTTCAGAGTGCCAGGCTTTCTCAAGTTTCCGACATCCTCAGTGTGCCGGGCTTTCTCAAATCTCCGACATCCTCAGTGCATCGGGTTTTCTGGACTCCTCGACATCCTCCTCAGTGTGTCGGGTTTTTTCAAGTTTCTGGCATCTCCAGTAGGTCGGGGTTTTCACAGTGTGCAACATCTCCTGATCTCCGAAACTCTTCTCCTTCGAAATCCCTCATGTTGGACTCTGGTCCATCACAAGAAAAGACTGAAAAGTCAGGAAGGATGAAATACAAGTTCAGAAAGGTGGAGTCTCCGCCATACATCGATTGCAATTATGACATCCGAGATACAGAGATCAGAAATATAGATATTGAGGATTTCTAGAGTAGGGTAAAGAGCTCTTCCCAAACTCCATGGATGAAGTCGATAGCCGATAGTGGCTTACCTCTTGCAGCGGGTTTTCCTATGGCTGCTCAGTGCCCTGAATTCATCTTAGCCTGTGCCTCGAGTTATGACTCTGCTTCTCGTTCTGTGAGAAACCAGGCGGGAGAGGTTGTGATCAAATTGGACGGAGGTTACTTCGATGACCTCCTCAAACTTCCCAATTTTGAAGAATATGGAGAGTTAGATATCAAGTCAGCTTAGAAAGCTTGGGATAACGATCAGGAAGATTGTATCAAGCATGTAAATAAGAAGTTCCTGATCAAAGCCAAACTGGTTGTCTCCAGATTCCCAAGACTTGTCCCCAGGAGTGATTTCATTCAGGAAATCAATGACATCATCACTCTTTTGAGTCGGGTTTTTAATTTATCCGAATCAAATGTGTTCCAAGGGTGGATGTATCAATTCATGATCACCATCAAGAAGAATCAACAAGGGATTGATTGGGGCACTCTCATTAGTAATGAGATAGATTCCCAAATGATAACAGTCTTGTCCACAAGGAAGTTTTATATGTCCTCATATGTCACCTATGCAGCGGCCGGGATGAGGAACTATCCCGAGTTGGACACTAAGGGAAGCAAGACGGTGGAACATGTTTATCAGCATTTCCCTCAACTGACAAGAAAAGGGTCTCAAGACCAATTCAGAAGGGTGAATGACACCTTCTTTTATGAAAACATCTGCAGGTTAAATCCTGAACTGAGGAAAACAAGAGTCTCAGATGAGGCCTGGGCTAAGGTTTCAAAGTGGGGTTGTGTCTTCTTACAGTTTAAGAAGTTCACATATCTACGGGTAGTCATGTACTCAGGAGATCCTTTCCGTCTGCCCCGATATCCAGGAGATAAACTGATCTTGATGGAATTGGTTAGGCAATTGTTGGATTTCCATAAGTTCCAACAAAGTAAACATAAGGCTGCTGTATCCTTCCCAATTTCTATTGGAAGATACACTTGTTTGATAGTGGTGAAAGCTAAAAATGTTGTCCATGAACTTCAAGACAAGTTGAAGAAGCATATGAAGCCCTGAGACGGGTTTGACATTTGAGGAGTCCTCAGGGCGTATGGAACCCTGCACCTGCACAGACCAAGCATAGAATACATCTGGATTGATCTACGTGATGAGGTTGCTGTTCGCAGAAAGGATCATAGCAGATTGACACTTGCTGAGATTCAAACACTTGAGCTTGCTAACTTACCGGAAGGTACTAGTGATAATGAAAGTGTTCTGGATCTTTCCTATGATGGATTGAATGAAGATCAATATGTCTTCCCACCTATTGATTGGTTTGTTAGTGAAAAAGCCTCCATTACAGACAGGTCGGTCTTGATTCTTGCGCGTACCAAAGCATGGCTCTCCTCTTGGGGAATGAGTTTTAAAGATGATAAGTTTTCAAAGTTGGTTCCTTCAGAGGCGGGACCCTCCAAAAAGGGAAAGGACAAAAGATCTTCTAAGGGGCCTATAAAGGTCAAATTTGTCAAAAAGAGAAAAGAAAGAGAAATCTCTTCAATTATTTCTTCAGTTGAAATGGTGAATGTGCCAGAATCACCAACACCACCAGAAATGGGAGAAATTTATTTGGAAGGAGATAGAAGCCAGCCTCTGTTTTCACCATTTGTTGATTGCCCATACTGAAGAGACCTTATCTCTTGCATCCCAGGCTTTGGAGTCTGAATCTGCGCCTCATCCCCCACAACCACTCCTACCTCCTCATTCTCCAACAACTTCTTCCATCATGGCCAGTATTTTTTCTGGACTTTCACCCCTCTCTGCAGGGACCCAAGTAATCACCAACATGCCCCCTCCTGTGCCTCTTTTTATTGAATCTGTTACCACATTGGTAACTATTCCCTCTTCGCTAGTAGAACCTTCTCCCCTTGAGAGTATGATACTGGCTTCTACAACAATGGCAACTCCCTCTGATACGCCGCAATGGCTACTCGAGCAAACTCTAAGGAAGAGGAAGGTGATTGTACCCATACCGACCTTTGATTTTAGCTCACTCAAGGCTACTACTACTAAATCGGCCAAGAAACCAAAGACAGTTTCAAGGGTTTTGGTGGACACTTCAGGGCATAAGTTCGCAGAGATCGCCACTCTCGCGACTGACAAAACCAAAGAGGACGTAACAACCTCTGATTATCAGATAACCAGGGTGGCTCTAGGAGAGGTGACAATGGAAGGAGCACAACAAGATGCGCGGGATGCCACAAACGTGTTGTGCCAGAAGTTAAAAGAAACAAAAGACAACAGAGATGAGCTTAAAGGAAAAGTGGAGCAGTTGATAGAGGTCTTGCTTAAGCTCTCAAAACCCCTCGAATCCATACCATCTTCTTCTGTCCCTGTCGGATTTGATTTCTCATCAGTGCCTACGATTGAGAAGATTAATAAAAAAGGAAGGGTGGTCGATGAATGGATCCAAAGGCTGCTCCAACAAGGGAAGGAAGTGATTCAAGACGTCGTGGAAGTCTATCAATCTTTGGGGAACAGTCAGAGTGATGGAGAGAAGATGGACGATGATTTATCTCAAGAAATTAGACATCTTGATTTGACTTATGAAGCTCTCCAGGTATTAAAGCAAATACCATCACATCTCTTGGTAGAAGAAGGCGTCATCCCACATGTGGATAAGCATTTCCAGCTGACTAAAGCCATCAGGTTCAGGGTGAAGATTCTCAACGAAGCCTGCGGTAAGTTGAGAGAATCAAGGGATAAATTGATTGATGGCAAAAGTGATCTGGAAGAAGAGTTGCTGAAGATTTGTCCTAAAGTATCAGTTGGAAACTCAGGCATCCTATCGGCCGATGATCTTTTCAAACAAGTCCAAGAGTCTGTTCAGCATGAACCAATGCACGGATTTGGTATTGAGATCATCGACCGGTTTGTAAGAATTGAACATTCTTTGGAGGCCTTGAGAAGGCTCAGCAAAAGGTTGAAAAAGCTTCCCGGTAGTGCTAGTGATACCCATGAAACCTGCGAAGTTTTGAATGATCATTCCACTGCGCCTGACGAAAACGAAATGCAAGGCATAATTCGAAAGTTCCAAGAATTTCGGAACAAATAGGCTCAGCTGGAGGAAGAGAAAGAGGAAGGAGAAAAAGATGACGATTCAGACTAAGTCCCGCTATTTCATGTCATTTCAATCTTGAATTTGACATGTATTTTTCATTTCTGTTTCATCACATAGGAAGCAAATTTTGACTTGTTCTCCTGCGTGAGAGTCAAGCAAAATAGAACTTTGTTTAAAGAACACTATTTTCTAGGATTTATCCTGTTTTCTCTCTACCCCTTTTATTATAAATAAGGGATGCTTATGCATTCCAAAGGGTCGAGATTTTTGGAATATTCGGAGCTATTGGAAAGAAGAAAAACTTTGTGTTTTCGTTCAATCATTTTGAAGAATAGGAGTTAATATTATTTGTGTTGTGGGATATATCTTTCTTAAGACATTGTTCTTACGTTCATGATCTTAAGCTATTCTTTGCGTAGCATCTTAGTGTTTCTAATCATCTCAGACATTATATTTATGATCTAAAGCTCGTATGATTATTTCGTGCTCTGTGTTTACTCGAAAGAAAATACGTTTCTCTCATTTCCTTTCCATTGTGCTTCTTTCATTGTAATAGTTTCCTACCCAGTTCATTTATGAAATAAATACCTTTGAATCATGTGAATGTGGAATTTGGGATTCTATCCCAACCCCCAATGGTTAGATTAGTGTGAATACTGTATATATTGTTTTTGCTGTGTTTTAGATTAGTAATAAGCAGGCAGCCTCACTTGTCTTTGAGGAGGGATTTAATCCCATATACTGTGGTTGAACCTCATATTTTGGGTTGACAAAATATCCAACCAACATGATGATGAGGTTGATATTGTTGAGATCACTGATGAAATTTTTTGCAATCTTAATGTTCACTCCTATCATTGTAAGAAGGTAATTCATATGTGCAATGAGACGTTTGGTTGTTGTTAGCCCTGGTTGGGAATACCAATTTAGAAACCACCGCGCCACACTACAAAAAAAAACATACTCACCACTCAACTCGAAACGAATGTAACCGATTTTAGGTCGCGGGGTACCGCTTACCCGTTCTGCGCGCGGTACTAACGAAGCCATTCGGCCCCGGTCAACCCAGTTTTGAAGCTGGTGTGGGGCGAGGGGATTGCTACGACCACGGGAGGGGTTTGCAACGCGGGCCCCGGGCACCCTCGCAAAGACAGGAGTAAAGGGCTCGTGCGTACTGGCGTTGAAAAAGCCAGCGGGGGTGGGGCCCCGCCGGGCCGCCCTGGGGTTCTCGCGGTAGGTCGGGGCCGGCGCTTGGATGTCCCCTCGGTTGGATTAACTGTCCGCTTTCTCCACCAAGCCCAGATACTTATGCGGACCCCCCTCCCGCGCGCCCCGCCAGCCACGTCCGACACCCAAACGCGTATCCCTAAACCCACAACAATCAACTAGCAAACCTCAACTTTCAGCGGCCCGAACAAAAACAACCAAAACCCCAAACTCAACACCCACCACTTTCACACCCCACCCCTCCAAACGTTTAGACGCACCTAATCTCCAGCCCCACACCCTTCATCGAGAAACTCACCTTTGGAGGAGTGTCAGACCGGGGAGGAACCTTTAACTTTGTGGCACCCCGGAATTTGCCCTTTGAGAGCGGAGCTTCCAGGCCACTATGGCTCCACAGTGGATTCGGCTGCACCCCACGCAGCCTCCCCCCGCCCCCCCCGCCCATGCGCAACCCCCACTCACCCCGCACTCTCAACACTTCCATCCGATCCACACGGCAACCTGTCACCCCTTTGGACCAGGCGACCCAGAGAACATGTCTCCCCGTTAGGCCTGGCTACTGGGTACACCCCTGTGGGCCCTTGTCGGCCCACGATCGGGCACCAAGCCCCCCCGGCTAGGGTCTGTCCATACTCTAGACATTGTTTAAACTTATCATGGGAAATTTACATCTACACCTTTTAATTTCACATGCACACTTTTCATGAATAAATCTTATTGGCATCATATTCTATTGGATCTTACTTACTTTGATATTGTTTGCACATATGATTGTTTGACTTGGCTTGTATTTACACTTAATGATATCTTACCACCACCTAATTCACCCCATCTCTACCATGGATGTGTCCATATTACGGTTGCCTATGGTCTTCATGTCTTCTATCTAACAATATTTGTGGCACGCGCTCCTCGCACTTCTCCACTAACACTTAGGAAATCTTGGCTGGATTACATTGGGGCACTTTAGATCCTAACCATACTAGCATCACTTTACCTATGCCTTCTGGCCATGTTTCTATCTACAATGATTCATTTCTTAGCTATTCACAAAATATCCTTCATTGGTATGCACATGGTTGACCACTACCTCCTTTCACTGATGAAGAATATGCAATGGGCATGTATAATCTTCTCTGCAATGGATCTTTACATGATCAACCACATACTATAGCTTATCAAGTCTCATATGCATCACCATTCAGTTTTGACCATGAAAATGGTGAACTCTTAGACGATGTTACTTGATCATACTTATAATCATTCAATTGGGGGGTATCATGCTTACTTTACACCCCAATCTAGCATTGTCAAGTGTATTACACTTTTTCTATGTCAATTCTTTAGTCACATATAGTCGTTCACACATGATTTGCACATCTTCATTACCTAATGACGCACTCTTGTGCTATGGTTCACACTTGACTATTGAGGGCTCCCTACATTCATGAACCTCACATCACATCACATGATACGTTTCACACTCAACGCATTCATGAAATATCTTTCTAGTGCACATTCATCATGACACACTACCCTATGACGTACTCTAGTTACATGGTTCACACTCAACTGCTGAGGGTCTCAATCTAAAATGAACCTCACCACACTCACTCACTCTCACCACTCTACCCTTTATTGATCATATCTTTCTAGACAATAGTTTAAAAAATTTCCCGATGATGCACTCTTGTTCTATGGTTCATTCTTGACTTCTTAGGGGGCATTTATAAATGAACCTCATCTCATGCATACTCAGTCACACTTGCTTGGGGGGAAAACTACTCTCATCACACTCACTCTGCATTCCATTCCATTTCGTACTCACAAAATATTGCATATCTTAGTTACACATTATTCTTGCTTACTTATTTTCACATGTACACTTTTCTTACTATGTTAGCTAGATACATTGTATGTCATAATATTTATCATACACACATGCAAATTCACTTGAATTCTAATTGTGACCACATAATTTACACTGATCGTTACACACAAAATGGATGTTTGACACTGTACCTCTTACCAGTCCCACAGTAAGCTCCTGGAGGCATCCACTTTTGTAAACATCACATGTGTTATTGTTTCATTTTATATTACTTTTTGTTCATACTAACACTACTATATCAGATCATGCACCTTTCGACATACTTTTTATCTCTCTAACATGTTAATGGTTGCTTTATGTGAAACAATTTTTTTGTAGGAACTATTTGTTACCATGGTTGTCTTATATCTTGTTTGTCACAATTTTTCATTGCTTGCTATTGTATGTCATTGTTTGTTGGCTCTACCCTTTGTGTTGTGTGCACACTATATGGTTTTGGCCATTTTGGTCTCGATTTTCTTGTGACATCATGAGTGATGTCCCATGTTTATAACCCATTTTTTGTGTTTTATATTGTCTTCTTGCTTGTTAGTTTACATATTGTCGTTTGTATGCGTGTTTATCTTGTAAGCACTAACACTTGTTTCCAGCCAATTTATTTGCATGTGCCTTGGTTTCTACCAAGCACATTCCCTTCCCCCATGTAGGGCATCAATTCAAGTTCAACATCTAGTCCTCCTTTGGGATGCATAATCTTAGCGACATCACATGCAAACCAAAATAGGGGGGCATCATTAGGTGAATTAGTCACCCATACAATAGTTCACAGTCACAATTCAGTACCGGTACAACACAGTATTCAGTCTCAACAACGGCCCAAAAAATTGACTTGGGACTTAAGAACAACATAGATAGCAATGACCAGACATAGACAGTAGCAGATGGGTTCCCCTGACCCTTCCTAGGCGCCTGTGACCTAGAGGCTAGTTACACAATTTTTCTTAGTTTGGCATAGTTCATAGTAGTTTACACAACAAATTTTATAGGACAGATTGTCCTTCAATAATCGGCATGCATGCATTACACCTTATTTTCTACTTTTGCATTGGATTGGATTGGATTGGACTAGATTGGATTTTCACACACCATCTGCAGTGGTGTTTACTCTTTGGGAAGCAGTCAAAGGTTGGAGAATAAATATATACATTTATCCCTACACTTCTTCTGTACTTGGCGCAACTAACGTGAGATCTCCCAAAAAACTCGCACTGGGCACAACTGGTGTGAGATCACCCAAAAAACATGTTCTTCTACAACATCTACAAGATCCTTTCTATCTTTTTCACTTATCATGGATCAGGTGCACATGTTTCATTTCACATTTTTACATACTTTTTATGAGTTTTGATTGAATTTTTCATATACACGTATTTGATTACTTGTCCATTCTTCTCTTTTGCAGGTCCGTCCTTATGGGAAGTGGTAATCACATCAATAAAACATCAAGCTACATTGACAATAGATATAATGTGACATCTACACACTCTCTCACCCTAGGGTCATCATCATCATTTTCAATTCCTCTTCTCTGGCATCCATGCTTCATATTTTTATCACTCCATGATTTTTATTGTCTCATCGAAACACTTTTCACCATCAATCTACATGGTTATCAAGTATGCATCCCTTATATACTTTATGTTACTAAGAATTCACTTAGCAACACAAAGTGGGGGAAAATGTAGATACTAAATCATGCACTTTGGGTATTTATCTAGCCCTCATCACATACTACTATTCATATAATTTCTAAGCGGTAAAAGTAGTAATTAACCATTTTCATTGGCCTCTTATTTTGCTTTCTAGTTTTTTTCTTGGTCTTACACTCCTTCTTGCCCAGTTTGTCTTTTCATACTTTGGCATTTCTGACTCTGCACACCAGTTTCCAACCAGGATGTCAGCTTTGAGGTGTCCCTATCCCCTCTGGGTGCCCTTGACCTCTTTGTACTTTTATCACATCTTTTGGGTCTCTTCTAGTCGTTTGGGAATCTCATTTCTTACTAGTTGACCTTTTAGTGGTTAATTATGAAATTCAAATAAGGGAATCATATAAATACAAAAATATGTGATCCTAATAAAGGACCAAACACTAAGCATTTATTATCACCACTCCATCTAGCATCCATTCAAGGGACAAGGGACTAAATTTTTTAGCATACACTTTATAGGAGGGGAAGTTTATTTTTCCATGCACACATCTACTTGCATCTTTTACATCTAGATACTTGTTTTATATCAAGTGTGAATAACACAAGAGCCACCTAAAGCATGATTCTACACACACAGTGATCCAAAAATGGATCAGGAGATTCCTAATTCTATGTATTCTCTATATTTGATACTTTCTCTATAGGTTCTCAGGTATTTCTTTCTTTAAAAGATGGTCTTTTCAAGATGGGGGTGATCTGAACACCTTCAAATTAAGTTCCAAGAAATTATTGTTATGTTTTAGGGATTTTGTAGGTGACAGTTACATAACCGCCCCAGTGGTTATGTAACCACCACTCTGCATAGAGCGGCAGTTGCGCAATCACCGATCTGCACAGAGTGGTGGTTGTGCAACCACCAGTTTGCATAGAGCGGCGGTCATGTATGATACGGTTCCAGAATTTGGGATCCAAATAGTTGCAAATGTTTGAGCTTCCCAATCGATTCATTTCACCTTTCCACACATCCCTGAGTAGATCATCTATAAATACAATATTTTAAAAGGATTCTAGCAAGTGATTTTGGGTGAATTCTATTGTGAGAAAAGTTGGAATTATTTGTCGTTAGTTCATTTGCGAAGAGTTCTTCATTTTTTCAAAGATTGTGAGCAATTAGATGTAATAAGAGAGAGCCTTAATCCTTCTATAAGGACATCTATTGCCAGTCAGTTATATTATTGGAGAATTATATAGTGAAGGGGAGAAAATTCGCTCACCCATTAGAATTCTTCCCACATTGGGTTTCTCCAAGATAAACCTTATCTCCTTTTATATCTATTTTTTGAGATTTCAGTATAATTATGTGTCATTATTGCACATTATCTTGGTTAAAAAATAAATCAACATATTTCATTCATTTTCCACAAGCATAGTGATATTTTTATTGTTAGAATTAAATAGTTTACAGATCATATTGGTATCAAGCAATTAAGATTTTAGTTTTTGTGTGGTTAACGTGTATTGATATTGTAGTTAGATGCCCCTTACCCAAAAGGGAAAAGAAAGTGGTGAAGGTAGCCTTATTCCTTTTGAAGAAAATATTTCTACAAGAAAGTGGAAGCAAGGAATTTGAGATATGGCTTGTAGAGAAGAAGCAGATGATAGTGGTGAAGAGCGTTTCTATAAGTTGGAGGTAAATGTGGGGATTATTTCCTTGTCCATAGGGAAATTGAAGTCCATCATGGGATTACTCATGGATAAACTTGGTGTTCCAAACGAGACACCAGAAGACCATGAAGAAGAGGTTTGTGAAGAAACGTTGTCCCATGCCATTCCCACACCTCCTCCATTCAAAGCAGAGGAAAAGATAGAAATTCATCCTTATGATGGAGACGTGAATGTTGAGAAGCTAGGCCATTAGATAGCTCAACTAGAGGTATATTTTAGTTTGCATCAAATTAATGAAAGTTAGCATAATTCTTTTGATTGGTTAAAATTAACCAAACATGCTTTAACTTGGTTTGAAATATATGTTCATACGTTGGTTTTTAAGAAGCTTCCTACAATTACTGAGTGGGATGTTTTTAATAATCTAATAAAAATTTAGTTTTATCTGATTTGTTAAGAGGAAGAGAGGTCCATGTATTGGCAGTATCTTAGGAAGAAACAAGGCCAAAATGTGCACGAGTATACCAGGGAGTTCTGGAAGAAAGCTATTCAGATGGGAAAGGATGTAGCAGATAGGGACCTATTGGTGAAGTATATTGGTGGACTCCATAGCCACTTAAGGACAACTATTATCTTGGCCAATCTGATCGATGTAGATGAAGCTTGTACAAAAGCTCACTACTTAGAGATGGACAAGAAAAAAAATTCATCTACCTCTCAACATGCTTCGAATAAATAAGGTGACACCAAATAGAAGGATAAAGGAAAAGGAGAGGGTAAGAAAAATGCTACTTCTAATTCTAAAAAGGATACTAAAATTCATTGTGGGCATTATGATGTTGACACTTATTCTGAGGGAAAATGTTGGAAGCTCCACCCAGAATTACACCCCTTGAAAAACAAGAAAAATAAGAAGAAGATCATGGCTTCCCTCCAAGGAGAGGAAGTATTTTGAAGCAAAAGGTGGATGAGACTATGCGTTGTGCCTCCATATGTAGAGAGGTGTGTTTGGGTAGTAATAGTGTTGTTCAATAAAATGATCTAACGAAGATTTTTCATTTAAAAATTCAAGTGAAGAAAACTAAGGTGGATAATATTTTTGATACATGTTCTCAAGCTAATGTGATTAGTAAAGAGTTAGTGGAAAGAATACAGTTGGAAACATAAAATTAGCCAAGTTCATATTATTTGGGCTGGGTAAAGAAAGGTGTAGACATCAAGGTTACTTAGCAGTGTAAGATCACTTTTAGTAGTGAAAAAAAATTTATTGATGAAGGTATTGTAGATGTTTTTCCCCTTGATGTGTGTGGTGTAGTTTTTGGTATCCCATATATGTATATCAGGGATTCTATCTTCGTGGGGAGAGCTAACCAATACATTTTGGTGAAGGATGGTAAGAGATACATCATTTAAGCCTATTTAGGAGATTCAAATATATCTTTGATAAGTACCAACGAAGCCTGGAAGCTTATTAATGCTAGTGGTAAATTTGCATTACTTTTGTTGAGGGATATGCCTGATGATGAGATTGTTACATCTAAAACCACTTGTAACATGTTTTCTAATAAAGAGTAGACATAGATAGCAGAGTTGGTTCAATAGTTTAGAGAAGTATTTCAGGAACCTACATGGCTTCCCCTAGTTAGGGAAATCGAGCACAAGATCCACTTGCTACCCGATTATCTACTTCCAAACTTGGGATTATATAGGTAATCTTTGAAAGATGTTAATGAGGTAAAAAAATAGTTGCAGTATTTTATTGAATAAGGTATAATTTGTCCTAGCACTTCTCCATGTGGTTCTCCTATTGTTTTAGTACCAAAGAAAGATGGTTCATGGGGAATGTGTGTTGATTATAGAACTTTAAATAAAAGAACAATCAAGAATATGTACCCTCTTCCTCGCATTGATGATTTATTACATTAGTTACAACATGCTAAATATTTTAATAAGCTTGATTTGAAGTCTAGATATCATCAAGTGTGGATTAAGGAAGAGGACATTTGAAATAAAACATTCAAGACCAAGCAAGAGTTATGAATGGTTGGTACTACTGTTCGGGCTATGCAATGCACTAGCTACCTTCATGAGATTGATGACTGAGGTAATGAGGCCATTTATTGATTTCTCTTTTATTGTGTATTTGGATGACATTCTGATTTTTAGCATAACTTTTGAAGAGTATATTGATCATCTACATCAAGTTTTGCGAGTTCTTAAGGAGAACTTACTTGTGTTAAATGAAAAGAAGTGCGAGTTTTGATAACAATTGCTTGTCTTTTGGGGACATCTGGTTGGAGATGGAGAGATAAGGACTGATCTGGAAAAGATTGAGGTCATTCAAAACTAGATGACACCATCAAGTTTGACAGAGACCAGGATTTTGTGTGAGCAATTTAGTATTTACGGAAGTTCATTAAGAATTTCTCTTCAATAGTAGCGCCAATACATTCAGTGAAAATAGGGGGTAAGACATTTAATTGGGGCAAGAAACATCATATTGCTTTTGAAATATTTAAATATAAAATTATTCATGCTCTAGTTTTGGCATTACCTAACTTACATTTGCCCTTTAAAGTGGAAAACGATGCCATTGAATATGCTATGGGGGTTGTCCTACTTCAGGGAGGTAGGTTGGTATGTTATCACTGTGAATTTTTTCACGGTGTAATTATGAATTATTGTACTTATGACAAGGAATTGTATGCTCTTGTTCAAGTAGTAAAAAAATGGAAACATTATTTGATGGGTAAGGAAACTATCATCCACATGGATCATCAACCTCTCTAATATATTTTGGCTCAAAGAAAACTTCAGCAAGCTAGACATTATAAATGGATGGGTTTATTACAACAATTTCATTTAATTATTAAATAAAAGAATGGTGTGACTAACAATTTAGCTTATATGTTATCTAAACCTCCTTTTCTCTCATCTATGGGCACATTAACTCTTCTTGAGCCTTTTTTGTGTGAAGCATATCAAGAAGGTTATGAGCATGATCCATATTTTGTAGATATTATTCTGTAGAAACCTCCAAGCGATGGATTTGAACCTAGAGGAGAATACTATTTACAAGATGGTTTTCTCTACAAGAATGAGAGAAATTGTGTGCCTAAGGGGAAAGAGTACACTTGATGAGAGAAGCACAGACGTCCATGGTAGCTAGAAACTTTGGTGTGACAAAGACTATAATGCACTTACAAAGATATGTGTATTGGCCAAACATGCAAGCCAAAGTTGCTAAATTCATCAAGGGTTGTGTCTTATGCAGTACAAATAAGACTAATAATAGGAAGTTGGGGTTATATATATGTCATTGTCAGTTCTTTCCCAACCATGGGAAAATGTCTCCATGGATATTGTGGGCAGTTTTCCTACCTCCAAAAAAGGTCATGATTATATATTTGTAATTGTAGATCGATTTAGCAAAATGTTTATTCATATTCCTTGTAAAAATACCATTAAGGTCAGTGACTCAGCTGAGTTATTTTTTTCTAATTTGTGGGTTCACTTCGGTTTACATATTTCTATTGTGTCAGACAGGGAATCACCGTTCGTAGGGAAATTTTGGTCTACTTTGTGGGAAAAGATAGATATGAAGCTAAAGAGGTCTACCTCTTTTCATCCAAAAAAAGATGGGAAAATAGAAGTGGTGAATCATACCTTGGTCCAAATCTTAGGAGGGTACAACAGAAAAAATTTGAGGACCTGGGATGAGAACTTGGTGTATATCTAGTGATGAGCATCATTGATACTCATTCTTTAATTATATTATATTTGTCAATCCAAGGCGGTGAGCATTGTTGTTTGCAACAAAGAGCATGGTCGGAATTATTCTCAGCACGTACTTAAGAACGAATTAACTAAATAATATACTAACTGTAATTATGAAATGGAATGCATTGGAAGAAAAAGAATATTAAAGACATAATTTAAAGGTACAAAAAAAATTCAATTTTGGAATCTTAAATAAATGCATAATAACAAAAAGGAAACAATAGTAAAATCTCCCTTCTCGCTAGGGAGGAATGACACTTTCTCGTTCCATTTGATCATGTTTAGCATCCAAAGTTACACAAAAAAATTCCCCCCTGAATCTATAATTTTATTAAATTAAAAGAACTTCCTTTTACAATGATAAACTAATTGAACTGAACTCTGAATTTAAATATATTAGTTCTTTTATACCAGAGTAGTCCTAGTTCCTCTAGATATCACCTACTTAACTAGATGCTAACTAAAAAAATGACTAACTATTCAAAGAATTAGAGTTGTGGAAGGAGTCTTCTATGTAATTCTTGTAACTACAGAGGAGACCCGAAATTGACTCCTTTCAGGGAGTCAATCGGCACTGGAAGATATTGTAGATCTTAGATTGATTCTAGAGAATCACGGTGATCATAAATTCATAAGTGTCTGTCTTCATCATGTTTCCAAGAAATTACAATTGAACAGAGGGTGACTAGACCTCATAATCTACATGAATGTAGGTTGATAAAGTGGCACATGTTTCATGCTCATGTCATTATCCTGCCAGATGTGTCAACTTATATTTCAGCCATACGAGTTATTCATCTCCTCTACACAAGTTCCTTCTTTTAAGGAAATTTTAATTAATGATTTGGATGAGTACCGCACTCCATGACGAGTCATGCGCTATAAGGCAAGTCTTATGCCATTGCACCAACAAGTCCTGTGCTAGTATGCAATTAAATCTTGTGATGACTCAACACATGATTTTCTAAATATATTATTAACACTCATAAAAGAGTTCATTTAGCCATATTTAAAGAAACAATAACAAGAATATGCACAACATTTCCTTCCAAAACATAACAAAATATTAATTATAAACTGCCAATATTATAATCATGCAACATGAGATAAAAATATATAGGGTTTCACATGGGTTTACTCATGAAAAAATAGGGTTTCATCACCCCCTAGACTTAATATTTAATAGGTCCTCTTACTACCTATTCAGTTGTTCCAGTATCCCTTGAACAAATATACTCATTGGTTAATGTTTTCTGGGTTTATTGAATTCAGTATTACAGAACCCAAATAAATCAGCAACTAACTTTCTTGAAGTGTTATAACTACCCCCTGACTGATCAGTTGTGGAATCCCACCATGGTACTGGTGAAATGACTAATGGAGGCATATACCGCATCTAAATCCACTTCTACTGCATCTCTAAAATAATTTTACAAAGGTCCTTGGCCCTTTTTAGTGACCAAATGAAGGTTAGTGAGTGAAATCACCTCCTTTTTCTTATAATGTTCTACAAGAATTTGATACCTTACTTGAGAAGAAATAAAATTTACATTGAACATTAGGAGTACTTGCTCCCTAAAATTTCTCACACAAGCTCTCAGGATATCTTTTTACCGGTCCACCAATAGTAAACAATATACTTGAGACCAAAATTTATTCAAGAACTGAATGGGGGGTAGGAAGATCATGCCTCATTAAGAGGCCTATATTAAAATCTAATTGGAAAAATTTTTCCCTTTGTTACATCCATTGAGACTAGTGCTTCAAAGTAGATATAAATACTCTTAGTTTTACTTCACCCACATTGAAATTTATGGGGATCTCAATATGCTCAGGAAGAGGAAATTTGTGAAACATAAAATTTATAGAGGAGGTTCTTTTCAACATCACTTCCTGATGCATAAACACCAAAACATTTCCTATCATCTTCAAACTAAATATCCTACATAGCACAGGCTCTAGAGATATTCCATTTTAGAAATTTTTCTTTAAAAAATAATGTATAAAAATTGAAAAGGGGGTATGCATGAAAGAACTTGATCATATAATCGAGAAATAGTAACAACATCCTATTTGGAAAATTTATTTCATCCCTTCAAAGCCTTATTCTCATTAGCAACTACTCTGATCCTATAACATTCTTCCATCCATTTAACCATTCCCTTCAAGATAATAATTTGGGGCAAAACCAAGTCTGTCTGAGTTGTATTCTCTTCAGTGACCACATGATTTATTTCTTACCTATTTTCTTACAAAAATGCAAGGGATGAATTCACCTCATATGTTTTGGCCAAAAGGGAATGGACTTGTTGTTATTATTCTTCAAGGGCATGTTGGAGTTGAAGAGTTTCCTCTTCTTTATCCTCTATAGTTTGATTTAACTTTTAAATCTTCTAATTGTTATCAGCCTCCAACTAGAAGAAACTGGTTTCCTTAGTTTCAAGAAGGAGCTGGAGATTTGTAATTCTCTCGTAAGCTATTTGTAGCTTAAATTAAATTTTAACCAGGGACAATACTCGTCGCATAATTATGTCAGAGTCAAGGGGGAGAACTAGGTTATCCTATCACCATATGTGACTTATCTTTATCTAAAACAGTGGCTGAAGTGTTATAAACTTATTTTCTTAGTAATAGGGATAGCAGGTGATACATATTGAGGGGAAGACACAGGTGGCGTCTTGAGTAGGGTTTGCATAATGGTTGATGCTTCCTATTCTTTCTGACATAGAATATTTTCAGTTGGTGTTTCATTGAGATATTGGGCATGCCTAGAGGTCCTAGGGAATTTATTTTGTCTTTTTGAAGTGGAGGGATTCTACTTCAGGACCAATTCAAGACTCTAGTGCACACTTCTTATGGAATTTCAACTATTTCTTAGGGCCATACCTCTTCCTAAAAAAATTGATGTTTGCAAATAAAATTAATTAGGCCTTGGAATTTTAGGTAGGGAGGCCCTCCATCGGAATTTTTTAGTGGCCGAGTAACCAAAATCATACAAAAACAAAGAATTATTTTTTTGCTTGCATTTAGTTTTTTCATGGCAAAGGTGTATCATAATTCTCAACACAGGTCCAAACATGATCTCATATTGTCCTTCATAAGTGAAATATTTTATTACCCATTTAGCCACTCCTACCTAAGGCTTAGAAAGAGTGTTTCTTTTCATACATTTTTCTTTCCCCTTGTTGTCCACTACTAATTCTAATTTTTCATGTTTTACTAACTGAAAACCTTTTAATAATTTCAAAATACAATGTCTTATTACTGACTGCTTCACCTTCCTCGGGGTATACTAGAAAGATGACTAATTACATTGAGAATGAATGGGATTTTCTTACCTTGTACAGTAGAGCATCCTTCCTCCATGTTTTTGGTGAACTAATCTATCATTTTTTGTGTTGAATTCTTCATATAAAAGCAACAAATCAAGCCACCCTTCCTTTTGAACAATTTCAACTAATTTTTCATCAGCCAACAGTTCTACTAAATTAGTTAGTTCATGCCTTAGCCTAGGCCCCATAACTAGTGTGTAGAGAAAGTAATCTAAATATAGATGGGAAAAATAATAGGTAGGCAATGCTTGTAGAGATGGAAGTAGGCATATGAATGGGATGGGTAGTAGTGCAGGAGGGCAAGACCAAAATTTGGAAAGTGATAGGGGAGGAGAAATGGTTACAAATAAAACAACTGAATTGAGAAAGGTTTATCAAATCATAATGTGATAATGATAGTTATTAGGTACTGTGTGGTGATTATTATAGAGGTTGTTGGACCCCTAAGAGATGTTAAGTATAAGCGGCAAATGAGCATTTTGATGTGCAAGATTTGGGCGCAAATGCACACACGAAAGTAGAACAAACAACACGCGAAGGCTCGTGATCAGAGCCTAATACATTTGAGACTTAGCCACACTTTGGTAGAAGTGGGAGATGAATGGTTGGAGTAGTGGCCAAGAAAGGTTTTGGAGATAAGAATAGAGCATGAAGACTTAAAATTTAAGTAAAATGTATTTTGGGATAGATCTCATGTGAAGGAAGTCAAAAAATCATGCACAACATTGGGCTAATAATAGGATCTGAATTGAAGTTATCTATAGGAGATCTATTATTAGAATAAAATTGCATGCTTTTGTATTTATCTTGTAGCGGTGCACATGGCTATTCTTAGCATGTAACCTATTTTGAGGATGCATAGGTAGTGAAGGGAAATTCACCATCCCTATATGTGTGTGTGTATTATCTTCATAGTTTTAGTAGTTCTATGATTGTGATAGAGTTATGTTGTTAGTTTATGTGTGCGCATGACTCATGGTGACATTCTTTTGTCTATATTCAAATTTTGTGTTTTGGAGTGATTAATACAAGGATTTATGTGGTTGGATAATGGTTATTGATATTACTATAGATGGATCTTATATGGTGAATCTGGTATTAATTCTTATCTGATTCTTTATGCACTATAGTTAAGATCTATATCTATTTATGGATTATCCTTGCATGTTTGTTATGGATCTATAAAATATGTGTGTTTATCATGCTAACTCATTAAAAAAGCTGTTATAAAAGTGATGTGGACCTTGGTACCTACATTCAACCTATTTATTATTTGCAAGGATGTTGCATGAAATACTAGTGAATTTGGATAGCATTGCATTGTGTTTAGAGGAAGAGTTTTCTAAACAATTTAACATTTTGTTTGATGCATGATCTCATGATCTCTATGAGACATTCTTTTCTTATTTCCCTATAGATTTGTATGAGTGGATAGTAGCATATGCATCAAAGAGAAATTGGAGGTATAGAGCACTTGTTTGGATGCAGGAAGATTACCATAATTTGCATGATGTCGATTTAACTTGGAAATGCATTGTGGATCATTGGTGGAGTGGTGTTTTACAGAGTTACACCTTGGATTCCATTGTTTCTAACTATTCATGTCTAGAGGTTGTCGAGTTCTAGTTCCTACGTGAACCCAGGGGATCTTATTTGCATGTTATCCCTTTAGCAATTAAGATCTTGATTGTAACTTTTGATCTAGAAGTGTGACCTATGGCTAGCTAAATCCCACCACGCATCGGGGATAGGAGTAAGCGTGGTGAAATATGGAAGACCTGGCATCATAGAGGAAGAGAGAGAAGAAAGGAAGCTTAAGTTTAATGAAGCACGTGAGAGGGACTTGGGGAAGCAATGTGATGTTGCAGAATGTATGGTGTTGCGGAGAGAGATGGCTCGTGAAGGATTTGGAGCTCACATGGAAGACATGGAGCTGGAGCATATGGTACTCCCCCATTTGGGTAATAATGGTAGAGAAATCCTCTTCAAATTCAGATGAGGGTGCGTATGAGGAAATATTAAGGACCATGTGCATGCATCTGATCCCACTTGGCGACCTAGCCCCTACGCTTGGTGTTCCAGTTTCTCAGATAGTTAGTGATAATTAGGCTAGTGTATGTGTTTCAATGACGACAAGTAGATTTCATTTTCCATTAAATTTAGGAGTTAATCAGATAGTGAATTCATCTATGGAGGTGCAGAAATCATCTACATTATTTGGGGTCCATTTGGAGGTATATTTTCTAGCATGTCATCAGCACAGAGCATGGGTGCGCAGAATCGTTGGTATTATGTATGGGAGTAGCACAACTTTACAGACCGTGGGAGTTTAATTTAGTACAACTATTGGGACACAAGGCAACTATATCCTCTATTCTGGTGCCCACTACAAGAAGGGATCAGGAGGATCATTTGGTTTGGGATCTAGTGGATCTAGAGGTGGATGGAATACAGGAGGTAATACAGGTTCTGGATCATCTGGGCATGGACCCGCACAAACCCCAAAAAGTTTACTACGAGATGTCTCTTTGCCTACCAAAATACAAGGAATTGAATATTCAGTAGAGAACGTGCATATATGTGAGATACTATGGCACGCTAAGGGGATCAAGACTCCTGAGTGCAAGGAAAGTTAGTTTTCTACTACTTTATAAGGGCGCATGCATAGTTGGTACAAGAAGTATGATCCAAACCAAACTTGTGTAGACTATACCGTAATGCATGATGCTTTCTTAGTAGAGTTCCATATACCTAATTTTGAACAGAAGATGAATCAGCATGTTGAAGGACATTAAGTACGACATGGCTATGAAAGTATAGGGAGTATGATGCTCACTTTAAAAAAATTCTATCAAATTTGTCCTATGATATTCATCCTAGTCAACATGCTCAATGGTTCTTTGGAGGTTTGATCACACCTTTTAGAAGGGAACTCTCACATAATAATTTTACAGACCCGCACAAGGCACTTCAGGAAGATTTACACATTGAGGAAGTTGGGAGCGTAGACTTTGGAGTTAGCCCATTTTTGGAAGCTCAGATTGCATCTATGGAAAAAACAGTTGGAAAAAAATCAGCTAATTCAGCCCAT
Source organism: Taxus chinensis (assembly GCA_019776745.2). NCBI lineage: Eukaryota > Viridiplantae > Streptophyta > Pinopsida > Cupressales > Taxaceae > Taxus > Taxus chinensis. The sequence goes on along the minus strand of CM034154.1, from coordinate 733,485,075 downwards.
GAGGCGTGCAATGGTATTTGGTGTATGGATTGTGAGGTAAAAGGACATACTAAGGATAGTTTCCCTCATAAATCAATGTGCAAGCCATGTTTTTGGATTGTGAGATCTGTCATTTAGATCATGATTTAAGTAGGTGCCCCCTATTATAGTGCGTGATAAGGAAGAACGTGTCTTATTACTGTAAGATTTGTAAGTCTACCACTCATGATACAAAGAATTATATATTGATTGATCATATTCATGATGTCATTGAAACTAGTGTATGTCAGACCAGTGTTGTAAAACAATTTTAAGGAACAAGGTGAAGATCATAATCATAATCACAATGAAGGGCGCTCTGATGGAAGGGGTAAAGGCTGCTGGAGGATTAAGAGGCTGATGGAGGTGGGGAACATGTTAGAGGTAGAGGTTACCTTGGTGGAGGATTTGAAATGCCCGGATTTATATGAGCATATGAGAAAACAACACAAGAAGGATAAGGGCACAAGAATGGTTAGAGTGCAACGTGCTATGGAAGATCAGTGGATGTTGAAGTTAGTACCTTACCCTGAGAAATAGGTATTGGTTAATTCCTCATGAGGAAGAAGAAACATGTTATAACATAGGAAGTATTGGTAAAGTCCCCTGATCATTATAGAATAGAATAAGATTGCAATGAAAAGAGGGACGAAAGCCTCACAAATATTATTGATCATGAAATCAGATTACTAACAATGCAAGAGCTGTAATATTTATTTATTAGACAGCCTCTATGGATGACAGAAAGCAGACACCAACTACGTGATAAGACCCATCTCAATGCACATGTAATGAATGTTATCCAACATAACAATATTGAATGCAAGTCACTAGACTAGAGTTTTGCACATTATGAGCAATATGAGCCTAAAATTATGCAACATTCCCCCCTTAACATAGTTTCCAATGATAAGGAAATCTCTGAACAGTGTGAATTTGTCACGTGCAAGAATGGTTAGAGTTGAGTTGTATGTTGTGCAAGACATGCTTGCGTATGAAATGGAAATATGCTTGGTTCTCTCATGAAATACTAGTGGATTCAGAACTCCTTCATTATCAACATATACTGAGTAGTTAGCAGTATTCCTGACCCTGAGATAATCTGCTTCTATAGAAGAGTGAGAAACAAAGTTCTATTGCTTCCCCATGATATCACTACATGCACTTGACGTCCTATCATCCATGTTTCTTGCATTGTTATGTAATCTGATTTCATGATGCAATGTGAGACTTCCGTGAAGGTATCAGAAACCAAGCAAGGTTGAAGAGGAGCACTATTGGAGAGGATATTGGAGAAGAATATATGCAAAATAGGATCCTGCAGCCTATTCCTTCCAAGCATGACCTAAAGTATCTAGAATCTAACATATTGGCGGAATATTTCAGATTTGGAGATCATCAAAAAAAATTACAGAAGGAAAAAAAAAGAGATCTTATCAAGATGTACAGATAAAAAAAAAATCAGATGAAAGTGGAGGTGTGAATTTCAGAAAGGTTGAAGCTTCAACAAAATAGGGTGAGATATAATGCTTGAACCAAATGATAGAGAATAAGATCACCAAAGAAGCTGATCATGAGATTACATAACAATGTAAGAGCTGTAATATTTATAGATATTAGACAGCCTTGGATAGCTTCCTACAGATAATATGTTGCATGACTTGAAGGAGCAAGTTTAGTAATGTTGCACATTATTAAATAAAAGCAATGCAATAAAATGCAATAAATATGCCTAGAAAACATCCCATCATCTCCTTTAATTTGAAACTTAGGGTGAGAATGGTTTGGAGAGGGAGAAATATGTTGATGACATCAAGGAGGTTTGTAAGTTAATGCACTAGAGGAGAATTGAGAGGATACCATGCACTAGAGAGATGAGATATATTACATGAAAAATTACCTCCTCACAGTCTTGATTATGACAAAGAGATCACTTTGAATGCAGTTGTTGATGGATGGTTGTTGAGTAAAATTTTGATTGATATAGGTGCACAAGTGAATGTACTCACCTTGGACGCGTGGAATCAGATGGGGAGGCCACCATTACAACCATCTTCAAATGTGTTGTGTATGGAAAAGAGAACTAAAGCCACGCCCATTGGATTTTTGAAGGATGCCACTATTACTATACAAGGGGCCAAGTTTAGTGGGGACTTTGAGGTCTTGGTGATTGCCTAAGTAGATAGTTTCCCAACTTTACTTGGGTGCCCTTGGTGTTACGCAAATAATGTTGATATGTTATTTAATAAGGGTTATATCAGTTTTGAGAAAAAGGAAAGAGTGCGTGATCATTCCTTTGAAAGATGGAAAAGTTGCACCTTATGTAGAACCTTTGAGTGAAGAGATTATTTTAAAAAATTTATGTACACACCATTAGAGATCCTGAAGTGTTTGAGCCATCAAAGGAAGGAGTTATTCAATGGGATGATGCACAGTCTATGAGTGATACAACCAGAATTTCTTGTGATATCTGGGTGCATGGGAATTATGAAATGGTTGGGCATGAGATGAAGAGTGCATTTAATTTGGTAACTATACCGCAATGTGTTAGGAATTTAGGAAGTAACTAGGTACCAAGGTACACTGGCGAAGGAAATCCTGATGTATTTCTACGTGTTATGGAAGCCCATAGTGGACAGATCAAGTTGAATGAAGGAATATGTTGACTATATACCTTGTGCAAGACACTAGCACATTGGTGGACTGCGTATAGAGATAGTATTTTAAAATGGTGAGAGGTGAGAATCACCTTCTCTACTAGATTTTTTAGGAGTAATGCACCTACCAAGACATGTGAATTTCATGGGAAGGATTATGCTTCGCAAATCACGTTCAGAATTGTAAGAGACTCTGGACAGAGGATTAGGAGGCCTTACCATCTTCACTATGGGTGCACAAGTTCTACTTCACTCTGTGTGGCTACGCGCACACATGGTATGTTTATGTGGAGTTGAATAGAGAAACATGGAATTGGAAAGAATTGACTAAGATGATTCAGACCTTTGACTATTTTTATACTAAACCTCCAGTGAATGAGGCCTTATAGATTATGAAGTGCTTGACTATGGGAGATAGTGCAAAGGCTGAGGAGCTTATTTAGGAATTACTAGGTGAGTCAGATCCGGAGGTGCGCTTTGAAGAAGGAGAGACAGACGAAGAACACCTTTGGTGCGCCTACCTAGAAAAAGAAAAAGGTAAAGATAGTTTACATGATTGATGATGAGGAAGTGGAAAATCTGGATGTTGATCATACTATGGGTATGTGTGAGGTCTTAGACAATGCAGATGAGAAGGCACACAATATCATGAGCCTATGAAAATAAAAAAGGTCAACATTGGGATAGATGCAAAACCAAAGGAGGCCATCATTGGTGATTATTGGTCTAACTCAGAGGTTGCAAAGATAATTGAGTTGTTGCACGACTTCCAAGACTTATTTCCTAGAGGCTATCATGAGTTGAAATGGGTACATCACTCTTTGGATGAGATGAGGATCAAGGTAAAGGAAGGTGCACACTTGGTTAGGAAGAGGCCTTATAGGATGAATCCTAATATGTGCGTCAAGGTAAAGGAAGGGATTGATAAGATGTTAAAGTCTAGAATCATTGAGCTCATTGAGGAGTCGGAGTGGGTCAGCCCTATGGTGATAAGTATAAAGAAAGATGGTAGGATAAGGATCTATGTGGATTATAGGGAGTTGAATGTTGCTTGTGTAATAGTTCCCTTTCCTATGCCGTTTACAAAGGATATTTTGGAGGATGTTGCAGGGTGCAAGATCTACTTCTTTACTGATGTATTTTTTGGATATCATCAATTTTGGATTGATAAAGAGGATCAAGAAAAGATAAATTTCACCACTAAATGGGGAAGTTTTTCATACACAGTTATGTCTTTTGGATTAAAGAATGCGCCTGCAGTCTTTTTGCTCATTATTGTGCAAGTATTCCAGGACTTTATTCATAAGTTTTTACAGGTTTACTTGGATGATTGGACTATTTATGGGCTAGTAAAAGATCATTGTGACAATTTAAGACTTACATTTGAGATGTCTCCGCAGTTGAGCATCTCTCTAAACATTAAGAAGTGCATTTTTGCTACACCATTTGGGACTTTGTTGGGACATATTATTTGTAAAGAAGGATTGTTGGTAGATCCTACTAAGGTTGTTATTTTTTGGGCTTAGAGGAACCTACTAACCAAAGCGAGGTGCATGAATTCTTGGGGCACACATGTTATTATAGAAATTTTATCAAAGGTTATGCTAGGATTTTTGTTCCATTGGAGGAATTGTTGAAGAGTAAGGGAAAGTTCAATTAGGGTGAAGCACAACAACAAGCATTTGAGACATTGAAGGAAAGGATTATGTTTGCAGCTATTTTGAATTTTCCTTCTTGGACTAAACCATTCCATGTACGTGTGGACACCTCTGGCATGGCCATTGGCATAGTATTAGTCCATCTTGGGGAAAGTATTTTCGATCATCCTATTTTATTTGCAAGAAGAAAATTGACCCCAACTAAATAGAGTTATACAACTATAGATTGCAAAGCATTGTCTAGTATTTAAGCATTGCATAAGTTTTGACAATACTTGTTGGAAATTCCTTTTATTTTCCATACAGGTCACATGGCACTTAAGCACATGGTGAACAAGCCCATTTTTACAGGGGCACATATGCAGTTGGATTCTATTGTTCCAAGAATTTGACTTTATAGTAGTGGTGAAGCCAGGAAAGAGTAACTTAGGGCTAGATCATTTGTCAAGGATTAACTCTGGTGAGGAAACGCAGAACATTGAGGATACAATGACATATGCAAACATTTTTAGATTGAACCACACACCCTCTGACTTGGAATATATTTTGTATTTTTTCAGACTGGCGTGGCGCCTGAAGGAATGAAGATTATAGAGGAAAATTAGCTTGCTATACGCGCCAAGCCTTATATATTAATTAGTGGAGATTTATACAAGTTAGGTCGGGATGAGGTTTTACATCTATGTGTATTGGAGCATGAGCGTACTACCATTCTGGAGAAAGGTCATGGTAGAATTACTAGTGGAAATTATGCATAAAATGCTACCGCTCATAAGATACTATTAGAAAGCTTTTGGTGGGAGACGATTTACAAGGACTATACCAAATATTGTAAGGCTTGTGACCATTGTTAGTGCCTTGGAAAGCTTGGAAATATAGATGAAATTTATTTAAGGCCTATTGCTAGTGCAAAACCTTTTAAAAAGTGGGAAATTGATTTTGTGGGTCCTATTTCCCCACCTGTACGCAGCACGGGATCGCGCTACACTATAACTTGTACATATTATCTTACAAGGTGGGAAGAAGCAAACCCTACAAAGGATTTCACGATAGCTACAACAGTAAGGTTCTTTTGGGAGAATATAATCAGAAGGTATGAATGTCAACTGAGTTTGAAAATTGATAGGGGCTCTCATTTTCTTAATGAGACCATCAAAATATTATTGGAAGAATTTATGGTGGCACATCATAAGACAACACCCTATCACCCCCAAGCCAATGGCATTGTTGAAGCTTTCAAAAATATATTAGGACATAGATTGACTAATATTTGTGATGTTGGAAGGAAAGAATGGGATGATAAAGTCTCTGTTGTACTTTGGGCATACTGAAAAACCTACAAGAGGTTGAATAAAGCCACACCCTTTCAACTAGTGTTTGGCATAGAGGTTGTTTTATAAGTGGAATTCATATTACCTTCTCTACATATTGCATGTGCAAGTGGATTGGATGATGAGAAAGCACTTGAAGAGCACATTGATAAGCTAATGGAGTTGGATGAAAGGCACACTATTGCTAGATGGAGTCAAAAGACAGAAAAGGCCAGGAAAAAGGCATGACATGATAGGCATATTAAAAATAAGTAAATTGAAGTTGGACGGATGGTACTTCTATATGATTCAATTTTTTTATGCCATCCTGGAAAATTCCAAGTACATTGGTTAGGACAGTATGTTGTGACTTACATACTTGATTCAGGCATTTATCAGTTATAGACATTATTTAGAACACAGTTTCTCTGTTATTTCAATGGGAGTAAGCTGAATCCCTACTATAAATAAGTCTTCTTGGTGTTTATAATAAGGCAACATTGTCATAAGATTAGATTTCATTTACTGCATTTCCTTTATCTGTGTTTCCTTTCATTATTGCTATACTTTGTCAATTTAGCTCGGTGTTTCATTGTAATAAGAAAACTTGCATGCCAATTTTCGATTACTATCTATTGAGTTCATGCATAGAGGACAACTCGTACTAATAGTGTGAGGTGGATTAAAGTATAGAGATAAGAAATTATTAGTGCCCTCTTGATATAGGTTTGATTGGTTGAAGGATCCTTCTGGAACGTGGGCATAGAAGTGAATGAGATGTTATATGTGCTGTGTTAAAAGTGTTCTGAGGAAGGATTAGAGGATTGAAGACCATGTGAGGAAAGTGATCACGTTGTGTAATGTGAGGTAGGCAGCGGCATGAGAAACTACTTGGGATATGGCACAAATATTTTATACTTTGGTGTAGGGAGGCGCACAGAGGAGGTCTGCAGTAGAGAAGTAGTATTAGCATGCTAGAAGGTTATGCTTATAGTGTGCAAGGTGAAGATGTGAAAGTTTTCAAAGAGGAAAATGGGACTTTATGGAAAAAGTAACTTACAAGCGTGGGTCAGAAGTACAAATTAGACCATTGGAGGGTCATGAAAAAGTATAAGGGGGTTAGGATAATCATTTGGCTACCTTTCTTTATAAGAAATCAAAGCGTTACCGAGCAGAGTGAAGAGTGAAACAAAGCTTAGAAGTGACAGAGAGTGTTTACAAGCCAAAATTTCTTGGGATCTATGCAGAGAGGAGAGTTGGAGTTGGTAGCAGAGTAGTGAATGATTATGTGTAATTTAAGTGGTTGGAAGTCTCGGGGATTGGGTAGAGAATGGTTGAAAAATAAAACACCTAGGGCACAAAGAAAGAAGTAAAATGGCACCAAAACCAAGGAGGTTGTGAATAAAGAGGCCCGTGGTTGTGGTGGAGGATCCAGTAGAAGAGATATATTCTAAAATGTAGTACCATCTTGGTGTTTAGTGGGTGGAGTTATGGAAATTGAAGCTCACTCGCTATAAAATTACTGATTTTAACCACCACATAGAGGAAAATGAAAAGAAAAGGGGGGTAGATTTAGTAAAGGCACTCCCAGGGGTAGATGAGACTAGAAACCCTTGAGTTGAAGACTCATTACAGAGAGAGCTGAAAAATACTGGCGTTAATAAATTATGGAAGATTTCAATTCTTCACAAAACCTGTACATTTGTTTTAGTGGCTGATGTCGTGGGTGCACAAAGAATTATTATACTTCACGGGAAGAAGGATGCACCTCACCAGCTAGTTAATTTAATGAGTTACAAGGTTACAAAGTTCGGGAGAGGATGTATCTCTAGATTTACGTGTCACTGCTAAGATTGAGGAGCCTGAAAATAAATTATGATATGAGAAGGGAGGTATGGCACAAACCATCACAGATTTAAATGATATGAAACTTAGGGTCACTTCCCGACACATGAGCTATAATTTGGGCACTTCAGAGTGCTAGACATATATAAATAAGAGGTTCTTGTATGTGCTAGAATATGGAAGAGGGCACACTACAATTTTTCCCATTATGTTACAAACAATATTATAGAGGAGGTCCGGCTGCAGAAGGAGGAATGAGGAAAGATTACATAGGGTTCCATCCTTCTAATGATAGTATTTTTGGAAATAGGTGTCCCAGATGGACATGATGGTAATATATGGGTTTACCCACCAGTAGATCCATCACCTATAGTGCAGTTTGCAAGATTTACTTGCCTTGGCAGTATCTTAACACTTATAAGGCATTTATTAACAAATGGTATGACATACTACGTGAAGATTTTGAGAACGAGTGGTGCATTCCACCTGAGCTTCCCATAGTATTTGGAGACCAAGTAAAGTTTGCAGTAATGCAACACTTCAGTATCGCAAGGTTAAATATGGAAAATGGGGAGATGGGGCCATAGTTTAAACTCTCATTTTCATTCATAGCTAAGTATTTGAAGCACTCCATCAATATATTGAAGGAAACATAATAATTAACATATGATGAGGATAAGGTGGATTCTGATCTACATACCTTGTGTGCCACATACAAATATGACTCCAAGACCCACGTACTTGGATTTCCTTGAGCCAAAAATTTTGGATCTACACTCACAGATAAATGTGATGATCATGGGGCATATGAATAGAGTATTCATTCAATTACAGCCCAAGAATCAAGGAGGAGTCAAAGTGGAGGTCACAGAATTCACTTTTCCACAGTCGAGAGGAGCACCAGTGCCACCCGTTAAGGTAGTCTGCGAGGAAGAAGCATATGAGGAAGAGGCGTAAGAGGAAGAAGAGGGAGATGAAGATGGAGGGAAGCTTGAAACTTCCCGCAAAATAAATTTTTATACTCACAGGAGCAGTGGTGGGGGTGCAGAGACCTCTAAGTAGGGTAGCACAGCACAGGAAAAGGAGAAATCATGTAAAGGTATATGTAGTCTCTAGTTTCGAGACTAAAACGAGGTCTAAGGATACAAATTTCAACACCCTTAAGGATGAATTGGAGAAATAAATGGAAGAAAAACATAATCACGTGCTAGAAAAGGATGCGGAGTAGGCTCATGAGAAGAAAAAGTAAAGAAGATCCCAAAGAAGGATAATACACCTAAGCAGCCTGAGAAAAAGGTAGAGAAAGAATCTGGTGACAATTATGTCATCAAACAAGATAAGAGATCGGGGACAGGGACAAGCACCCCAAAACCAAAGAATCAAATAACAAAGATGAAGGCACAGAGGAAATGGTAGACTCTAAGGTCATCGCACATGGATTTCATAGATGATCCAACAAAAGCATTATGTGCGTTCTTACAGAGTACTTTGGCTATGAAGAATTTGCATACATGGGAGCTACTGGACCCTTAAGGAGGGGTTTCTAGAACAAATAAAATGATAAGCTTTAATCTACATTCACATTCAGAAGAGCCAAAATTTGAGGTGAATGACCATGCAATTGAAACGATGATATTGCAGAAAAATATTAGACATAAGTATAAGGCCATAGACCCTAATCACTTGACAGATCATCAAACATACAATGCATTAAATAATATGGCCTCGGAAGTGGTTAAAAGGAATTTAGATTTAAGCATCGCGGTACGCGCCCTTGTGGCTGATAAGAGGGACAAGGAACAATAAATAAATTGACTGTGCCAGGGGTTGCGGGGTGAACATGGTAGAACTAAGGAGGCATGTAATAGAGTCGGCACACTTGTAAAAAAAATATTTGGATAATTCCCTTCTTTATTGAGCCAATCCAAAATGGATTATGGGGATGATATGGAGTACTTAGAAGATTTGGTCGGCATGCTCTTGGTTAATATCAAACATGTAGATCCTACGGGGGAGATTACAAAAGTGAATAAGAATAATAAAATTGCAGTGGAAGCTAGGAGCATTGAGTTGGAGGACTTCCTCACCAAACTCAAAGAAGCAAATACAAAAGGAGATATCGGCTTCAATTACAGGAAGTGCGAACCGTATGTTGATGCTAGGTTGGTGGATGAGGAAGCCACTTTGAAGACAATATAGGAGAGGAACCTAACCAACAAAATTGAGTGCACTCAGTTGATATTGGATACCACATCACAGAAAGATAAGGTCAATGAAAAGCATGCAAATCTTGAGTAGAAAATTGGTGATTTTTGGAGTTCTATAGTGGAACATATAGACAATATGGATGGCATTTGCATAGAAATAGAGGTGGTAATAAAGGACAAGGGTTGATGAAATAACTCTTGACCAAGTACTAGGATTATGGAGGTTGCGTTGGGAAAGTTTTTGAAGGAGTTAGAGGAGTGGAAGAAATTGAAGTGAAGTTGATGCAGAGTTTCCTGAGATCTTACAAGTGCCTTATCTCTTTATGGTATGCTTCTCATTTTGTAATTTTCCCATTTTGAAATTATGTTCTTCTTCTTGGATTTTCGTACCTAGTGAATGAAGAATTTCCAAGGGAGGAAATATAGCTAGTGTGGGGTAATGTTGGACCCCTAAGAGATGATAAGTATAAGTGGTGTGAGGGGTTTTGATGCATGGGATTTGGGCACAAAGGCATACGTGAAATTAGAATAGACAATGCGTGAAGGCTCACACCTAGGCCTAATACATTTGATACTTATCCACATTTTGGTAGAATTGGGAGATGAACGGTTAGAGTAACAACCAAGAAAGGTTTTGGAGATAAGAATAGAGCATGAAGACTTACAATTTAAGTAAATTCTATTTTGGGATAGATCTCATGCGAAGCAAGTCAAAGCCTCATGCACAACATTGGGCTAATAATAGGATTTGAACTGAAGTTATCTATAGGAGATCTATTATTATAAGAAAATTGAATGCTTTTATATTTACCTTGTAGTAGAACATGGCTATTCTTAGCATGTAGCCTATTTTAAGCATGCATAGGCGGTGAAGGGAAAGTCCCTACCTCTGTGTGTGTGTGTGTGTGTGTGTGTGTGTGTGTGTGTGTGTGTGTGTGTGTGTGTTATTTGCATAGTTTTAGTAGTTCCATGATTGTGATAGAGTTATGCTACTAGTTTATGTATGCGCATGACTCATGGTGACATTGTTTTGTATGTATTTAGCTTCATTGTTTTGCAGTGATTAATACAATGGATCTATATTTTTGGATAATGGTTATTGATATTACTATGGATGGATCTTGTATGGTGAATATGATATTAGTTCTTGTCTGATTCTTTATGCACTATGGTTAATATCTAGATTTTTTTATGGCTTATCCTTGCATGTTTGTTATGGATATGGAAAATATGTGTGTTTATCATACTAACTCCTTGACAAAGCTTCTATAAAAGAGGGACATGATACCCTTATGCACTTCAGGTGAGCTCTTAATTCTGGTCGAGTGATGTGCCAGCATGCCTTTGGCTTTTTAGTAGAATAAAAAGCTACATAGGTGTATGAAGGATTTATGGGGATATGTGAAGTGTGGGAATGTATTGGAAATGGATAAGGTAATCAATGTGCACAAATGTAATAATTAGCAATTCATAAATTAAAACTTTTCAGTATTTAATAAGGGAATTATTCACACATACCTCATTGAATTTAATTGTCACATCATTGGATTTCATTTCCCATTATAATTTGATCCTCCATCCACATGTTGTCCTTCATTTATTACCTGCAGGATTTAGCAGTGGTGACTGCCATTACTAGTTTTCAGCCACCTGAATTTATTATTATTTTAATAGGAAGAGACTGAAATTGCTGATTTTCAACCAATTCCTTAGAGGATGGTGACCTCCATTTCTGGTTTTTAGTCATATGCTCTTTATTATTTGATGAAAATAGATCAGTTTTGAATTGTGTTAGACAAAGAGAATTTGTCCAAACAATTCATGACTAATATTCTTAAATTTCCTTCTAAAATTCATCTCTAGATGTTGATTTATAGTACAAACTCATTTTATGCCCATTGACCAACATTAATTTTTTCTCACCTTCAATTAGAATTAGTTGGACTATCCCATTGTTGAATACTTGTTCAATTTTATATGGTCCCATCCAACTTGTTTGCAACTTCCCTTTAAAATCCTTGTACTTTGAATCAAATAACAGATCCCAATCTCATTTCTGGAATTGTTTTGGCTTCATGTTTTTGTCATGCCACACTTTCCTTTGATATTGGATGATTTTAGTTGTATGTAATGCATGAAGTCTCATTTCATCTAACAGATTTAGTTGAACAATCCTTGCTTGTTGTGTCTCAGATAGTTCAATTCCCACCTCTGTAGTTGTTCTCAATGTTTGAATCTCAAATTCTATGGGAAGAATGAGATATTTCCCATACACCATCTCACAAGTATTTAATCATGTGGTTGTTTTCTAAGTAGTATTTTAGGCCCATACTTCTTCAGGAAGTTTTTGAACCCAATTTTCCTCAAGATATCCATTATTTTTGTTAGGTTATTTTCCAAGTCTCTGTTAGTAACCTCCATTGGACCGTTGGACTATGAATGGTATGGTGATGAATTCCTGGTGCTTCATCTAGTGTGTTGCCACAAAGGAATTGATTACACTTTGTTGGTTGTAGAATTTGATCTTTTGAAAACAAACAACAGTCAGGGGACAATACTCCCTCCTCTTTGTGGGAGAGGTTCCCTTATTGAAATCCAAAAAACCTTATTTATAGTATAAACATTTTTAAAATATTTTGGTGAGGATTTTGATATCTCTAGATGCATTTATCAAAGGTTTTCAATACAAAAGAAAATAGGAAAAGTCGGGACTAATATTCAGAAACTAAGGATAGAGGAGCACTTTCAGATATATAGATTGTAGGTTGATAACCTACTAATGATCTGATAAAATAACAAGATTTATACTATGCATATAAAACACATGACAAGTATGTATTAGACACAAATTTCAAAATGCACTTATCAACTGAAAGACGCAAATTTCTTGCATCAAATGCCCATAGCCTTATATGAATTAGACAAAGAAAAGAAAGAGTAAAAGCATGAGAGAGAGAGATAAATTTATTTTGTATTGAGTATTTCAATGTTCTCTTTACATCCAGATACCAAAATTCTCCATCCTTTACAATGACAAGAAAAATCTATAAATAATCCTAAGAAACAGTTACAGAAAGCCTTTTCAGTTTCCTTTCTTTTAATCTCAAAAGCTAATATCTAATTAAATATTATAACATCAATTTATCCCTTGCTTTCATTACACATGAATTAAGGGATAAAGCCACCTTAATTAGATATATTTACAACAAGAAAGGAAAATATAAACGAGGAAGTCGAGACACTAGTTGAAGCACTTGTAGTCCCCTTTGACCTTAGCACTTGATTCCTGAATCGGTTCAATCCTGCAACTATGTCCATTCCTCATGGAATTGTTGTATTGGCAGTGGCATGAGTCCAACTACCCAAACACTTCTTCATGTCTTTCTCGAATTCTACATTTTTCAAGAACTCTTTGTTGGCATCTGTGATGGTAGCTTGAAGTGTATAAATTTATTTCATCCTTTCCTTGGAAATGGTGTCTTGCTTGAATAAATATTCTTTAAAAAAATCATTGAACTAAGATTTGATCTCCTGAATAGTAAATTTATCACTTGAATTCTCTTTGAAGATTCGGCAATGTATGTCTAAGAAGGCAAACATGACACTTACTTTAAAACATTCTCCTTTTGCAACATATTTCTGAGTTCACCGATAACCTCCTCAACAACCTTTATTTTCCAATCAATACTGAAAACCCACTTTTTGGATAGGTTCAATTTTGCATCATCAAAGACCTTATTAGCCAGAAGGATTTACACATTTGTTTCACTCATCAGTTTGAGATCTTGAATGTATTCACTCCACAATTTCAATTCTCTATCAAACCCACTAAGTGTTGTAAAGAACTTCAGATGAACCTTAGCAATTTTCTCATATGCCTTGAATGATTCTTCAATAAAATTTAAGCCTATGATTATTAAATCATCCACCATAGCTTCCATTGCCTTACCATAGGTGGTATGCTTATGGATGTATTTAATGGCTTGGAATTCATCACTTGAAAAGATAGTAGGAGGTAGGATGGAATATAGGGGAGTAAGATCAAGTACCTTATCCTCTGCCAATAAAGATTTGATGAAACTAGATAAAATTTGGTTTTTCTCCTCCAACTGCTCATGTTTTTGCTTCCCTTTTTCAACTCTTTCAATCACCTTAGACACAATATCCCTCATATTGTGCACTTCACTTTCTGGAGTTTATTCTCCAAGAGAAATTCTTGTCAACTCTAGATCACCCATTGATAGGTCCTTTTCATCTTTATCAAATTTGGGTTTTACAATTTCAATGAACCGCTGGCCTTGAGAATCTGAGATCAATCTTGAGGTAATTTTGGCCTTCTTAGCTAGAGGGGGATGATTAGTTCCTAAAAGAGTTACTACTGCATCGAACTTAGGAGCAGTTACACTTGGAGTGAACTTTATTTTCTTACTCTCCAAAATTTTTTGCACCTAGGAAAAATAATAACCAGAAGTGGAAGGAGAAAAAGATCCAAGTGTAGATGCACTCATGGTACTTAGGGTTTGCACAATAGCCACTTCCAAGACAAAGGTATCAACTTGGGTGGTGATGGGAGCTTCTTTGGCAGATATTTCTACAGATTTTGAAACCATTTCCTTTGACTGATCTTCCATCACACTACCTGCTTTAGGTGTATTCACTTCAAGATTTTCTTGCTCTTTTTCCTGACTGTCATCATCATCATCCAAGTTCACAATAGTTTCCTTTAATTCAGTTTGCTTAGGAGAGGGTTCACTTTCTTGAATAACCTCAATTTCCTTATCCTCCTTCTTGGATTTCCCATTTTTGTTGTATACAAGAGTTGAAGACTTTGGAGGAGAAGGTACAGTTTTCTCAAGTATCTCAAGATCTAGCACATGTATTTCCTTCTAAGGAATAGAAGTGTCTTGAGAAGCAGACCTAGATTTCCTCGCCCTAAACATCTTCATTTTTCTATCAAACCAAAGTCTAGTTCTCACTAGGACAGGATTATTTAGTTCTTTTAAGTCATCTCTCTCCTTGACAAACTAATCAACGGTTTCAATAGGAGTGTGCTTAATTTATATTTCATACTCCAAAGACTGCAATTATTCATCATCATCTTCGAATCCTTCAAGGACATCAAATATACCAAAATCAATTATCTACTCCGGAGACAATCTCCCATAGTACCTTCTCTTGGACTCATAATCATCAAAACAATCTACCCAGTAATATTTGATATTAGCAAGGTGTTGATAACCCATTCTAAATTTGGTAGAAATGAACCCTTTAATGTTAAAACAATTTCTAGGCTTATAATAGTGAAGGGTAAGAGGAGAAATGGTCTTATCAATTTTTTGAGCGTCTAGGGTAGTCTTACAAGTATAGTTTCCCAATGTGATTGGGAACTAAATGCCTGCAATATTTTTATCCTTGCATGTTCTATGTAATTTATCCAACTGTCTTTAGATTTCTACCAAAGCCATCTTATCACTGTAATACATAGGAAGTTTCAGGGATTGCCCCTCAAATCCAGCCAATCTGATATATGAAAACTTCCTGAATTGAGTGAAGAAGTTGCTATAGACATTGATCAATTGTTTTGCCTCATATGAAAATATCTTAACAGTATCTCCCTCCAAAATTCTCACAATGTACATAGTGAATGAATCATTCACTCTCCTAAAATGATGATTAATGACTTTTAGGGTCAACTATGGATGATACATATAAATAGGGGCATATTTATTTTCATCCACTGGGGAGAAACCCAACCACTCCCTATAAGCTGCAATGGAGTACATCAAATAGAAGGTCATGTAGAAATTTTTGGTTCTCTGTACATTTTTCAACTGCTTAGTTAAGATATCAAAAATGATTCCTGCCCAGTTTAAGTTTTGTTTACCCTCACATATGATATTGATGTAAGGGCACATCCAGAAGTGAAACTCATTGGTGGAGGGCATTCCCATAATTATGGCTATGAGGATTATGACATTTGATAATTCCTCATGAAAATCAACCCTGAACATGGTCTTGGGTAACCTTGAAGCTCCTTTCCTAGGGTTCTTGAACTAGGACTTGACTACTCTACTTTTGTATTGTTCGATGTCCTGATCAAAAAGAGTTTGAGCATGATCCCTAGTAAGGATATTTAACCCTTCAACTGTGGGAATCAAGAAAGTGGTGTTAATACAATCCTCATCTAGTCGAGCCACCACCTAACCTTGAGGATCAATAATTTCTTTTGCATCAGGGTCGAAACAAGAACTACAAGAAAGAACTATATCAGCACACTAGACTGAAATAGGAAAACCCCCAGCCTCAGCAATTCCACTATATTTAATTAATTAGGCAATGAGAGTAGGGTTTTAACAATTAAGGCATGCCCAAAAATCATCCATTTCTAAATGTTGAGCCTCACTATCATTGATATCTAGTATAACAATATCTAAGGTAAAGAGGTGTTCATGCCCTTTGAAACTAATCTTCATTCTAAAATGAGAATAGAAGATCACTATGAGAACAATTCCTCTTATTCCTTGATCAATACCCTGAAGATTCACGGCTTCTTTCTTATACGTGTAGATTTGAAAACAATGGAACATGACTCAACCACAACTATGAATAGTGTAGAGGAGCAGTCAATAGCAATTCGCAAGTGAGGTGGTAAAATTGACTGATTACCCAAATATTTATAAGAATTTAAACTCAAGTAGGTAAAATAGGGTAAGGTGGGCCAAAAGTGCACAGCTTTCCCATGGGACATTAGGACGCTTGGGACACAAAAAGCTGAAAAAATTGATTTGTAAAAAAAGTGGAAAAATCTTGCACAATTGTCCCAAGGGACATCGAGACAGTTGTGATGCGCAAAGCTGCAATACCTAAAATGAATGGAAGTTGGAAAATGTGGGATTGCGGGGAAATGGCAGTCAAGTGACACTTGGGACACACAAGATGCAAAAATCTAAAACACCCGCAATACATTGAAATCGGACAAGTCAGAAAAAATTGACACAAACTACACTTGGGACATCACGATAGTCAAGATGCACAAAGCCAAAAAATCCAATTACAAAGGAAAATCAAGACCAATCGGAAAAATTGGAAAATTAGGGAACAGACAGCTCGGATGAACTTGGGACATGAGGGACGGAAAAAGCTGAAATACCCGCAAAAGATTGAAAAAGCATTAAAACTCAAAATTTCAAAAAATGACTAACTGTTTAGAGATAGATTTTTCTTAGGATACCTTAACAAGGATATTTAGTAGTCACCAAATCTGAAAATTTTCAAAAATGGGGAGGAAAATGTATAAATTTTGAAGATGTGACAACACACTTGACATGAAATTTGGTCTTTGATATGAAAAATTAGATCTTGGTGCTCCAAATCTCTGAAAGATATGTTCATATAAGAAATCTACAACCTTCTCATCTCTTGCATATTGCAATGCGTGCACCTTAGTCCATTTAGTGACATAGTGTGTACAAAATAGGATGTACTCCTTCCCTTGAGAAGCTGGGTCAATTGGTCCAATGAAATTCAATCTCCACTTCTAAAATGGTTCTAAGACAACCTAAGGTTGGAGTGACACCTCAAATGTAAATTTTGGATTCCCCATCCTTTGGCATTGATCACATCTCTACACATAATTTTTGACATCCTTAAACAAGGAAGGCTAATAGTAACCATCTCCTAGAACTTTGTGAATGGTCCTCTGAAATGAATAATACCCTCCTAATCGCTCATTATGACATGCTCTAAGTATGTCAAATACTTCATCCTTAGCTAAAAACCTACCTAAAAAATTATTAGGTCCACATTTAAAAAGAATTACATTTAACCATGTATACATCACACTCTATTTAATTAATTGTTTTCTTCATTTTTGTGTGAAAAGGGTTGGGAAATTCCATGTAGCCAAGAAATTAACCATATTTGCATAATAAGGAGAGGTAGTAGACATTGGAAACAAATGTTCATACGGGAATTCAACATTGACTTGCTCTTCTTTTTCTGAAGTGGTAAGTCTTGAAAGAAAATCAGCTACCACATTGGATTTCCTTGGCTTTTCAATGATTTTAATATTAAATTCCTACAGGAAAAACAACCACCTTATAATATTGTCATGCACTAAAGGTTTGGTTATTATATATTTGATAACAGAGTGGTTAGTTTTAACAATCACTTCATATCCTATGATATAATGGAGAAAACTCATGATTGCATATACAACTACAAGAAATTCCTTCTCAGTTGTGGTCTAATTACTTTAAGCGAAGGAGATATTTCTACTGATGTATTAAATAGCATGCACATGTTCTCCTTCCTCTTGTTTTCCAAGGACAATACCTACTACTTCATTAGAGGCATCTATTTGAATATAGAAGGGAATCTTCCAATTTAGACCTCTCAATACTGGTGTTTTTATTAATTTATCTTTGATAGCATCAAAGGCTTGTTGCAATGCTTTTGTCCATTCAAATTCTAAATCTTTAGTTAGAAGAGAAAATAAAGGATAATTTATCTTGCTAAAGTCTGAAATAAACATTCTATAGTAACTGGGCATGGACAAGAAAACTTCTTACCTCTATTTTGTTTCTGGGAGATGACAAATTTACAATGATACTGACCTTGTCAGGGTCCACCTTGATTCCTTTCGCTAAAACGTGATGGCCTAAGACAATCCCTTATTCCATCATAAATAAAAAAATTCATGGTTCAAGGATAATTTAGGTTTTTCACACCAAGCAAGGACTTTGTGTATATTTTCAACTACCTCTTAGAATGTTGCTCCATAAATTGTGAAGTCATCCATGTAAATCCCTACACAGTCATGGGTGAGATCAGAACATATTTGTAACATGGATCTTTGAAAAGTGATAAGAGCATTACATAAACCAAAAGGTAACACCCTGTAAGAAAATGTTTCCCACAGGTAGGTGAAATGTTTTTTGTCTTGATCCTCAAGTGCCACTGTTATTTGATTATAACCATTGAACCCATAAAGGAATGAAAAATACCCTTTTCTAGATAAATTGTCTAAGACTTGATCAATAAAAGGTAATGAAAAACAATCCCTAAGAGTTGCCTTATTTAATTCCCTATAATCCACACAAACTCACCATTTCCCATATTTTTAGGAACTATGACTAATGGAGAATCCCACTAACTATCTGATATTGGATAAATGAATCCTACAGTAAGAAGTTTTTCAATCTCAGTTTTGACAATATCTCTTAAAGCATAGTTTATCCTTCTTTGAGGTTTCCTGAATGATCTGAAATCAGTATTGTGTATATGGTGTGTACAAATACCAGGATGAATACCCTTCATGTCATTATATTCCCAAGAAAAATCTTAAGGATGAGAGCATAAGAATTTAAATAGAGTATTCTCTTCCTGACTAGTCAGCCAACTATTAATTGTTAATGTCTTCCCTAGAAAAATAGGTAGTTGAGCCCATCATTGTTGATAATAACTTGGTAGCACATTCCACTATGGAATCCACTTCTATGGGGCTTGTTGAGCCCAAGGTTGGGGATATGGCCATGGTGCATTCAATTTATTTGGGACCCATTGTGATTTTGGCATGTAGGACTGATTTTTGTTGGATTAAAAATTTCCTCCTTACCTCTGAGCCATATAGTTTAACTCAAATTCATCTTGTGTGTTTTGTTTTAAATGGTTCTTCAGCAAGAGAAGTAACCCACATTAGTTTGTGACATGCTTTATTTCACAAAGAAGATAGATGTATGTCTTGTTTAAGGGGAAGTCCTTAATTCTATGTTTGTCTCTGCATCTTGGGTAGTAGATGAGAAAAGGATCTATATTTATGGCTTTCTCCTTATCCATAGTTGTGTTGAGTTGAACCAAGAGGTATGTTCTCAAATTTACAATCTATTCCCTTAGTTTGGATACGAATGTTAGGGCGATTTTGGGATTAGTTCCTACTGAGATCAATGATTTCCATAAATTCTAGTTTGTTCATGTCTCCCTTTCCCATAAGATTAAAGGCTTCTTGTGTGTCTTTGTCTAATGCTTTGAGGAATAATTTTTTGAGCAGATTAATATCCAGACTAGTACCACACCTCTTGTGAAGGAAGAGGAACTAATTAAGATAATCCTCCACACTCTCATCTTCCTTTTGTTGAATTCTACAACGTTCTTCCTTCCTTTCCTAGACTCTACAATAGTTTTGGTATTTATCCAAGAATTTTTTTTCCATCTCTTCCCAACTATGGATGGAGTTAGGGTTTAAACCCATGAACCACTTCACGGATGTTTCCTTTAAAGTGGAGGGAAATAACTTGAGCTTTTATGCACTACTGTATGTGCATTTTTATCAGAGCTACACATTTTCTGTTAGGGCGCGTACTTGCTATTATAGGCACACATTTGTTGTAAAGGGTGTGTGGGCATGACAATCTAAATTTGAACATTTTTTCTAAGTTTGTAAAAGTTTTATCTATTTAAATTGCTAACATCTTACAATGTTTTTTAGAGCTACTTCTTGATTGTAGGATATATATTAGATCATATTTTGTGCTAACTTATTTGGGATGAGCTAATGAATGTTGCATTTTTCATTTATGAGGATAGGATTGCATATGCTCTTCCCTCACACCCTCTAGGTGATATTGGGAATGAGAAACAATTCTAAACCTTTTTCATGCTTTCAAGACATTTCATTAAACTTTTTGTTAAGGGAAAGAATAAACAACTTGGTTAAAATGAATGGTTTGTGCATTTGAGTTATAAGTTTTTCCATTATTTGCAATATAGTAGGATTTATCATTGTGTATGCTCTTCTCTTGCGTATTAGGATGATCTTGAGAATCAGATTCAATGTTTTATCCTCTTTTCATGATGTGATGATCGTTTCAAAAAATAATAAATTCTACATGCAGGACCTAAATACGCTTGTCAAAGAATCAGGATCTAAAAAATACTAATATAGTTTGATGAAGGTTGTCAAATGGTGTATAACCAAACCACAATAAGTTCAAAGATAAGAAAAAATACCGCATTCAAAACACTATATATGTAGGTTTTGGTTAAGATTTATGGCTCATCTGCTTTGAACTGGGAGAAGTTCCCTTTGGCATAAGCCTTAAGATAACAAGAGGGATGCTCCATGGAACCCAAAATTAATCCACACAAGAGGGAACCTTGTGTATGAAATGGGAAGTGCTCCGCTTACCTACTTGTCTAGTATATACTTGTGACATTTAGATTCAAAGTTATCTTCAAGAAACCCCGGTGAAAATACAACTGAAAAAATGTATTGCTCATTGTATCTAAGGAGGTAAAGTAAAGTAGGGATAATTATAGGTTTATTCAAAATGACATCCTTGGAAAACCGTGCTCACAGAGGTAATTTGTGACAACTAGTTGAGAGAACCAATTAGGAAGCCATTTCGTCCTAGGCCAACTTGACTGACTCAAAGACAATCGTGTTTAAAAGATATTTCGCGAAGAAAGAATTTTTTCGGATTCAAAACCTTGTTAGTCGAACAAGGGGAGATTCCATTAAAGTTTGATCCAAGTGTCATTGATCACGAAATTTACAAAGTGTTACTTTGTCTTAGTTTTTCACTCAACATAAGATGAGGCGAAATTTTTCCAAAGTGACGCTAAGTATTTTTCATCCCCACTTGATCAACTCCTTTGCTATTGTGTTGAATGATTGTGTCCACCACTTTTGCACCAGTTTACATTCGTCCTTGCTTGAGACTAGATGGTAAATGTTGAAAGTGTGTTTGTATGTCTTCTCATCTTGATAGCCATTTGATCTTGATACCCACGTAAAGATCTTCATTGTAGTTAAGCTTGATTCATCATAAACCTTCCTTTGAGGTGTTACGTTCCTTGTATCTCCTTGATACAATATCAATACTTACATCTTATTTTTTGTAAAATTGATCTAAGTGTCTAGATTGTACCATTACGTTGCTTACATCTTAACAATTCCTTAGTATACTTTGGCCTTGTTTATTTTCAAACATTAGCTCAACCTTGAAAATTGTTATTACATTATTCACATTGTATCAATACTATTTTGATACTAATTTATAATGCTTTTTCGAAAATCTTAGTTAACGTATTTAAGTGGTATTGTTGCATCGCTCACACTTGTAACTTTCACTTTTTGGTATTTAGGCATTGTTTGTATCTAAATGATTTATAGTATACTTTGATTGGAAGTCACGTCAACCCCTATTTAATACTTATGCCTTGTTTATCTTAAACTTTACTTAAGTATTGACTTTATGTTGATCATCGTGTGTCAAACTATCATTGAAAAAAAATTACATAAGGAGTATTTCCTTATAGATTGGATTGATTTACCAAAATTGTGTGATTGTTCTTTGTGATTATCCATCTTTTATACTTGTTTTCTAGGACAATCATTTGATCGATTGATTCATTATTCTTTGACCATTGATGGAAATTCTTTTGTGACCTTGATGATTGTCACACATTTTATTTAGGTTTTTTGAATCCTCAATCACATTAGACAGAACCTTTTGAAAATAATTCCCACTATGCCATCTATCACAAGAATGGCATCCACAACACTAGGGTCTAAATCTTAGAAAAAAAAAAATCCTATCAAGAAAATTTTGAGACAATCTGGAAATTGGGAAAGTTTCCTTTGCAGCCTTTATGTTTCTAAATTTTGGTCAACCATTTTGACATTACACTTACAACTTGTTGGCTCAACCTTGTTGCATTATCAAAATTGTGTCATCAATTTTTTTATTTTCCTTAGATATCCTTTGGAAAATCACACATGCATCCCCTATTTTTTTGGAATATTTCTAGTTGGCCATCGTTATGTTGCCCGAATTGACATGGAACTTCCTTTGCCATGAAGGAGTTTAATCATACTATCTAGGTCTAGGTATCTGGACCAAACAATGCCAACAATGACTGACTATCACAAAGTTCCTTATACTTACAACAATAAAGAGCCTAGGTTTAGGCATTCACATCAAAATACACCCATCACAAATAAAGCTTGATTGGTTCTCTATGCTAAAGGGATCGTTCAGTTACCACTTTCCCCACCTTCATCTCATGGTGAGTGGATAGATTTTAATGATTCAAATCCAAACATTCTTTCTAAAGATTCTGATCCAAACTATTCTTATGATTCCTCTTAATCTTATGATTATACTAATCCAAACTATTATTTGAATTCCCCTCGGTCTCCTAAGACTCATCCAATCAAATTTCTTCTAAGGAATAACCAGACACCTAAACGATGTCTTCCTCCTTTGAATATACGTTCGACTCAAAAATCTCCCAATCAAACATCTAATGTGACTCCTATGTCGTGGTCCTCCCTTTCTTCACAAGACCCCTTTTATCAGTCACCTCAATGACCTTTTCCTCCATCGAAGATCCGTGTGACTCAAAATTCCTCTAGTCAATCATCCAAGCCGAATCCTATGTTGCATTCTATTGAATGGATAAGTGATCCTCTTTTTCTACCTACATTATATCATCTTCTTGGGAAACCAATAGCAACCTCTTCCAAGTCCCCGTCTTCTTCCACTTGTGAGACATCTTCTTCTATCAATCATCATCAAACATCTTCTGAATCTTCCACACTTGTTGGACCCCTTTCTTCCAATCAACCTAATATGGTTGAACAAAAATGACATGTACTAATCAATTTCTTTCTGAATGAAGAAGCAATCAAATAATTCATGGGGCTACAAGATGACATCCCTCTAGAGGACCATGAGAAAGGACTATATTTTGACCTCAATGCGTTCACATATTGTGGAGGAGAGGTTGCTTCCTTTTTTCAAAAAACAACAGAAGATCCTAATACCATCAAACTTGATCCTCTTCTTATTCTTCCATTTTCACCATCCCCACTACATGGAGAAACTCTTGGGTTTTTCATTGATCCTTGGCCTATCTTCTCATCACCCCATAATTATTCACATATAAAAATTCCTCAATCACGATCTCACGTTGGGTCACCTCCTGGTAGTCCATCATCTTCTTCTATATGTGGTCCACCTCCTAGTAGTCCTTCATCTTCTATTTTTGGGTCACCTTCGGGTCTCCCATTATCCTTTATTCTTGGTCCATGTTCTATTAGCCCATTATCCTCTATTCTTGGGCCACATCCTAGTATCCCCTCATCTTATATCTATGACACGCCTCATGATAGCCCCTTTTCTTCCATCTTGGGGCGACATCCTAGTAGCTCTTCATCTTCTATCTATGGCTCACCTCTTGGTAACCCATCCTCTTCAATTCTTGGACCATATCCTCTTCATCCCTCATATAATCCTTATATCAATGTTTGGGGAAATCCCACCACAATTCCTCGTGCTCCTATCATCAATCCTAAACATCCACTTTCTTCTCCCACTTCTCGGGATCATCAAAATCCTGCATTAGCTTATACAAAACCCAAATAGTTTCTTTATCAAGCTAAGATCAAAACTCTAAAGAGCTCCAAAGATCCCAACAAGTCAAACAACCATAAAGTTAAAAAATAAAATGTGATTCAAGAATGCACACCAATGCAACCATCAAGTATGGCGCAAAGTGTGGAAACCTATGGATAGGGAACTCAAGATCCCACATACAAAATCCATGTTGAAAGATAATTAATAGTCACTTATCAAATATGATCTCACTATAGTCATCGAGATTGGAGATAATATCACTCTTGCTAATAAAAAACTCCTAGTCTCCCTCATCAAAGAAATCAATTTTTTTTTTGTTGGATCTTATCACGCAGAGTGACATTATTTGTCCTAACTTCCCAAAAATCAAAATCTCTAAAAAAATCAAAAATACACAAAAAAGAGAAAAAAAGAAGAAAAGGTACAAGGATCAAAAATTGTAATCAAGTATTGCATACATGTGGATTTTATTTGTTCCCTTTCTTTCCATTCCTTTGCAATTCATCCACCATGTTCATTCCCTTCTATGATATTTTGGTTAGTCTATTTGTTCTCCTTGTGTGGAATTTATCTCTATAGTATTTGTTTGACCTTGGTCTTTTATCACCTTGGTAAATTAAAGAACGACTAACCTCTTAGATATCCTACCAATATCTACATCTAATACACTTTTTGCAAAGAAATTTTGGGCATATTTTTTTACACTAGCCAATGTCATCATCACAATCACTTCTACATTCTTTGATCAAGCCATCAGTGGTTCTTAACCCTTTATCAATACAATCAAGAGAGTTAAAACAATTTTCTGAAAGCAAAAAAATAAATCAAAAATTCAAAATAAAATCAAAAGAAAGAAATATATAAATCTCTCTTGGTGTATTTTAAGTATCTCTATCGGGGCTATGGATGTATGGCTGGTAGTAGAGAAATGTTGCGACTAGAATCAAATACATCTTTGTCAGGGCTATGGACACATGGCTGGCAGTGGAGCAATGTATGAATCTCCTTCCACCCTACATTAACAAATCAACTTTCCAAAATAAATCATTCCTACACATTGGATAGTTTGTATTCACTTATTTCCTATCAAATACTCACTTCAAGAGGTAATTAATTTCCATGGGTACACACTGGATCTCGATGAGAAAACATGATTAGTATGTTACCAGGTTTTATTTGGACCTTGTTCGAACTCTTACTATAGTCTATATTTTGTCTCATGATTTGTGCCTTGGGCTAATCACCTTTTCATCACCAATATTATAGCTACATTTTCCATATTCTTTCATAAAAAAATTTCTTCTGCTTCATTCAAAACATTCATGTGTATAATATTGCCTTTTTACCATGTATGGGGGATCCTTTTTCCCTTATTTATATAAACAATATCTTCCTTATCTCTATCATATGTTTCTTGGATAGATTGCTTAGGGGCACATTTTCTCTTTCTTGGCACTTCATTGGTTTGATTTCATCATCATGATGAGCCTATCTGTCTTGGCATTGATCCAGATTATCTTTCTCTTGTATATACGTGTAATATTTTCCCTTGTACTTTCCCATCTAATGATGGAGGAATCTACACATATTCACTTTCTTGCACGTATTTGTGGCATTATACCCTTGTACATTCCCACCTATCACTAGGGGCATCCACGTTTGTTCATTTCTTGTACATAGCTTCAAAAAAAATTCAAAAAATCCAAAAAATTTTGCAAAAAATAAAATCCTAAAAATTTGCAAAAAATCAAAAAAATCCTAAAAACTTTCAAAAAATCATAAATCTTAAAAACCCTAAAAATACACAATCCTAAAAATTTACAAAAAAGAAAAAATCTTTAAAATTTGTAAAAATTCAAAAATATTCAAATAAATTGTAAAAATCAAAATATTTCAAATAATTTGTAAAAAACATGCACGCAGGTGAAGCCCGTGTCAAATGCATTATACTCAATCATTATCTTTCTTAGGTCCTCACCTATTCTTGTTCTGATGACTCGTGGATCATTTGCATCTTCCCCCATCAACAAAGTTGGTTTGCTAGTTATATCTATACTATATTCACATAATGAGTTGCCTGGTATTGTTTCGTAGTGCAAAAATGATTTTTCATAGGACCTTTGTGTCTTCCATTATTCCCCCTTGCATGTATCCTTTTTTGGGGCACCATTTTTAACCCTTTTCGTTACACACAGACATTCAGGAACTAAAGCTTGATAGCAAAAAAAAATTTGCAAACTGTCTTGAACGTTGTTTGTTTATGTTTGTTTGTACTTGTTTCCCTATCATGTTAGCTTTTTTATTTTTCTCGTATTGCATTACATTATGTATGTTGAATCTACAACATGATACTCTCTCAATAATGCATTCAATGGACACCTATGGGGAAGTAATCTGTGAACAACAACAATATTTTGAAACATGGACTTGTTCAGATCTATATTCTACGCAAAAGGATAGATGATAGGTTGGTTGTTTTCATCCATAAAATCATTTCTTGTTTCCATTAGTTGTAGCGTAGTGTAGACACCTCAAATTTTTCTAAGCAATTTTAATACTTAAATTTCACTAACTATACTCTTTCCCGTAAATTGATGACACTCCGTCAATAAACAACCATTGTCCCTCTATCATCATTAATTAATTATATTTTGATAATTAATTATCCCTTCTATCGCTCAGGATGTCGATTAACGAACTTTTTTTAATTAACGCCCACTTCTACTGAGATCAATTAATTATTCTTAATTAATTATGAGCACTAATATAAATCAATAAATCACCATTTATTGGACCAATTTTCTCTCTTAAATCCCCTGAATCATACTAATTTTCCTCTAATAATATTCTATAAGCTTATCCACCATATTAATTAATCACCTTTGATTAATTAAACCATCTTTCAATTCCCATAAAGTGCACATACTTTATTAAACATACATGGACTTTGTATTTCCTCTTTGGGGTTTATCCCACATTCACCAATATGCAAGCCTTGCCTATTCATACAAGATATATAAGAAACCCTCCTCCTTACCTTTCTTCTTACACCTTAATTTCCCTAGGATAAACTATAAGCATTTTAATCTTGAGCCATTCCAATATGAAGGAAAATATCTTCTCCATCTTGCATCCATTCTCTCAAATTGAAGAGCATGGGAAGATCCAAAAAAGGCCTTGTAGCCATGTTTTGGTGAGATTCCATCTTAAAATCTTGAGGAAATCACTCCATTTCGATTTCTAAAGTGATCTAAATAGGTTCATTTGTTAGATTAGCAATCTAGAGAGTAATAAATAGCTTAGCATTTTATTTAAGATTGTTCATGCATTGAAGAAGTTGTTTCTCATAAGATCTTATCTTGATGGTTCTATAGTCAGTTCGATTGATTGTTTAAAAGCTAATAGGTGTTAGCTTTGTTTTATCATAAAAATTTTCTAAATGATCACACGCAGAACTAGAAATAAACCTGACACAGGACTCAGGCACAAGAAATCTAATGTGTCTAGTGTAGGGCTCATGGTCACCATACTGACTTTGATCTTAGTGTTCTTGAATTATGACCATGGCCATAGAAGATATGATGTCATCTAATTCATCTGAATTATCCTTACACCATTTTTTATTGTTTGTAGTGAAAGGTTTTGCAGCAGTGTATATTGTTTTTTTTTTAATCTTGTCCATTTGTAATCAGCATATTCCCTATCCTACAATCAATGAGGGCAGCATTTGTGGCTCACCAAGGACGTCCTAGGATTATAAGGTATCTAATATTTCTATTCTTCATTTTTATGATTCATGAAGTCTACTGTATAGTCCTATGATTAAATAGTGATGATAACATCCTTTATACTTGGCCTTTGGCTTGTTTACAGACTTATCTACCATTTGTAAGACTATGGAGGTTAATAGTGGTTTACGCAGTGATAGTGTGCACAAAGTATCTATGGTCATAAAATTGATAGCAACTCCTAGGTCAACTAGGGTGTTAGGAATCTGGACATCTCCTATACAAACTATAATAATAGGACTTTTAGGGTCTATGTATTTAGGGGGGTCATATTCCCTTCCAGAATACTAACAAGTTTCCCATCAACATGGCTGGTTTTAGGTTGGTTCTTTCTTCTTCCTCGAGTCTTAAAACAAATCTCTTTGATAGTTTTATTTAATTAAGGAATTTCCTTAAGAGCTTGCAACAAGCAAATTCCAATACTCAATTTCCTCAGTCTCTTGAATTAACTCTGACTCTGGTTATTCAGGAACTACAGTATTGTGTTTTTCTGAGAGTATTAATGGAAAAGAAATGTCAATGTTTGGTTGAGGAGTTTCCTGGACAACAGGACTAGGTTGTGTTTCTTCTGGATTCTCCGTATCTTTAGGGATTTCTTATATCATGAGAGATGAAGGTTTTGAGGTAACCTTCCATGAGCATAGAAATATATTCTTACAATACACATAATTTACAATGGGATTTTTATTTGATTCCACAATGTACGTTGGGCTACCCTGCCTCACTAGGTTTGTTACGGTTTGTATTGATATATATGATTGGTCAGGTAGATTGGATGGGGCAACATTTGTAGGTCCATTCAACAAGGATTTTTGGCCTTGGGATCTTATTTGATTGTAATATTTCTGCCCAAATCCTTAGGGTACATTCCATTGTTGTTAGTACCAAGGATTAAACTGTTGAAATAGTGGAATGTTTTTATGTGGAGCCCAGAGTTGTTAATAATAACTTGGTGGTGCATTCCAATGTGGGATCCACTGCTATGGTGCTTGTTGAGCCCAAGGTTGGGGATATGGCCATGGTGCATTCCATTGATTTGGGACCCATTGTGATTTTGGCATGTAGGACTGAATTTTGTTAGACTGAAAATTTCCTCCTTGCCTTCTAAGCCATATAGTTTAATTCAGATTCGTCTTGTGTGCTTTTTTAAATTGGTTCTTCAGCAAGGGAAGTAATCCACATTGGTTTTGTGGCATGCTTGATTTCACAAAGAATACAGACGTATGTCTTGTCTAAGGGGTAGTCCTTAAGTCCATGTTTATCTCTACATCTTGGGAAGTAGATGAACAAAGGGCTTTGTATTTATGGCTTTCTCCCTATCCATAGTTTTATTGTGTTGATCTAAGAGGTATGTTCTCAAATTTACAATCTATTCCCTTAGTTTGGATAAATTTTGGTTGGCCATTTTTCCTTTCTATCTACGAAATTTAGGGCAATTTTAGGAGTAACTCCTACAAAGATCAATTATTTCTATAAATTCTAGTTTGTTCATGTTTCCCTTTCCCATAAGATTGAAGGCTTCATGTGTGTCTTTGTCCAATCCTTTGAGGAATAAATTTTTCATCAGATTAATATCCATACTAGTGCCACACCTCATGTGAAGGAAGACTAACCGATCAAGATAATCCTCCGCACTATTATCTTCCTTTTTTTGAATTCTACAAATTTATTCCTTCCTATCCCAGATTCTATAGTAGTCTTGGTATTTATCCAAGAAAATTATTTCCATCTCTTCCCAACTACGGATGGAGTTAGGGCTTAAACCCTTGAACCACCTCATGGCTATGTATTTTAAATTGGAGGGAAATAACTTGAGCTTCTCAGAATTGAAATTGTAATCATAAGTTTGGCACATGACCTTGAATTCAAAAAGGAACTGATCAGGATCTTCTGAGACAACTCCCCGAAAGGTTGATAAAATTGAGGGGGATATATTTTTCATAGGAGCCTGATCATTATAGGTAAACTTTCTACTAACTCAAGGGTTTCCATTTTCTGGAACCATTGGGATCATCTACTTCATCATCCATCCTTGGTCAGTAAGTTCTTCCATAGGCATGTTTATAGGGGGTTTTGAAATTTTATCCTAATGAATCTACCTCTACAGTCTCTAGGTCTAAACATAAAATCCTATCATACTGAAGATATTTCCCTAACCATCAGTATTTAACTTGATTTTTTGTGTTCCACATACTCCAACCATAGATGATTCTTGTATTCACTACAAGGTCTTCTTACTTCTAAAGAAAGAGTTATGGAAATAAAATTTCTGAATGGAAACTTACCAGAAAACTAGGCAACACTTTTAGCTAGCACCTTAACCTTTGATAACACCTTGAATTTCCCCGAAAATGGCACCAAAAAGTGACAAGTGTCGTTGATACTCGTACTTTAATTATATTATATTTTTCAGTCCATGGTGGTGTCTGTGGTTGTTTACAACAAAGGGAATAGTTGGAATTATTCTCAGCACATACTTAACAACGAAATCAACTAAATAATATACTAACTACAGTTATGAAAATAAATGCATTGGAAGAAAAATAATATTAAAGACATAATTAAAAGGTACAAAAAAACAATTCAATGCTAGAATCTTAAATAAATGTGTAATAAAAGAAAAGAAACAACATTAAAATCTCCCTTCTCATTGGGGAGGAGTGGCCCTTCCTCCTTCCCTTCAATCAGGTTTAGCATCCAAAGTTACATAGAAAAGTTTCCCCATGAATCTATAATTTTATTAAATTAAAATAACTTCCTTTTACAATGGTAAACTAATTGAACCAAACTATGAATCTATATATATTAGCTCTTTTATACCAGAGCAGTCCTAGTTCCTCTAGGAGAGAACTAATTTATTTGCAATTAGTATCACCCACTTAACTAGATGCTGATTAAAACAACGACTAACTATTATAATAATTACAGTTATAGAAGGAGTCTTCAATGCAATGCTTATAACTGTAGAGGAGGCACTAAATTGAATCCTTTGAGGGATTCAATCGGCACTGAAATATATTGTAGATCTCATATTGATTCTAGAGAATCATGGAGATCGAAAATCCATAAGTGTCTGTTTTCATCATGTTTCCAAGAAACCAGAGTTAAACTAGGGGTAACTAGACCTCATAATCTGCATGAAGGTAGGTTGAGAAAGTGGCACACATTTCATGCTCATGTCATTGTGCCACCAGCTGTGTCAAATTACAGTTCAACCATTCAAGCTATTCATCTCCTCTACACAAGTTCCTTCCTTCAAGGAAATATGAATAAATGATCTAGATGAGTCCTGCACTCCACGCTGAGTCTTGCGCTAATGCAAAGGTGAGTCATGTGCTATAAGGCGAGTCCTATGCCAGTGCATCAATGATTCCTGCGCTAGTTTGTAATTAAATCCTGTGATTACTCAACACATGCTTTTCCAATAGATTGTTAACACTCATAAAAAGTTCATTTAGCCATATTTGAATAAACAATAACAAGATAAAAATAACAAGAATATGCACAACATTTCCTTCCAAAACATGGAAAATTATTAATTATAAACCTCTAAATTATAATTGTGTGACATGATATCAAAATAATATCACATGGTTTACTCATGAAAAAATAGGGGTTCATCATCCAACATTCTTATAATAGGGAAGTTCATGCTTCGACTACTAAAACTCCTTTTGAAACATGTTTTGGTTATTTACCTAAGATTGATTTTGATGTTGTTTTTAAGATTAACATGAAGAGAAAACATGAAAGTGGAGCTGGAGGTCCACAAGGCTGAGAAGTTTATTGATAAAATCCAATAGAAATACCTTTATGTACAAAAGAGGTTGACAAAGTCATAGACCAAGTTCAAAGCACATCATGATCAACATAGGACTAAGCATTCCTTCCTTGTTAGAGATAAGGTATGGTTGTATTTGAGATGGGATAGGCTACAGGGAAAAGATAAGAAACTCAAGCCTCTTCGATATGGCCCATTTGAAATTCTAGAACAAGTGGGTAAGAATGCATTTTGCTTGGATTTTCCTCCTTATATGAAAGAATTTATTCATTTGTGAATGTTGAAACTTATGTCATTTTGAGCCCTCCATGTTGGATGATGAAGAAGGATGAGTATTGCTTCCATATATTGAGGATCTTGATCTAGAAAGACAGTTGGAATTGGAAGAAGATGTGGTTTTTACAATGGAAATAAAGGATAACACAGTGAGGAGTGCAGGACAAGTGGTTGATTGGGTTTAAAAGGCAGAAATGGTTTATGGAATAGAATGAATACAACCCTTCCTATGCACTGTGTGATGCATAATAGTGCTCAAATGTGTTACCTACCAAAGCGAAGTCGTATTCCAAAGAAGATGTGGGGAAGATATTTCCTCACCTCTTCAATCTTTAAATATTTTAGGGACGTAAAAGCCTCAAATTAGGGAGGGTATGATCCAAAAATGGATCAGGAGATGCCCGATTCTATGTATTCTCTATATTTGATACTTGCTCTATAGGTTCTTAGTTGTTTCTTTCTTCATAATATGGTCCAGTCATGTTGGGGTGATATGGACACTTATTGTTCTATTTTTTGGATTTTACAAGTGAAGGTTATGCAACCTCCCTGAAAATTACGGAACCATCACTCTACATAGACCAGCGGTTGTGCAACCATTGGTCTACATAGAGCAGTAGTCATGTGTGATATGGTTCCAGAAATTTGGGATCTCAATAGTTGTAAATTTTTTAGCTTCCCAATTGATTTGTTTTTCCTTTCCATGCATCCCTGAGTAGAGCATCTATAAATACAAGATTTTATAAGGATTCCAGCAAGTGATTCTGCGTGAATTCTATTGTGAGAAAAGTTGGAGAAGTTGGAATTATTTCTTTTTTGTTCATTTGAGAAGATTTCTTCATTTGTTGATATATTGTGAGCAAGTAGATACAATAAGAGGGAGCTTAATCCTTCTAGAAGGCAATCTATTGGCAGTAAGTTGTATTATCTGAGAATTACATAGTGAATGGGGAGAAAATTCAGTCACCCACTAGAGTTTTTCCCACATTGGGTTTCTCCAAGATAAACCTCGACTCCTTTTGTCTCTCATTTCTCAGTTTTCAGTATAATTGTGTGTTGTTATTACACATTACCTTGGATATCAAATAACTCAACATATTTCATTCATTTTTCACGAGTATAGTGATCTATTTATTGTTATAATTAAGCAGTTTACAGATCACACACACACACTAACTACATGGAGTCTAAAATGTAGTGCAACACCTGGATCATAATTTCACTCAGTGAGTGACTATCGAGGTCAATCTGACTCCCAATTTGCATCTTTTTTTATTTTTAGGATTTGATGTGTTTTGGTTTTTTATAGGTTTTATTAATTCTTATAGGTTTCAGGTGAACAACAATGAATTACAATGGCATACATGTGTTTAAAGGAGACACCAAACGAACATCTCGTGACCTTGCAAAATTGGTTTTTTGAGATTCTAATCAATCACAGGGGTTAAGAATAGGTCTATGGCACCCTAAGAACCCATGACCCTACATAGGTACCCTAGTCCTGACATTCCCGACACTTTTGCATTTTTATGGGTACAATTACGACGCTCCAAGTTCTTGTTCCAACAGTTTTCCAGCTCAACATACCTTAAGGATCATTGCGAATCAGCTAAGTATTTTTATATCCTTGTTTGCAACTAGGGTTTAAAATTTAAATTACTTATTTAATTGGATCAAATATGTACTTAATTTTTTATATCATTGCGTTGTTACATATTTAGATTTAGCATTTATTTATTTCAATGTTTGCTTAATCATCGGCTTATTGTTAAAAACAACCCTGAAGAAGAGGCTAATGATATCGAGGATAGTAATGAAGAGTTGTTTGTGGTTCTATTTGTGAGAAAAATGGGTGAATTTTATTTAGATATTGTGTTCTTTTTAACCTATGAAGAATGTCCTCAACATCTGAGTCCTAAAGACAAGCAAAAACTCAAGTGGAGATCAACTAAATATGTGCTCACAATGGATTGTACAAGAAAGGAAATCGATGGATTTTTTCTTTGATGTGTAGAAAAAACTCAACAGGGTAAGATTTTATATACATATCATAACTTGGCCTATGGAGGAAACTTCTCAGCATCTGTCACAGCTCACAAGATCTTGCAAGCAAGATACTATTGGCCCACTTTATTTCAAGATGCATTGATGTGGGTGGTGAATTGTGAGACCTGTCAACAATTTGTTGGTCGTCCAAAATTGGTGGCACTTCCTCTAAGGCCAGTGGTAATTGATGATCCCTTTAAGCAGTGGGAAATTGATTTTATTAGAGCATTGAATCCTTTGTCCAGTGTTGGACATAGTTGTGTCCTAACTGCGACTGATTATTTCACTGAGTGGGTGGAATCCATTCCAGTAAAACATGTTACATACAAATTTGTTTGCAACTTCATCAAGGAGAATATAATAGTGATATGTTACAAATATATTGTGACATTATTAATAAATTGTAATATTATTAATAATAAGTTAATATAACTCATATTAATAATATAGTTAATAGTTGTGTGTGAGTGAAGTTGTTGAATAAACAACTCACGTAGTTATTTTGGTGTGTGAGATAATAAAGGGATGAGAGAGATATCCTAGGGATAAATGTGAGAGATTCATGAAGAGAGATTGTAGGGATTGAAGATGAAGTTTGACTCCACCTTTGTAGGAGATCAAACATTATAAAATGTAACCTCTATCATTATAATTAACATACCGAATGAATTTAATTTTTATATTTTATTATTCGGTGTTTTTATATTATATTACAGTTCTTATCACTGGTATCAGAGCAGCTTCTGATCCATATAATGGAGAAATAATAGTGAGCTCGCAGCAGATGAATATCAGACGTGTCCCCAACATAGCCACACATAGAAGGAGGGGGCAGTAAGCATCCATTCAATTTTGTAGTTTTTTATTTGGACATACAACGTGTCATTCTTCTCAGATCCGTTCTGTTATCATGACCAAATCAGTAAGTATTGATTTTACATTGTCTTGTTCATGATTGGTGGAAGGCGTATTGGCTTCAAAGTACCTGTGTTTGCATTCACAATTCTTGGTAAATCGAATTGTTAGAAGACTGTAGTTTTTATATGATTTGATAGCTCTGCGCATTCATATTTCCATTCACGTTCCAACCGAAATCAAGAATTTTTTTCCATTTTTGGAAAGGGGCCCGGAAAGATGTTGGATTTAAAATTTGTATTTTTTATAACTTTCAGCTAGTAATTTAGATTGAGATGATGTTTTTTTTTAATGTGTGTTTTTTGAGCTCTTTATATTGATCATATCAAAAATTGTAAAAAAAAAATTGGTTTATGGACACATTTTTGGTGGAACGTGACGTCCAATTTTTTAAATTGACATGGACAAGTTGAATCGAATTGAAGGTCAAGTTAGAACTCAATTGTTGTTGATTAACAAAGATATATGGGAGATTGTGGAAGGAAAAATCAACAAACCACATGACGTATATGAAGCAACATAATGGGAAAACAAGGGTCGAAAAGCAATGGCGATTATTGGCCTATGTTTATCTGATGCCTACCTGCATCACATAGATATAAAAAAGACATCGCATTTGATCTAGACGACATTGAGAAAACTATTTGGCTTACAAGTAGAGAGTGCAAAAATGGCACTCAAGAAAAAGTTGTTCGAACTCAAAATGAAGGAAGGAGAAACTATGGTGGAACATATCAGTAAGTTTCGTTCTATTTCAAATCAATTAGCTGGAATCAAATTTGATGTGCTTGATGATGATGAAAAATCAGTATTACTTAATAGCATGCCTCCTAGCTATTCTAATATGGTCTTCACTTTGAGAAAAATAAATCCGAGTCTAGAGGATTTAATTTCTTCTCTGATAAAAGAAGAAAATAGAACCAAGAAGATTTATCTAGAAGAAATTGCAATGTATGGTAGAAAAAAATCATATGCTAAAGGAAAATTCAAGCCTTCTTTTAAACAAAAATCAACCTCCCAAGGTCCACAAAAATTTATTTGTAACTATTGTAATGTTCCTAGACATGGTATTATGTATTGTAAGAAAAGAGCACAAGATTTACTTGATGGTAAATTGAAGGATAAAGCCTTCATTTCTGAAAACAGGGACGAATAGAGTGATTGGGATATGAAGTCTCCTCACTCTGATAATGAGGAAACAAATGCTCAACAAAGTGATGAAGACTTCTTGTATTAATTAAATAGTGCATTTACATTGGAGGACAGAGGCAATAGAGGAAGGAGGTCAATCAGTGACCTCTCGTCAGTCACCAACGATAGGGACACATGAAGTTGTGGTGGTAGTGTGTGTATGTGTGTTTTCTTTTACTTCAAATTTGTAGTATGATTTCAGAGTTCCTGTTTGAATAAGTGAAATATTCACATTGAGGGGGGGGAACTAGAACATGGTCTCAATGTTCAAATTTCTCCCTATTCAGTTTGTATTCAATGAGCAGTGGTTCCTACATATTTCCTGAAGGTAATACATAGTGGAAAGATGAAAGCACAAAGGGCAAGCAACAACATGATATTTGGGTTGTTGGTTGTCCTGTAAAACCATCCTTTATTTTAGGTTGTTGGTTGTCCTGTAAAACCATCCTTTGTTTTAGGTTGTTGGTTGTCCTACAAAACCATCCTTACAAGTTTTTGGTTGTCCTACAAACACATCCAGATCATGAGCACACATGGCATGCATGGGCGGAAAGTTGCAGAAGAAAATGTGATTATTTTTTCTACCTTGTCAACATTAGGGGAGTGTATATTGGGAATTAATAATGTTAACAATAGGGGAGTGAATGTTACAAATATATTGTGACATTATTAATAAATTGTAATATTATTAATAATGAGTTAATACAAATCATATTAATAATATAGTTAATAGTTGTGTGTGAGTGAAGTTGTTAAATAAACAACTCACGTAGCTATTTTGGTGTGTGAGATAATAAAGGGATGAGAGAGATATCCTAGGGATAAATGTGAGAGATCCATGGAGAGAGATTGTAGGGATTGAAGATGAAGTTTTACTCCACCTTTGTAGGAGATCAAACATTATAAAATGTAACCTCTATCATTGTAATTGACATCCTGAATGAATTTAATTTTCATATTTTATTATTCAGTGTTTTTATATTATATTGCAGTTCTTATCATGCGATTCAACATTCCCCATAAGATCATGGTTGATAATGCTTCCATATTTTCATCTTATGAACATAATAAATTTTGATATGGATATGGAATTAATTTGGCTCATTCCTATGATTATTACCCTCAAGGAAATGGTCAAGTAGAATCAAGTAATAATAATTTGGTGATTATAATTAGAAAGTTGGTTGATGAAAATCAACGGATTTGACACAAAACATTACATGATGCACTTTGAGATGAGCGTATTACTCCAAAGCAATATATTGGGATGTTTCCTTTTCAGGTTATGTACGGTGTCGATGCCTTGATTCCTATCTCTTTAGATTTATCGGTTTTGAAGTTGTCCAAGATGATTGAAGATGATACATTTCAAGAATCTATAGAGAAAAGAATCATGTACCTGACATAACTAGAGGAAAAAATATCTAAGATGGTTGACATGATCATGGAACACCAGAGTAAATTCAAGAGAGTTTTCAATAAGAAATATAAATTGAGAGATTTCTGGGTTAGAGATCTAGTCCTGTTGTGGGATAAAAGAAGAGATCCAAAAGGAATGCATGGAAAATTTAAGTCTTTGTAGATAATTCCTTTCAAGATTCATAATTTGTGCAGGGAAAGTAGCTTCTACATGTCATACCTTGATGGAACTCTACTCCCTCTACCTCAATTGGAAAACACCTAGAGTTTTTATGACATTAGAGTGAGTTTTCTCTCTTATAGATCATAACATTCCCTTTTAGTTATGTGTTTCCCATTTTATTCATGTGTTTTCTTCTATTATTTTTCTTTTGCTTTTATGTGTGTGTTTATTTTTTTGGTATCTCTTTTATTTCTATCCTTTTTTACTCCTTGGCCTAATGGATTGTCACTTTTAAGATCTGGGAGTTTCTCTTCCTTTGAGTTATCAAAGAAAGTCCCCAACCATAGCCAATTGTTATCCCATTTTTGAGTTCATCGATAAAATGGAGATAACAAATCAAATTTTCATGATGATGAACATGTTAAAATCCATTCTTCTTTATAAGTGTTGCTTTAAAAATGCCTTATTTTTGTTTTATATAGAATTTTAGGATTTCCCTAGCATTTTTCATGTTTCATGTAATATGTTTTTAGCCCCTGAAACCCGACACACTACAATATTTCAGGTTTCAGGTTCTGATTGCATCAAAACATCTCACTTAGAAAACACATGCATCATGTCATGTGTTTTCTGAACTTGAAACCTGAAACATTGTAGTAAGTTAGAATTTTGAGATTTTTGGCATTGGGACATGATGAGAAATTTACATGTCATGTGTTGTCAGTTTTCCGAACCCAAACTCTAACTCCCTTCTAGACTATTTTGTATCGGGTTTTTGGGACCCGATTACACATTCACATGACATGCCTTAT
This sequence comes from Taxus chinensis, assembly GCA_019776745.2. Taxonomy (NCBI): domain Eukaryota; kingdom Viridiplantae; phylum Streptophyta; class Pinopsida; order Cupressales; family Taxaceae; genus Taxus; species Taxus chinensis. Next base: position 733,446,569 of record CM034154.1, on the reverse strand, counting down.
GCGTTCAAACTTCCACCCCTCGATTCAACGTAATAAAATTCATGGTGAAGTTGGTGGCCCACATGTGTCATCTTATGTGGAATTAATGCAATTTCATTTATAAATAGGTGGGATTTCAATTTCATTTGTACCTTGTAATTTGTCTACAATTTGGATTTCCCTCCTACTTTCACGTTGCGCAAACCCGATTGGTGTTTTCTTGGTATTTTCAGTCATATTTCTTGGATTTCAACTTCTGGTTCATCTCTTGGTAAGTGTTTATCCTTCTTGTTGATTTTCATTTTCATTTTGAGGGTTTACATCTTGGTTTTCTCTGATTGAGGAATTGTGCTTAATTTTTCAAATTCTTTCACTCCTCACTTCTATTTCTCCCCTTATTGTTATTTTTGTTTTACTTTGATAAATATGTCCACATGAAATTGTTAATTTTTAAAGTACTTATTATGGTAATATTTTTTGAAGAAACAAGTGGAATAAGTCACTTGATGATTTTTAACTCAAAATAGCATTTTAGGTTTTTCCCTTGCTGAAGTAGGTCTCTTTCCCGACAAGTGTTTCAAAAATATCTAGTTAACAAGCACAACCTTTCCTCCTCTGGTGTTTTGGGTTTTGGGAGGTGCAAATCAAGGCTGAAAAATCTGAAAGTGTATCGGGATTCTTAAGCTGCAGAACACAGTCAAACCCCGACATATGCGTTGGGATTTTCAAGTTGTTTAACAGGGTCTATTTTTTTACCAGTAAATTGGACTGTCTAAGGTGCTTTGCAAGGGTTAAAACCTGAATTTCTCCAAGGATCTTTCAAGATATTTTCATACAAATTTCATCAGTTCAATCCTTCATGTATGATTTAAGGAAGACGAAGGCTAAGGGAGAAAATTCCAAGGAAAATGAAGTATAAGTATTAGGGGGTTGTGCTTCCATCTAATACTAATTCAAATATCGATATTACAGACATGAAGTTAGGGCATATTGACATGGATGAATTTTGGAATAGAGTGCAAAGTTCTTTACAGACTGCATAGATGTCGTGTATTAGTAATACTGGGTTACCCTTGACTGCTTCCTTTCCAATCTTCATGTAATTCCTCAAACTTATTCTTATTGTTGCTAATCACTATGATACTGAGACCAATTATGTTCTAGATCAAGCCAGAAATGTGGTCATTCGTTTAGACAATGATTACTTTAATGATCTTCTAAAGCTTCCTATTTTCATGAAATATGTTAAAATGTATCCTAACGTGTCTCAAAAAGAATTGGATGAAAACGTGGATGACTACATCAAGTGTGTCAATAAGAAGTATCTAGTGAACCCTAAGCCTTATGTATCTAAGTTTCCTAAGATAGTTCCCAAGAGAGACTTCATCTTTGAAATTGGATACATCATCACACTTCTGAGCAGAGTATTTAGACTCCTTGAAGCCAGAGAATTACAAGGATGGATGTATCAATTTCTCACCATCATAAGAAATAATGAGTAGTTCTTTGATTACGGTGCATTCATCAATGATACAATCAATAGCGAAAGGAGAGAAGTGTTGACTAATAGGAAATTTAATATGATGTCATATGTTGTCTATGTTGTGGTCGAGATGAGAGTGTACCCTGGATTAACAATGGTGGGGTCCATGCCTTCAAATTATGTTTATAATTATTATCCTCAATTTTATTTAAAAGGAAGCGAGACTCATTTTTGGAGGGTTAATGATGATTTCTTCTACAATGTCATCTATAGATTGAAACCCACTCTCTCCAGAAAAGGGTTAATGATGATGCACGAAATGCGGTATCTTGATGGTATTATATTTTCTTGCAATACTAAACACTCACATATTTTTGGGTTGGACCATTTTAGTTCTCCCCAACTCATCTTCCCAGATTTCCAAATGAAAAATGGATCCTCATGGAGCTAGTAATACAATTTTTGGATCTTCACAAGTTCCAACAAAGTAAACACAGAGAAGGAATACATTTTCCCATTTCCATCGGAAGATATACTTTCACCTCTGTTGTCAAATCCAAAAATATCATCATATAAATTCAATAAGTAATCAAGAAGTTAAATCCTCTTATTTCAGGTTTCGACTATCGTGGCATTATAAATGCTTATGGAACATTACAGTTCCATGGTCTAGACTTTGAGGACATTTGAGATTATTGTAGGGAAGAATTATCCATCATGAGAAAATATAACAATAGATTAACCTTAGATGAGGTTATAAATTTCATTTGTTGATGATGGAAACATCGTGGAATCCATGTATGAGAAAATAGATGGTGATAATATGGGGTTTTTCCTCCAATCAAATGGTGTGTTAAAGAATATATTTCCATCCAGGATAGAGCCACTTAGATCCTCCTCGAAACCAATACTTTCTTATATTCATGGAATATTCATCCTTGGGATCCCAAACTCCCCAAATTACCAACCATTTCTAAGTCAAAGGCAAGTCCCTCCAAGGAAGAAAAATATAAAGGTGAAACATTTCAGAATAAGTTCAAGTTAAATTTCTACAGAAGTGGGACCAAAACTCATCCTTCATCATCTATTATTCCCTCTTCATCTGTTGTTGTGATTGAATCCCCTTCTCCTCAGCATACACAAGAGGCATCAAATGGTATTGTGGTTACCTAACCTATTCCATCTTCCTCCCTCATCACTCACGCAGTCCCCGTCGTTAACATACATCTGTAGACACAAACTCATGCACTTGGGTACATTACTAGGTCCTAATCACATACTATTATTCATATGCTTCTTACAGGATAAAAGTACTAGTTAATCACTATACATGGCCTCGTAGGTTCCCTTATAGTCTCCCTTTTGACCTTAGGGAGCTCACTTCCCAATTTGACCCTTCACATTTCACCTTTTTTGGCTCCAGACACCAGCGCCCATCCAGGACGCCAACACCTAGGTGCCCTCATCCCCTCTGGGAACCCTAGACCTCTTTATCTTTATCTCACTCCTTTTGGGGTCCTTTCTAGTCGTTGGGAATCCTTATTTCTTAAGGGTCTACCTTTTAGTGATTGTTGGTCTGAAAATCTGTCGCGTGGACAGATCTATGGATAGACGAGCCAACAGTGTGCAGGGCTTAGCCCCTCTTTGAGTCAGCAAAGCAAAACTGGTTTATTGCTATTCTACCAGCAGGAATCTACGCAAGTCTCACAGATTCTGCCTACGGGGGTTTGGGATCTCATCCCAGTAGAGTGTTCCAGGTTGCGAAAAGAAAGGAACGAAAGAGGGAAAAGAGAAAGATCAGGTTGCAATCTCAAGTGACACTGATTATGATCAAATTCAACTTTGCACTTGTCATTAGTATTCAGTGCATCACTGAAGCCTGAAACAACAAACAAGTTCTAGGTCAATCTAGGAACATGCATAACATTTTTCAAGTGGATTAAACATCATACTTAAGGCATCTGAACATAGGAATGGTGCCGACTCCATAACACTAGATTAGTAGTGTCATCATCAAGTCGCCATAATTGTATTATCTGATCTTGTTGTGTCTACATAGCAAGCTGAATAGCCTTTCTCTCCTCACTGGGACTATATGTCTATCTGAAAAATGTTCACCTCCATTTTTTAATCCACACACCAACTATTGTAAGTAGTGTTCGACGAAGATGAGCTGAGAGATTATAGGAAAAGATGGTTCCAACCACTTATTTACAAAGTAAATTTACAAAATATCTCAACCAATTGCTTGTTCTGAATTAGTCCTTTGACCACTTGGATGGATGACATCATTTTCTTGATGGAACATTCATGATGTCATCAGTTGTGCCAACACTTATTCTTAGACACTTTACAATAAGATAGTCGGACGACCTTAGATCAGAAGGAGAAGATGAAGAAGGAAGGTCCCGAGCTGCTCATCTTCATCTTCCTGCGGCTGAAAAGGGGTCGCCTCTATTCTAATGTTGTTCAGGTGATGATATGTGAAAATGAGCGTCTATCAATTACCTGGAAGAACTTGCTAATCATTGGCTTAGATGTACAGATACTAGTCAAAGGCATACCAATTCGGGTAGAAGCCGTTCAATGCAATGGGTACGCAAGTCTCCTGCTCATCTATGAACAACATAATCAATAGGGATCTTACAGATAATCTTCATCAAGCCTAACAAGTTACAATGTTAGATTCACCCGATTTGAAGTCCCTACAGACAACAGTAGGTTCTTCAAAATCATCTTTCTAGATATCTAGATATATTTACACTTTGAAACAATCAACCAAAGAATAATGCTTTCTCTTTTGCATATCTGGATAGCACCAATTGCAGACTTGTATTTGATAGGTAAGGGATGAAATGAGTCTTTCATAGAGTCATGGCGACGAACAACTTTCTTGCCATTGGATCGCCTTGCATCCTCATAGGCCTCTTCCTTTACCTAGTCTGATCTTTTCCAGGAATGAATTCTAGCATTAACCTATCACAATAGCCCAAAGATGGACATAGTTCTTCCATGAGAGCCCTTGAATGTCTGAATACTCCGAACTGGTAAATATAGAGGCTCCCTCTGAACAGTCGGGCATATTCCTGGAAGGTCTCATCCTGAAGTCTAGCCTTGTTTTTTCAAGCACTTAACAGAAATCGGACCATGCTGATGAGCTAACAAGTAACCCTAATTATCAATCTTAGGTGTTGTAGGTGCATATGCCTGGTATACACGGTCGATTCAATCAATCACTCAACCTCTCACTATCTGGCTCCTCAAAGCAGAATCAAACCAAACCCTGAATCTTATTATAGTTTGCTAAAATTGCGTGCTTTTTGATCTCCATTTTGATTGAGCAGCTCAGGAAAATCGGCGGCAATAAATCTGCTCTTATATCATGTTCCCATCTCTCATGGCAAGAAGCCTGCAAACAGGTAAATACAATCTGACAAAAAACATCTTGAATAGCCTATTCAATGCTGCTGTCTGTTAATGTCACTGAAGCTGATTTACAAATTGCAGCAACTGCGGACATAGTAACACTTCTAAATGGACCACGCTCAGGAGAAGGATCCCCATTGTGGAAAAATGGGTCACGGTGATAATCTATAGGAGGACAGACCTTCAATCAATCAGCTCTCTTTGATTGGGGGTTGGGGTAAATCGCTGATTTCACATAACTCTGAACTAACCTGCAGCGCTTACTTGAGATCAGCGTAAGTAGACCGAGCTCACTGTGAAGTTGCTCATTTAGCCGGAATCACTCTGAGACGAAGTCCATCGGAGCGATGCCCAACTTTCATCTGTTTGGTTTGACTCAATTGTAACTGATTGATCCAAGTTGAATGTCCTATAGAAGACACGACCAGAGAGAGAGGGGGATGGCAGCAACGGTACAAGAAGGGATTTATTACATGGACAAATAATGCTGCGGCATTGAATAGAATAGCCGATTTTTACTCAAATGCATCACGTTATTACATAGACAACTGTATACTGCACCAAGAGACTAGAAAAAGAAAATAAGACGAGGAGAATCAGTTTGGAACAATTTAGACGAACATGCAATTTTTCAATTTGTCGAGAAGATAGATGAAGTTCAAGGGGGGGAAAGAGTTCAAGAAGGGGCTGAGTTCACGATCTGAGGGGGTGAATCGTCTGAGTCACTCAATGGCACAGACAACTAATTGCAACACAGTAGGTGCACTAGCAAGCTGACCTCTGAAGTTGTAGCGTTGCCGACATTAAAGCCTGGTTGGATGGGCAAATAGCAGAGTATCCTGTGTCAAGTTCCTAGATCCTGGGAGAGAGCGAGTTATGACATAGTTCAGGCATGGGAAGCAAGTTATCACATTCAAGAATGCATCCTCCTTGAATGTTGCTAATGATTGAGCAAACTGCACCTTTGCCTTACAGCTGATTGTCAAACCTAATGGAGGTGACGTTGCACTAAAAGGCAAGTTGTGAAATCAATCTTGAGGTAGATTAGTCCATTCAAGATGCACGAATGCTCTGTTTGTCCGATTTCATAGTCTCTGTTTTTTATTTTTTCACATTCAGATTAAGTATTGATGGTGTAGCCTTGTTTCCTGTCAATGGCTAGGAAGGGCCATTCATCCCCATCTGACTGTCATTGTACACCTGTATAAAATTCATCTAAAGAGGTCTGGAAGCAATCGAAGACAATTTCAACATAGGCATTGTTCTAATTTCCGGTATTGAAAAATGCCAGACCCTGATGCTTCATAGTTTTGGTAGTCCCATTGTTCATGGAGAACGTCAATGTAAGGATGGATGCTCGAGACTTTGCATGGACATGAGCATTGGAATGAGCTTCGCTTTATGGCAAGCAGCGTCTAAAGCCAAAGTCCTATGGACATCTCGGCTGCCAGCAGTTAATGCTTCAAGGTTTGAGTATGCTGCTAGCTCTACGACCATGACCTTCGCAATATGAAGGGTGGAGCATTTGGTATACGGCTTGCACTTTGACAAGTGATAGAAGTGGCCACCCTTGGTATACCCTCGAGGCACCTAAGTCTCATGGTATGTGACGAGGGTGCCTGGAGGAGTTCTAGTAGAATCAGCTTAGGCCCAGCATACCTTGGTAGATTTTTTGGCTCTCCCAGAAAGTTGGGGACGGCTATTAAATAGGTGAACGATGTAAAATTGGGTGAATAGGCCCCCCATTTAACTTCAATCAATGAAATTTAGGGTTAAAGTTTTGTTGGTCCAGCTATCTGTCATGTTTGGACAGATCTATGGATAGACAGATGCCAACAGTGATAGCAGGGCTTAGCCCCTCTTTGAGACATCAAAGCGAAACTGGTTGGATTGCTATTTCTACTAGCAGGAACCTATAGCAAGTAATCACAGATATCTTGGCCTTCGGGGCCATACTCCACTTCGGATCTCATCCCAGGATAGAGTCCCTTGCCGAGGCTGCGAAAAGAAAGGAATGAAAGAGGGAGAAGAGAAAGAACAGATCCTGAAGGGAGAAAAGAAATGAATTCCAAAGCAGAAAGGTCAGAAGATTTATGTTGCTTAGTTATGGTAGTAAACAGAGCCAAAGCGCTGATCAGGCATAAATCTTATTCAAAGTCTCCAGGTACTGCATAAACAAATGACGGAAAAGTAGATATGAATCCAACAGATTAAACACATACAGACTCTAACGTAAGGAAAGATGATAATGTATAACACAGCTAGTTGAGCACAAAGTCTGAGAAATCACTTCGGTGGATAGTCTGTTACAAGGCCATCGGGTCACCGCCTTCTTGTTTTTTAGGTAGACCTCATTCATCAACTGCATGCATTGGTCTTCATTTTCTTCCCAGGCCTTGATGCATTCCTATTGGCTAACAGCCACGTAGTTCCGGTGGTGAGGGATGCCAAGCATTATTTCAAAATGACGGGCAGTGAGGTTTATGACTGCCTCGCCCTTACTATTTTCGACACATCTTGTGTCTTTGTTGTAACATTACGCAATCACCATCATGAATTCGTTGTTGACAGCGCTGACGGGGATTCCTCCGGCGAAGTGCAGGGCACTGCCTATTAACTTGTCCATCTATGGACTTCTTGTAACTTTCTGAGTCCTAACCCAAAATTCCTCCATGTCAATGTGACCCAATTGAGAGTCTCTGACATCCATACTGCACTCAGCCTGCGATTCGGGCATCCTGACCCTCTGATATTTGTATTTCATCTCTTCTTCTGTCAGCTTAGCCTTCCCTCTTGGTTTGGTGGGCTCTCTTGCTTGACGTAGACATGTGTTCTTTCGAACTCAGTTGCTGATCTGCATGAAGAAGAAGTGAGACCCAATCCAAAAAGGTTGAATTAGTCATTTGATCTTCCATTGGAATGCTAGCAGAAGAAAGAGATAGAGATTTTAGGCTCAGGGCGCAGGGCGCATGCAAAATGCAACTGGCAGGCCAAATAGATAAGGCGCACAGAAAAGGAATGTTGCAGAGGTTAAACTGGCGCCAAAGGCGCATGGCGCATGGATGAAGCATGTTGCATTTTATAGTAGGGTGCACAGGAAAGAGTATGTTACATTGAAGGTTCGGTGCGCCCTTTGGCGCATGGGATGGATTATGTAACATTAACAAATGGTGCGCCAAAGGCTTTGGCGCGGCGCATGAAGGAATCTTACACAACATCATGTTACTGCAATGGAGGGTGCACCCGTGCCTTGATAGCTTTATACTTTCGCGAATAAGGCTTGTGTTGCATGAAAGCTGGGTGCGCCCTTTGGCGCATGAAATCAGGATGTATCATGGAAAGGAGGCGCGCCAAAGGGTTTTAAGGAGGCGCGGGATTGAAACTTGCAGCATGCAAAAAGGGCGCGCTTTGAGGGCGCATGAATTCAAACTGCAGCAGGATGGAAGGGTGCACCCTTTGGCGCGGGTTTTGAGGTTGTAACATGGCGGGTAGATGCGCCAAAGGGGGCGCAACTGTTTTTATTGCTACAAGGCGCGCCAGTGCGCCATAGAAACTAAACTTAATTGCTCAAATCCATTTTCATTCTTTCTTCCATTTCAAAAGATAGCATGGACATATAAGGTTTCATATAAAAAGGTTTGGCAGACCAAGCTCCTTTCAAAACAACTCCCTTCCAATAGATCCGGAAAGAGGGAGGGAAAGGAGGAGGAAAAGAAGAAAGGAAGACAGGACAGCACACGAGGGAAACTAGCTCAAATATAATCTTATTTTAACACTGGCTAGCAAACCACAACGCAGACCAAGAACACCCAGACCAAGAACACGCAAAGAACCGAAAGCACGAAAATGGAGAAGAGGGAGAACCTCTTACCTTAGAATATATAGCAAAAATTGAAGAGCGGGTCCACAGGGCGACGAAAACGACAGAAGCAGAGGATGACAAGTCCAGAGTGATCACGTGCTCGACAAAAAGAATGAAAATGACATTGGGCGCACACTGATATATATAGAAAAACTTGTCATCAATGCACCAACCACTTTTGAAATGGCGCATGAAAACTGCTTTCGACAGGAGAAAGCGTGTGCCCTTTGGCGCACCGAAGTAGTGGAGCAACAAAGAATGAGTGCGCCTTTGGCGCACCATATGTTTGTCGACATGAAGTAATGTGCGCCCTTTGGCGCACCAAAACTTGGCGCATGCAAAGATTAGACTCAACATCCTTTGGCGCACCGAAAGATGTGTTAACATGGAAAACCATGCGCCAAAGGATTTTAAGGGGGCGCGTCAAAAGCTTGTGTTACAAGGAAAATCCATGCGCCCCAGCCAAAAAAGGCTCAAAAAGACTAAGTTCGAAAACTAGATTTCCCGGGAAGGGATTTTACAACGTTTCGAACTCGAAGGATCCCTAACGAGGGATCAAAACAAAATTTTCGGTATGGTTATCGGTAAAATTGCCCTTGTCAATTTTACGGGATAATAGATCCGCAGGCCAAGTAATTGGTTCTGTGTCTTTGTAGGTCTGACAAAGGTCTTGGGTATATCACAAGTGATTAAGGGTGATGTGGAAATAGGTGGATAGGTCACTATTTTGGGTTGTATGGGTAAATAAAAATACCGATGCAAGTTAAGGGTGGTTGATGCTGATTGGGGAAAACCGGGGGTGCCAGTTACTATGGAATATTGGGAATGCGACAAAATGGGATCTAGATCTTCCTTATTATTGCACAAGGAATTGATTGGTTGGAAAGAGGTATTAGGCTGTTTAGGTGGGGTTTGGTGAGGTTTTAATGGGTATATGGAGGGGTGAGTATGAATGGAGGTCAATGGGTGGCTAAGGAAACAAAGGATGACAATATAATGATGGAAACCAATAAACCAAATAAGTAAAATGTTCCACTTACTTGAAATCTGGTCCTGGGTGTCTTTGAGTGATGAATGGAGGTACTGGAAAGGGGTTGAATGCTTTTGAGGATCACCAAACATTGGAAATATCCTGCATGGGCTGCATGTGCATTCTCTTTTTCTTGGTTGGATCAAATTTGTGCTGGGGTGAATGCTGGATGGCTATGCAAGAGAAAATGCTTGATCTCCTTCCTTGCATGCATGTTCTCGCTGAAATTTTTTCTTAGAAGATAAGATATATCTCAGGAATGTGCCATTGTTTTCCAAACTCCAAAATAAGGTTTTTTTGGGGATTAAAAGGTGACCGATGTTGGTTCTGGCTTAACCAGTGATGGTTATGGGTAACCGGCGTCAGTCAAGGCAAAATTTTCTAGGTTTACTAAACTAGGCAGACCCCCTTGATTTTCTGGGATCTCGTGTCATTCACCCATGGATTAGAATGGAAGCTTCTTGTAAGCATGTAGGAATGTGGTTAGAGGGAATGTAGGCATTGATTTTTAGGGTTTGGGTAAGTCTTAGTTAGTTATAGCAGCTTACTAGGAATATGTCTTAAGGTGAGTTGGCTTGATGAGGTCTTCTAGGTGAGATGTATGTGGACATTATCCCTAATTAAGATATTTAAATAATAAATGTGGTGAGGATAATAAATTTCTTTAATTAATTTAATTAAATTAATATTAGTGGAGTGAAGGGGGCCATGGCTAGGTTAATGTGATGAAGGGCGTTTATTTTTCAAGGGACCAAAGGGGAGTGTGACCTAATTTTAGTGTCTACAGTAGAGGCCCAGAATGTAAAGATGATGGCAAAGTAGATTACAAATGAGATTCTACTACAAAGGCTTGAGTTTTAGGAGAAGGTCCCTTAGGACTTCAAGTCTGAATTGCACCATCTGCGAATAACAATTCATCTACTTTTGGATGAGGGACCAATACTCCTCCCCAAGAAAAAGGATGTAGGGGAAGAAGCAGTAAGAGCAAGGGTCACTATTGATAGAAAAGTTTCAATATTTGAGGTGTTGCTCCAAACATTGAAGGATGAGCTGAAGAGATCTGATCAAGCTCTTAATTTATGTGCGGCGCCAGATGCCATCATAAGGACCAAAAATTTAGTGGAGGATATTGAAGTTATGAAGGCGATGATGGATGAAAGACTCAGGTGCATAGAAAGGTTGGCTCTGGTAAAACAAAAGTGTGAGGCCCTCGCAGCAGCCCAGGATCTGCACAAGGAAAGGATTAATGAGATTGGAAAGATCATAGTGTAGAAGATGGACCTTATGGAGGGAATGCTGTTAGGTATTGAAAATGTTGTTTGGGTACTATAGAATGAGAAAGAAAATATCACTCATGATGAATTAGATGACATAGCCATTGATATTCTAGAGAAAATGAGGAACGCATTGAGTGATTGACAGACCTTGGAGGTTGAGCTAAAAAATGAATATCCATAATTAATCCTTCTAATTGAAGAAAAGGGTGTTGCAGAATAAATTTCATCCTTTTGTATAGAGTTTAGTTTATTCTTTTCATTCTTTCATTACCGATTCTTTGTGATTGAAGATATGAGGAAATTCACATCACGGGGATGAGAATGTACTATAGCGTGGGGTAATGTTAAACAACTAGAAATATTCTAAGTATTGGACGTGTGGACGTGTGAATATAGGGCACTAGAAAGCGCGCAACACTAAAATAGTATTAAAGCACCCCTAGCTTAGGACTTAGCTGTTTTGTGGATAAGGGCTATTTTTATAGATAGCGTGTGGAGAACACATAGAGATGAAGAATTGTGCTATACACAATGGTATTTCAGGAACAAGCAACAGATAAGTGCCATACATAGTTTAAGCTAATAATAGGATTTCTGCTTGGATTTAACTATAAGAAATCTATTGTTAGAACACTTACATGTTGTGCATACTATTGTAAAGTAACATGGCTATTATCATCATGTGATGTATTTTGAAAAGTACATAGGTGGTGAAGGGAAATTCCCCACCCTTATAAATATGTATTGACTTGCGTAGTTTAGAGTATGGTGAATTATTGTAGAGTTGTGATGCTGGTTTTAATGCGCACATGAATCATGGAGATACTTTACAATGTAAGAAGCTTATGAGTTTTACAATAATTGTGAAATGGAATATATTGGCTGGATAATGGTGTTAGACATGAATAAATCTGGTTCTTATATGGTTAATCTTATCATAGTTAGTGTTTAGTTCATTTATCATGATTCTCTAAGATCTAGATCTAGATTTTGCACTATGGAATGTTTATGTCTACTTATGAATCTTGAACATGTTTAAACATCATCACACTAACATCCTACACAAGAAACTATAAAGAGGGCCTTTGTACCTTTGTGCACTTTGGGTGAGTGCTTAGCTCAAGCTGAGTTATGTGCCAGTGCACCTAGGTTATTCACATTAAATTCTAGGCAACATCATAAATATTTGAATATTTTTGTATTATCATAATACATAGATATGTATAAAATATGTAAGTAAAAAATAACTAACAAATGAGAACCTCCTAATGAGGTGAAGGACCTATCACAAAAGGTGGAGAATTTAGGCCTTAATGTGGATGCAAATACTAATGGGATCGGTGTAGTAAAATGCTCTAAAGAAGGCTACATAGATGTGACAGTAAGATGCACAGTTCAGTGCTAATGCGGTGGAATAGAGGAACAAGTGTGATGGCCATGAGGATGGTATTGAGAAGATATGGGGGGTAGTATGTTTTCTAGAGGATTGACATAAGATTCCAAGGAAGTGAGTATGGTGAGGAAAAAATCCTAGAATTACAATCCTGTGAGGAGGCCTGAAGTCATGATATGTAGATGGTGTAATGGAAGGCTCATTAGGAGACCTAAGAGGATAAAAACCATGAGAGGAAGTGTGTGCAATAAAGGGTTTAGTAGAAATTTTAGATTTGGAACTAGAGTGCAAGAGTACTAACCTAGAGAATAATTTAGAAGCGTTAGAGACATTGTGCACAGCCAAAGACTTGTCGATAGGGGGACCAAGAGAAATGACTGTAGAAGGGATAATAGGCTACACTATGAGGGGTAAAATAAAAGTTAATACCTATAATGGTGATGAATTGTTGGTTTTGGATGAACTTAACACATTGGTGTATGATAAAGGGAATGGCCCTAAAATTACGTAACTAAGGGAGACCTAACTCCAAGGCACCAAAACTAAGAGTAGATGTAACCAAAAATGAAGTTGATGTAGTTATGGGACCAAAAGAAATGGGTAGAGTAAAGAGGTGGTAGTGAGGATTTAAATCAAATGTAAGAATGTGCATAGGAATGCCCAAATATTGAAGCAGTGTGAGAGAACAAACATTATCCCAATTGTGTGGATTGACCAAAACACCCCATACTAGTTTATGATTAATAGAAATAGGAATAGAGAATGTATTAGAAATAAATGTAGCATCAATATCAGAATTTCTAAAGGTGATGATTGGAGAGGTAGGTAGTGCATGATTAATCATGCCAATCATCACATCTAAGGGGTGATAATATGAAGGTGGTGGAGGTACCATGCAATAAGTGTTATGGACATCCATAGAATACTCTGTAGTGTCATGTTTAGAAATTGGATCATTGTAGATTTTTAACTTAGAATTATCATTGGTTGTCTTGGACACTTTCATAGGATCATCCCATTTAATAGATTTAGAATCTATAATATCTTTGATAACTTGGTGAAGCTTTAGGTAGAATTCTATAGAGTGTAATGACATAATGATGATAGTCAATATGAGCATTACCATTGAAATTATTTCCTTGAGGTCTATTAATATCAACCTCAAATAGTGGATGGAGAGATATGAGATTGCACTCAAGCAATTTTTCAATACAACGCAAGGAGGACTTGACAAGTGAGTAAATGGACGATGCACTGGTTGGATTATAGCTTAACAGGTTATGAGATGGCATTAACGATATCATTAGAAAATTTTGACATCACTGGACTTTCTCTTGATTTTTTTTTTAATTTGAAAACTTAACAATTGATGCGGGAGGAGGGGGTAGTAATTTACTTGATCTTGTTTAATTGTAACAACTAATCCTCTCACGCTTTCAAGGTATGGAAGATATGGTCAAAATATTAGAATTTATCAAACATGACCAAATATTACAAAGGGGATAATGATATTTTAGTGAATAGATCTTGCAATTCATTTTCAATTAATAAATTGTTCATCTTGGTGAGTAGGGTCTTATAGCGTAACACATAAGTAGTAACATGTTCAAAAAACTTATCATATTTGAGGTAATTATGTATAACATTTTTTTACTCAATGTTGATAGAGAATTGTGCTAAAAATAGGTTTTCCAAATTAGTAAAAGCACACACAGAATGAGTGGGGAAGAGCATTAAACCATTGTAATATGAAGTATTTTAGACTTAAAGGAAAAATCTTGGTAAGCAGGATATCATTAATAAAGTAGTCAAAACAAGCAACATGATTAATAAAATGCATTCTAAAAGTCTAAAATCACCCTTCCAACCATAAGTATGGTTGGTAAATTAAATTGAGAGGTATGGGACAAGTTTTACTTGTCCCACAAGCCTCCAAGGACAAATTCGAATTTCCATGGAGGTGGAGTCTTTCTTACTCCAAAATATGACTTATACAAATCTTACACACACTTACACAACTCTTACAAATTTAATACAAACAGCCAACCACTTCCATTATTACTTTCCCATATCCCAATTTGATTTATTTAAATTTTAACCATATGATTTTTCACATTAATCTATCACAATTCTAATTAATTAAAAGAAAGGAACACATTACTAATAAAATACATACAACAATAATAAAATAAACACATTAATAAAATACACAACCCATGGTCACATATAAAGGAAATCCCCCCCATGGGAATCCCTAAAAAAACAACACACATACACAAAACAAGTTGCCATGGTGACCTTGTTGAATTCACCTAGAATTCCATTGTGGTTGGTCTCCAATCCCCCAATGTTTGTTGTGATGTTTTAAACCTGCAAAATACAAATACCTCCTTCGGCCTCGTGGCCATATCAGAACATCCAAAATGAATATATAATAAAATCACAAAATCATCTATACATATGTATCACAACAATCATCAAGGCAATCAAAAAAATCATTTACAGTTTTTATCAACAACTATATCATCATCAAATAATTTCAATTTTCTAGGTTTACTCAAACTATCCAAAATCACATGTCTGAACAACATCCATAAAACATCCATGTCAAATAGTATATCATCATCCACATGTGAGTGTCTCTAATAGTCATCATGCATCATATATAAATCAGATTCAACAATAATCCAAAATCTAACATCTAACACCATACTAAATCCAAACTATAAAAATGTCCATCATATAGTCCACAGTATCATGATCAGTAATAAAAGGTGCCAAAGGGAAGTGGGCACTAAAAATAATCAATCATCTTGAGCATGAAGGCTTTATCTCATTTGTTGCACATAATTTTTTTGCATTCTCATCTACAAATGCTACATCCAAATGGGCTCCTAAATCTGATCCTTCTATGTCCAATGAGTTGTTACGAAATTAGTGTTCTAGTGTGAACATTAGTGTGGTATTTAATTATTAATGTGTGGTGTGTGATTATATTATAATTAGTGTGAATGATGATTTCTATTTACAACTCATATATATTTGTAGTATTATTATTAATAGATTTGTCGTGATAATATAACTCATTGATAATAATATAGGTTAGAATTATATATGTGTGTATGGGAGTTTATCTCACTATAGAATAGGTTTTTGTTGAGTGAGATATTATTAGGAGTAAATCAAGGAGATAAGCATGATAGATTTGAGGGATAGATTTGTGCATTTGAATATTATCCTTGACTGCTATTTAGTGGGAGCTCATTGAGCTATATAATTTATAATCATTCATTCTTGTATATCCTGAATGAATTGAGAAGATTATTTTTAATATTCGGTGTTTTATTACAATGCTTATATTTTGTCAAATCAAACTAGGATTATCATCTGGTATCAGAGCATGGTGGATCCGTAAGGAAGAAGCAAGTTATCAAGCGAGAAAATGAATGTGGAAATTCTTAGTCACTCAGATTGTTAAAGGACGTAGTTTTTATTGTTGCATTTTTTATCAACACGAAAGATGTAAGATATAGTTGTTCTATTCATGTGCAGTATCCATTCACGTCTAGAAAAATATATCATAGAGACCTTGTCACACCAAAGGTGTACCCCAGCCGGATTCCCCCTTGCTGATTCTAACAAATGTCAGATATTGGGTGGTGTACATTTCTCCTTAGATAATCGTTGAAATCCAACGACCCCTCCTGCTTGACATTTTTGACCTGTCATTTGCATGCATATGTTAACCACATTGGAACCCAAGTTAACATTGTCTTCTAGCATGGGAATGGTGCTGCAAAGGTTACAGTGGACATAGTTGTCTAGAAGCATAATAATAAAAATCAATACATGTGGACATTATGCCTGGATGAAACATCTCTTAATACTCAATCTTCTTGTTCTTCTTCTGCATACAACAAACAAAACAAGCGGCAGGCAGTAGTTTCCTCTAAGAGAAAATTGAACTTGTTTCAGATATAGATATAGATTGATCAATATGTATATAGTAAAATGAGGAGATATTAGGTTTACATATTTATCTCCCTCTGCATGTTTGATTTGTTTGCCATTCAGGACGGGGCCAAAAACATATATAGTGAGGATGAACATGGGATAGTTTTTAACAGGAATTTGAGACCCATTTTTTATGTAGAGCTGATTGAGGAAGAAGCCAAGAGGGAGACCATGTTTTTAAACTAGTTGGAGCAAAATTTATTACACAGTAGACCGATTTTTCTTCCCAAGAGGGAGTAGCTCAATTGAGAGCTTTGGATTTTCTTTGTACCAAATATGTGATTAATAGTTATAAATTGTGTTAAATTGTTTTGAATTCTATTCTAAATTCAGTTTATAAGTCAATGAAAATCAAAATTTAATTGTTCTTACAAGGGAACCCATTTCTTGGTTATTCATCTATCAGCTGTGGTTCTTTTCAACATTTCAACAATTTTATAGTTCATGCATATCTTGAGATGATGATATACAACATAGATCTATGTATGGAAAGGTCATTCTACTTGTGGAAAAAACTACGACACCAAATATATGCTAATATAGACCTAGGATCAATTTGTTGCAGGGTTGCAATTTTTATACTTGGATAGAGAAAATTAGTCCAAAAACTAGGTATGGTGTCTTCTTGAACTTGTTTTTATTTAGATAGAATAGTGCTCAATTTCCCAACATTTTTAGATAGTTGTATTTTGGTTATATATATGTTCTTTGGTGCTTAATTAACCTTGCTAAGTTGGCTTTCATTTTCTTTTGAGATTCGGCTATCTTTTTTTAATAGAAATCAACCACGTTCTTGGTTTGAAATTTATGATTTTTTTTCTTTTAAAATCATTGTTGCCTTTCACAATTTGATCAAAATAAAGGCATACAATATACTACCAGAAAATTCCTATTATAACAAAAAATTAGCACCCTAGGATTATCTGATGACGGATCCCTACTTTTTGCTAACATTGGACCATCTCTCAAGTTGTGGGACTAGCATACTTGAGATGGACCTCCAGAGAGGATGGTTCCTCTACCTAAATATAATGCTAAATTACTTCTAAAAGGAAAAATGCAGCTAACTAATCCTAATATAACCATGTCAAGGGACTGGGAAGAGAGAGAGAGAGGGTTAGAGCAATGCATGAAAAGGAAATCATAAGCTAAGGGTGACGATAGCACTAGAAAGGGTGTGAAAATACTCCGTTAAGGGAGAGTAGAGAAGGAAAATTTAGTTGGGAAAGGCCAGATAGTTGTGACATAGTCTGAGGTCTTCATTCACCATAAAATCTCAATAAAACACAACATCTTACACCTGCAAGTGAGAAATACATTCACAGAAAGAAAACAACAAAAACAAAGAGGTAAGGAGATACAACAAAAACAATTAAGGGTTGAAATAACACCACAAACATAGATTTTTTTGCTATTGGAATATGCACAATCCATTACATTGTTAATATAGAGGCACAAATACACTTTCTAGGCCCAAGAGAATGCTTGTAGATCAATGGAATTGAGAAACAATTTTTCAAGAGTTTCCCCATGTCCCAAAATATCTCTTGTTTCAAAAATGAGAAGTTTTTACAAATATATAGAAGTGATGAGAAAAGAGAGAAAGAAGAGAAGCTCAAATTTCAGCTCCCATCCACTAACAACTCTCATTGAATTATTTGAAAAAGACATGGGCACCTCTGAAAACCCATCCCCTAATGTACTCTAGCTTCTAGAAGAAGAAAAGAGGGCCATACTTCATTAATGTTGGTAGTTAGATGCTTGGAACTGTAATTTTTTCGTGCTAGAGATGTTTTCAAATTTTCACCTATCTACCCCCACATAAATTAAAAAATACAATTTCAATTGCATAGAGGATGTTGATACATTTCTAACTGATGTAAAAATCATGAAAAATGGGGCAATGAGTCAATAGTTATGGCCTTTTTAGTTCATGCGAAAAAATTGTTGTTTTCCTTTGTTGCACAACTTTTGAAGTTTTGTGCGGCTTTTCCTATTTTGCGTCACTTATCTAGTTATGTGTGGATTTTGAAGTTTTGAGAAAATTTTCCAGTTATGCATGGATTTTGTAGTTTTGCGTGGCTTTTCCAGTCATGCAGTTTTCCCCTTTTTTGCGCAACTTTTCCTTTTGTTGTGTGGCTTTCCCCTTTGTTACGTGGCTTTCCCATTTGTACAATTTTCTCAAATTTTCCCTAAATCCTTAGAATTTTCTTAGATTAGGGAGTTAGGAAAAATGGAATGAAGCCCTCGAAAACCAAATTTCACCATTTTCTTAATTTTTCTCTAAATTTGGTCAAGTTGTGTACCTTTTGAAACCCAGAAGAGGAAAAATGCACCAAATGATCCCAAACTTCCCAAAATCACTATAAATGCTCCAAAATTATGGAATTTTTCTTGAAACTCCAGATTCTCCATGAAGATCTCAATCAACTACCCAAGTTTAATTTCTCTCGAGTTTTTCATTTTTGTGAAGGGGGGTAAAAATGGATAACAATTTGGCGAATCATGGGGACATCTGCCTACTAGATGAGTTAATCAGTGGCCTTGAAGTTTCCATTGGGCATTGAGTCAATCTGATACAATTGAAAACTGATCTGAAACTTTGAATTCCTATCCCTAAGCCACTTAAACACTATTAATCTTGTTATTTCTGGAATTTTTCAACTCTTATAAGAAGATCTTTAAAATTAGATCGAGTGGAAAATTGTTTTGAATATAGAATTATGTTTTCTCTTTTTATCTACAAATTTATCTAATGAGAAAAGGATGAAACTTCCCCAAAATCTGATTTCTTGTGAAGTGTGGAGAACTAAAATTGATGATTTCTTGGAAAGTATGAAAGATGTAGAAGTGTATGGACCACATGCTAACTTGGAAGAACATGGGACTATTGTTAAAATGATTTCCCCATGAACACTACCACTTCTAATGAACTGTGCAAGAGAAACAATGAAGCAAAAACTATGTAAAAATTATGAAAGATCATACATGCCCCGAGTGAAGCATGAAAAGTGTGCACAAACATTTGTTCTATTGGAAACAAACCTACCTACCCTACTCTAACCATATGAATGGAAAAATCAAACAAATCTTGACACTGGAAAGGAGAAGTAGCTTCCCTTCATCACAAAATGGGGCCATGTAACTGATTTTTCAATGAACACAAATCTTGATAACAATGGAAAATTGTCTCAGAGTTATTTTTCCACCTTAAAATCCAAAGTATTAGAAAAAACAAGAAAAATACCTCCTCAAGCTGATTTACATTGGAATCTTGGAGGTGTTGGTGCTGACCTTTGGTGCGTTGTATCTCATCCTCATGATCAAAAAGTGAACATGATTGGTTGTGCCTCCTCCTTTGTCTCCAATGAATCCAAGTACCTGATTGGGAAAGGTCCGATCCTTGAAGTTTTCCCATGATTCTTAATCTCAAATCCAAGAATGAAATCAACCTACAAAATTTCCTGGAAAAGGTGATTATTTACATGTTGATCTTGAGTTTGTTGTGTATCTACAAACAAATAGTTCTCTACCTTGATGACTGATTTGGGATGATTGTCATCCTTGTTCTCTTCTTCTTCCTTTTCCACTATAAAATATGGAAGATCAAGCTCCTCTAATTTTGTTTCAAGAGGAATTTTGTGAGCAGCAGGTTTTTCTTGAACATTCTCTTCCTTGGTAAAAAGCACCTTGTGTTGGAAGATAGATGATGGGGTGGAAAAAGTGGTGATTTCTTTGGGCTCTTCCCCACCAATGAAATCATCCAAATCTTATTAGAAATCAGCCTCTTCATTGTCCATATGTGCCAAGTATTCCACCTCCTCCATTATGGCTTCTTATTCTTCAACTGGTTTGTCATGTGTTTCCCCATCCTCAAATATGAAATTCTAAATCTCAAACTCATCCAAAAATTTAGATTTTTGGAAGGATAAAGTGGGAGAAGGATTTGAAATTTATTCTTTGACATGCTATACACTAAATAAATCTAAATATATTTTTTCCTCCTCCTTAACATGAAGCTCCTTTTGAATGGTTGTAGATTATGATGATGGTTTTGGTGGATCAATGAACCTCCCAATAATGCAGCAAGCTCTAAACATGTGGGACAAACAGGATCACTGCATTGCATTGGAGTATCTTGGATACTTGGGAGCTTTTCTTTCTTTTCTTGCACATTCTCCTCTTGTGGATTTGGAGATGAATTTTCCTCTTCAACTGATTCTACAACTAGTGATGAAACAAAAAATTCCATGAACACAGTGCCAATATGTACACTGAATTCTAAGCAAATAGAATTCTTATCATCTTCCTCTTGTGTTTGTTCTTGTCCAATATCAGTCTTCACCTCTTGTTATTGAATCTCAATCCAAACTGAAGGCTTAGTAATCAATGAAATCTGAGTGATATTGAATCTTTCAACCCACTCTTTCAATTTTCTTGCAAGCTCTTCTTTTCTAGGATCTTCCATCTTCTTCCCTCCTTGACTAATTTTCTGATTTTCTTCTTCCCAAAATGGGTTTGGTAATGCAAGAGGAGTGACGGGTTGGGATTCAACTAATTTTTTCATTGTTTGAGGTGGTGGAAGAGGTGAAATTTATTCTTTCTATGGAGGGGATGGAATTTTTAGAAGGTAAAAGGGAATAAAATTGAAGGTGGGATGGAAGATAAGAAGATGGAGAAATGGAATCCACAATAGGGGCAGTACGTAATAATATAGGGAATTGAAACTTATGCTGAGATGGTTTGGGTCGGGGAATGGGAAGAGGGCTGTGATATGGTAATATAGGGTCAACACATTGATAAGGTCCCCTAACACTAAGTTCATAAGGCCTTATCTCCTCAATCCACTTTGCAAGTTGTGGCAACATCTCAACCATGAAATCTATCTTCTGCTGATGGTTGTAGTATCTTATCCTAGGGAAAACCCGTGGATAAGGAACCTTGAAACCAATCCTAAAAACTTTAAACTGAGAGGTATCCCTAGTCTACACCATATTTTCCTCCATCATTTGAATTTTTATCTGAAAATCAATATCTTCAGGTGTAGGATGGCCTTTGTAATCTGCATACACCTGTTCTAGAACAACTACATTACTTAGTGAATGGCCAAAATAACTTGTATTTTGGTCATGGGAATATGCATACTACTGATTATCATCATAAAATTAATCTTGAGGTGGATTATAACAACATGTATAATAATTTTGCAAGTTTGGAGGTGAATTGAATTGGTTCTACTAATATACCTGAGAATTCCATGATGGGAATGAAGTCATGCCTGTAAAACTTCATGGATGGAATAAAAATGAAAGGAATGGAAAGGAAAATGGGTGGAAAGAAAGGTCTACAACTCAGAAATATGTTGTTTGGATCAGTGGAGTTGCTAGTTGTGCTTAAAAGTGATCCCAAAAGCTGAGATTTCATCAAGAGTATAACAAAATTATTGAAATGAAAATGTAGACCAATATACACACCTGTGAAATATATAGATTTCACCTTCTTGTCCCACCGGGTGTGCTAAAACTATTAGTGAAATAATGTATCACCCTAGGATATAGTAATGATATATCCCTACTTTTTGCTAAAATGAGACCATCTCTCAAGTTGTGGGACTTGCATACTTGAGATGGACCTTTAGAGAAGGTTGGTTCCTCTACCTAAATCTAATGCTAAACTACTCCTAGAAGGAAAAATGCAGCTAACTAATCCTAATATAACCATGTCAAGGGACCAAGGAGAGAGAGAGAGAGAGAGGATTAGAAAGATGCATGAAAAGGAAATCCTACGGTTAGGGTGGTGATATCACTAGAAAGGATGTGAAAATACTCCGTTGAGGGAGAGTAGAGAATGAAAATATAGTTGGGAGAGGCTAGACATATGTGAAATAGTCTCAGGTCTTCATTCACCATCAAATCTCAATGAAACACAACATCCTACACCTGCAATTGATAAATACATACACAGAAATACAACAGAAAAAATAGAGAGGCAAGGAGATAGAACAAAAACAATGCAAGGGTTAAAAGAACACCACAAACTTAGATTGTATTGCTCTTAGAATATGCACAGTCCATTACATTGTTGAGATAGAGGCACAAATACACTTTCCAAGCCTAAGAGAAGGATTTTAGCTCAATGGAATTGAGAAAAATTTTCTCAAGAGTTTCCTCATGTCCTAGAATATCTCCCCTTTAAAACATCTGAAGTTTTTACAAATATATATAAGTGATGAGAAAAGAGATAAAGAAGAGAAAATCAGATTTCAGCTCCCACCCACCAAAAAATATCATTGAATGCTCTGAAAAATGCATGGGAACCTCTGAAAACCCATCCCCCAATGTACTCTAGATTCTGGAAGAAGAAAAGAGGGCCATACTTCATTAATGTTGGTAGTTGGATGCCTGAAACTGTAATTTTTCATACTGGAGAAATTTTCCATTTTTTTTACCATCTACCCTCACTTAAATTAATAAATCCAATTTCCATTCGCACATATAACGTTGTAGACCAAGAATTCACAGAGATATTAACAAAATTCATGAACTATGAAGCAACGAGTTACAAAGTTACTGTGAGTTTATAGGGGCGCGTGAAAAAACTGTCGTTTACCTTTGTTGTGTGGTTTTTGCAGTTTTATGTGCTACTTTCTTGTTTTGCAACACTTTTGCAATTTTTCACATATTTTCTAGTAATGCATGAAATTTTTAGTTTTACATGATAAATTCTCCAGCTATGCTTGGCTTTGGCAATTTTGCGTGGCTTAGTCTAGCTTTTGTTGCGTGATTTTCCCGTCTGTTGTGCGACTTTCCCTTTTGTACATTTGTTTCCATTAATCTCAATTTTTCCCTAAATCCTTATACATTTTCGGAAAGGATTAGGGAGTTAGGAGAAATGGAATGAATCCCTCAATAACCAAATCTCACTTCATTTTCTTAAATTTTCTCCAGAGATTTGGTAAAGTTGTGCACCTTTTAAAACCCAGAAGAGAGAGAAACACTATTTTTCAAAAAATGATCACAAAATTTCACTAACCAATCACATAAAAGCAAAGTACTCCAATACATTATGGAATTATGTATCAATAAACTTCTTATTCAGTTTATTTTCTTGGTTAGGGTCTCAACGGCATTAATGCCCACATTCAACTTCTACATGAGTTGTCGAAAACATCAAATTTTGTCTCAAGAGGTTAAAGAACCATGGTAAAAAAATGTCCTCCGACGGGAAAATGCAAAATAGGTAAATTCCTACGAATAATCATATATATCAAGAATTCACAAGAATTGATGAAATTCCAAACTAGAAAATGGTTTACAAATGATTGTGAGTTTTCGAAGGCCATCGGTCGTAATTGGGCTACTTACAACAACACCTAATTTTATCTCGAGGGATAAGAAACCTCATCCAAAAAATGAATTTCGATGGATAGGCTCTCTATGGGAAGATTTCTATGTTCCCTTCTATATATGGGGAATTCCTTGGAGTCAATGGAATTGGGAACTGGGAACTGGAAAATGGGTTGTAAATGACGGCAAGTTTTCTAGAGCCACCGGTTGTAATTGGTCCAATTTGACCTAGTCAAACTACGAATGGAAGCCTACAAAACCCCGTTACCAAACTATCTAAAAATATGTTTTTCCCCAAACTAAAGATTATAGGAATTTTTTTGTAAAAATACTAGAAGTTTGCAAAGGTGAACAAGCATTTCATTGCTCTAGGTCTGAATGATAAGCCAAAATGAAACCCAGCTATTTAGTTTTAGTAGTTTAGTAAAAGTGCAAAACAAAGTAACAGGGATCCTAGAGGAGCGGTGAAGAGAGATCAAACGGTCAATCGAGATCAAGCTAATGCTTGATGTGACTCTCTACTTAACAAGGAACACATACATCTTTTGACATCTCTTTTATGGGGATCAAAGTGTTGTTTTGCAAGTCTCTGGAAATTACATTTCTCTAACTTTGATAGGTGCACAGAAAAGGTTGTTTTAGTTAACTCATCTAGCTCTTGCCAATACCAATGGATATAAGCACCAAGTTTTTTAGTACCGTAGTTTTAGTATTGCATAAGGTTGTGGTCGTGACATGGTTGAGGGTCAAATTGTAAGTTGATAGCATTAATTATGAGGTGTTGTTTTATCGATGACATCCACTAACTCTCACCAATATCGGCGGACGCAAGCACCCAATTATGAATTCCTCAGTTAACAATGCATGAGGTTATGGGAGAAATCCCGAGGTTGATGATCAATTTTCAACTTGGTTACAAAAATCAAAAGGTGGAGTTTTGTTATTTTAAACTATCTAGTTTGGTTAAATATCCGAATATATAATTATCCATTGGTTTTCTATTTTTGTTATATTGCAAATGAAGAACAAAAATACGAAAATTATAAAAGACGAAGGTAAGGACATCATACCTAGAGGAATAAACTCGGTCAAAATTGTGGGATTTGTTCTGGCATCACTAATAGACATTTCGTCAATCTGTTTTCACACATCCAGAATTCCACCATTGTGTATTTTCTTGAGTGCTTCAATACCTGTTCCACAAAATGATTTCAGAATTCTCCATAATGATCACATCCCATGGGACCAGTTAGAATAAATAATCCCCTTATAAAACATTCCCTTCTACAACCTTTTCAAAGCACCCAAATTCTCATATGATTGAAAGTTTATTAAGCTTTTGTTTTTTTGACAAACCCATTTGTAACAAGCAAAAATCTCATTACAGCCCTAGACCTAAAGTCAGTGATGAAATATTTTCTAACACCCTTCCTATCTTCTGATTTTGTTCTTGCATTTTTATATGTTGCAATCTTCATTCCAAGATACCGGAGAAAACACATGTTAATAAACCAAGCAAGAAAGATACAATACCAAATATGGCATTGGCAAGAGCTAACTTGCACATCAATTCTTTGTTGTAGGTGTATGGTTGACTTTTGTACTGAATTTCTCCACCGAACTAAGGATTAAAAATATGACACAATAAAGAAGATCATGAAAACTCCCATGTATTGATACTTAGTGAATAAAAATGAGGTTGTGGCTTCAGAAATAACATTTCTGGATCTTAGCACACTTGGTAACAACACTGTGGTCATTACCTCCTTCTTCCTCTTCAATCAACTATTCAGAGTACCCATTTTTGTTGTTGTTTCCATTATTGGAACCATTGGAATGACTAGGCATAACCTTAACAACACAATCAGCCATTGAACCAGTGCAAACATTAACCCCACACCAATAGCAACATGTATCAAAATCTTAGTAAGCATTAAGATAAATATGGAAAAATTAGAAGGCTCCATGTAGAGGAAGAGTGAAAGAGCAAAAATCTTGCAGAGACATACATGGGACAACAGGAAAATGGCATGTTTATTGTCTCAATCAATACACTAACTACTCAAAATCAAATATAAGGTGCGGGAAAATGGAATGGTGCATCAACGTTACAGTGCATGTATCCCTATTAAATAGGTGCAAAAGAAGGAAAATCAATCCAGCTAGATGTTACACCCAATAGGAGTTCTCCCCCCACGCCCCCCCAATCCTAATATTCTTCTTCTCTTCTCATACAACAAAAAAATGGTGGAAGGAAGAATATCCTGGTTCTCCCAATAGAAAATTAAACATGTTTTAGATACAAATAAAGCATCCTAAATCCAAAAAAATTTATATAGTTTAATATAATTGAGGAGACATTTCTACCAGAGACATATTGGACCTCTCCACATGTAGTTGGATAATTTAACCCACAATGGTACAAATTTTAAGACGGATATTAGCTATTGGCGAGCCATGTGCTCCTGTTCAGCACAGTTCCCTACAACTCTTATTGCATTCATTGAAACTATTAATGTAATGCTAAATTTACAATGTTAACCTCTTGGGAAATATTTTAGGAGGTTAATGAATTTGGATCTAAAATAAAGCGCTTATATTATTATGCCCATAAGGGAAATGATAGGTGTTTAGTATTTAGTTCAGATGCCCGTATTTGTGCCCTATTAGGAAGGCCCATGCCTTCACCCTGACACACACCAACCCCCACCACATGCATCCCATCTCCTTTTATTTATTTTTTTAAAATTTTGTTTTCTATTTTTTCTTGTCTTATTGCTAGGCACTACAATGTTTCAACACTGGCAATTGATCCCACGCAAATCATCCAAAAGTTGACTAGAGAGAATAAGCTAACCTGTTAGGATAAATTCTCCTTATGCATTATATGATTTATTAAGGCTGAGAATTTACACATTTATTAATTAAATGAATCATATTATATGGCTATATTATAGAACCATAATATAATTGTAAGTTGTAATATAGTTTTAAACCATATTTGATCTTTTTGTTTCACAGGGTTAATATTGTTACAATTGATTATAACCAATTTATATGCTTCCTGGATGTATTATTGGAAGCAGTTGTGAGTATGGTTTTACCTGTGCAACATATTTGTTTGTTTGCACATTAATGTCTAATATGTATAAATATTGCAGCACTCCATTGTAATGGTTAATCAATTTCACATTAATAAAATATACAGGCTTCTGTCCCTATTTGTGAAATTACATTTGGTTTCAGAGCAGGTTGAAGAATATTGGAGGATTGCAGTAGAGTTTGAGGAGCACTGGAGAAGCTTGTGTAAACAAAAGAGAGCCAGAGTTACCTCTGCAACTTCCCAATCCCCATCCCTTGCAATACCGCCATCAAATTCCTCAAAACCATGTTTATTCATTGCAATTAAGATTGAATGGAGCACCATGAAATAGCAATGCTCCAAGGAAGAAATTACAAGCTCAAAGGAAGGAAAGAAAAATGATCTAAGGCGCCATACACAGTCAAAACCACCTTCATTCTCAACCAAAACCGCCTGGCATTTTTCTCTTTGTTGGAATGTGGATTTGCTAAAAACCACCTTTCCAAAACCGTGGTTTTATCAAGAGGTGATGGTTTTACAGTTTGGAAGTGTTTAAATTATAATTTTCTCTTTACATATACTTGTTTATCTTAGCTGCCCAAGTGGCTCACATAACTTTTGTAAGACACTTCCCATCAAGAGAGGTCAAGGGGTTCAAATCCCCCTCCCTCACCCACTACCAAATTTTTAAACAGAAAATTTAGTGAAACTTGCTATTTGGATTTTAGCGAAAAATTCTAAATTTAGTTATAACTAAAAAGGCCTCTAAATTTTAGCAAGAAAAACCATATTTTAGGGTTAAAAAAATTCTCCTACTCTGCATATTTTTGCATTCGGAGCACTTTTTGCCAAAGGAGGGCTGATTTAAAAACTTCATTTTGAGCTAGTTTTTAACAGAGTTTTTACTTAGCAAGCCATATTGGACTCCGAAGGCCACCAGGGCCCACTGAAAAACAATTTTTTTTGTGCATTCAATTTTTTCTCTAAATATTTTTAAATGTAATTGCATTCTTCAGTATATTGTACTAATTTTTAGTTTTCCACAATCAACTGAAAATTTGTAACTGCTCAGAAACTGGCATGAAAACCTTGTAATAAAAAACAGTAAAAATTGGTTTTGTAACACTCACAAGATCCTAGATCTCATTCGCAGCGTTCGGTATATATGGTGCCTCTGAGAAGTGCTTACAGGTAAAGTTGTTGCAACTACTACTACACTTAATGCCTAATATAGCTGCAACAACGTTTCTGGGCATCGACCCTTTAAATCGATGGGGAATAATAAGGTCATAGTGTACACACTATGAGCCATCCCATCCGTCTGTGAACGATTGCACGACATAAATCTGGACTGAGAAATTATCCAAGTATATAGAAAATTTACACGTGCGTATGAGGATATTTCTTTGAGCTGGTGTCAATAATCACACAGACCCCTTTCAGTACTATCTTGGTACCACGTATTGAATTCTTTCACGTACGTTAATGCCTCTTTCACGTACCGCTAGGGTATATAGAAAGGGAAAGCTTCTTCCACGTACCGATGGGTATATCAGAAGGGCGCGTATATAGAAAGGTTCGGTATATCGGAACTAACGGTATATAGATTGGGAGACCTTATACCTGGAGTGATAAGAGCCAAACCCTGTCAGTGATCTCTACAAAATGGGCACCAATGCCCCAAATTTTTTCTTCTATATTCACAATTACTCAAGGAAACAACTATGTTGCATGGAAGAAAAAAATAAAGACACAACTTGAGTTTGAAGAGATCTAGACTGTTATGAATGGTACTCTGACCAGATCAACTACTGATACAACACAACAACGGTAGTTTGATAAATCAGATCAGAAAGGCCAAACTCATCATCTTGTTTGGAGTGTCCGATGATGTGTAACCCCACATTCGAGATGCCAAAACAACCAAAGAAGCATGGGATAAATTGAGCACAGTATATGAGGCCAAAAATAAGAATGTCATACTAAATTTGTAGAGTCAATTACATACACTGAAGTTCAAGCAGAATGAGAAAATTGAAGCTTTCTTAAGAAGAGTTACAGAGTTGAGGGCTTCACTTCTAGCCCTAGGAGAAGTGGTCACAGATGATGCTCTTGTTCCCATTGTTTCTGAGAGCACTCCCCTCTTCTTACCACATTTTTTTCACAACACTAAACGTGTCAGATACGATAGTTAGTTTTGACAAACTGGTAAACCTACTGCAACAAGAGGAAGCCATGCACAATAAGGATGATGAAGAGGAGTAGGCACTTTCTTCACATCAAAAATGGAAAGGAAAAGGTAAAGGAAAACCTAATTCCTATCAAAAGTCCCAACATCAAAATCAGTATCACATCAAGGGGACAAACAATAGAAGAAGCAATGTCCAATTTGTAAAAGAGGACATGACTTAAAAGATTGTTGGTATAATACTTACAAGAAAGGTTCATCAAGAAACTCTGGACCTCAACAACAATAATCTCACAAGGGACATTCAAACTACAATCAAGGGTAGAAAAAGGGGAACTGGAAAATAAGACCCCATCAGCAAGGAAATATTGTTGAGCAAGAAGAACATTCAGATAATGAAGACTTCTTGTTCACTGCTCGATCAAGTGAACCATCCACGTCATCTAGTGATGTCTGGTATGTTGATTTTAGGAGCCACTCGACACATGACTCAGCCACAGAGACTGGTTTACCTCAATGAGGGACATTCCTTCAAAAAACCATGTTTCATTGGGTGATGATTCTTCATATACAGTTCAGGGGATTGGAAACATTTCTCTACCCCTTGGTTCATGCAACTGCAGACTATCAGATGTCTTATATGTCCCTGGGTTGACAAAGAATCTACTTTCAGTCAGTCAACTCCTAGATCACAACCTAAAAATTGACTTTGATACTCATTCCGGCAAGAAAACATGTTTGATTCGAGACAAATCACGAGGCTCAAAAATAGTTGCAAAATCCTCCAATGTGGGACACATGTTCCAACTTGATTTTGTTCACAGAGATGATCAAGCACTTATGGCTAAGAACTCTACCTCAGCACAGTTGTGGCATCAGAGACTTGGTCATGTTAGTTTCAAGTATCTCGAGACACTTTGCCAACGTAATATGGTACATGGGCTACCATCTCTTCAGAAGGATACAAACAAGTGTCCTCACTGCCTAGCAGGAAAACAACATAGAGCTTCATTCCAGAAGAGTACATATCGAGCTCATGGTAAGCTTGATCTGGTTCATACTGATCTTTGTGGTCCAATGCAACCAAGTCATTCTGGATTTCAGTACTTCATGCTATGTGTTGACGACTATTCAAGGAAAATGTGGATTTTTTGTCTTCACAAGAAAAGTGAAGCTTTTGAAACTTTCAAGAAGTTCAAAGTAGCAGTTGAGAATGAAACTGGTCATCACATCAGAACTCTCCACTCAGATCGAGGGGGGGAATTCACCAGTAATGAGTTCAAAGACTACCTACAAACTCATGGGATTCATCGAAAAATGCCTCCTCCACACACACCGCAGCAGAATGGTGTTGTTGAGAGAAGAAATCGTACTATCATGGAAATGGTGTGATGCATGATCGATGATTCTGGACTTGCAAAGACATTCTGGGAAGAAGCAGCAAAGACAACAGTGTATTTGTTGAATAGAGTGCCCACAGTTTCTCTTGACGGAGTAACACCACAAGAAGCATGGTCAAAGTGGAAACCATCTATTGCACACCTTAGAGTATTCAGGTGCAAAGCAAGTATGCACATACCCAAGAAAAATAGAAAGAAATTGGACATGAAGTCACAGAAACTCATCTTCATTGGGTATAGTGAAGAGACTCTTGGGTACAGATTGATGGATCCAAAGACTAAAAAATTCTACACCAGTAGAGATGTTGAGTTTTTTTTAGAAGAAGGAAGTAGAGTCTCCTCCTCCAGACTCACCTGATGTAGATTCTTCACCAGTTGTAAAAATTGAAGCTGATGTTCCCATAGATGAGGAAAGTGATGATGGGGATGATGGTGTTGATCTATGATAGAACCATGACCCACGGGAATAGTTCAGCGTATGCCCAAGTGGTGTACTAGCACATTACGAGATGCAAGAATGGATGCTCCATCAGATACATCCACCCCTAGACCACAGAATCACAGTAAAGAAGAGAAGAAGTTAAATTTTCTTTGATGAGTAGAGTTATTGAGTCTGATGAGCCCTCTATAGTCCAGGAAGCCCTACAGTCAAAATCTTGGAAAGATGCCATGGACTCTGAATATCAGTTAGTAATGAAAAATAACACTTGGTAGCTTGTCGATCTTCCACCAGGGAAGAAACCCATTGGATGCAGATGGATATTTAAAATGAAGTACAAAGAAGATGGGACAATGGACAAGTATAAAGCAAGACTTGTAGCAAAGGGGTATGCACAAAAATAAGGCATTGACTACGAGGAGACATTTTCTCCCACAACTAAGATCAAAACGATCAGGATGATCTTTTCTCTAGCTGCACAGTTTGGTTGGAAAGTCCATCAGATGGACGTAAAAAGTTACCTTCCTGAATGGAGATTTACAAGAAGAAGTCTACATGACTCAACCTGAGGGATATGTAGTACCTGGTCAAGAAGCAAAGGTATGCAGACTCAAGAAATCTCTGTATGGCCTTAAACAGGCACCCCGGGCATGGTACATCAAAATTGATGAGCATCTCGTACAACATGGATTTGTTAGAAATCCATACGATCCCAATCTCTACCTCAAAAATCAAGGGGGGAGATTGTGATTGTTCGTTTTCTATGTCGACGATCTAGTCATCACTGGAATTCAGTGAGGATGATCGATGCAATGAAGAAAGATCTTAATCGATCATTCGACATGACCGATCTCGGGCTGATGCACTATTGTCTTGGATTGGAAGTATGGTAGAAAGAGAATCACATCTTTGTTTCTTAGATGAAATATACCAAGACAACACTTGAGAAATTCAGGATGATGGATTGCACACCAATTGTCTACACCTATGGAGAACAGATTGCAGTTATCTCATTCAGATCCATCTCCTGAGGTAAGTGCCACTCTCTATCGGCAGTTGATTGGGAGTCTCATTTACCTGACCTACACTAGACCAGATATCAGCTTTGTAGTGAGCTATCTATCCAGGTTCATGCAGGAACCCAAAGTGTGTCATTGGAAAGCAGCAAGGTGCATCTTGAGATATCTCAAAGGATCAGTGGATCTTGGTCTAGAATACAAGAAGAATGACAACTTCTTCTTGACAGGATATTCAGATTCAGATCATGCAGGACAATATTGATGACAGAAAATCCACTTCAGGATTTGTGTTCTTTATGGGATCTGGACCAATATCATGGGGAAGCAAGAAACAACACTTTGTTTCTCGTTCTTCCATAGAAGCCAAGTATCATTCTTGCAGGAGAAGTTGTCTGTGAAGTGATTTGGCTACGTCGCATACTAGAAGGACTTGGAATACCACAAGACAAATTGACCACCATGTATGTTGACAATGAAGGTGTTCTCAAACTTGTTCACAATCCAATTTTTCATGAAAGAACAAAGCACATTGAGGTACAGGTTCATTTCATACGTGAGCATGTGTTGAAGCACAACATCCAACTTCAATTTTGTCCAACAGCTGAACAACGAGAAGATATCTTCACAAAGTCACTTGCATGTGACAAGTTTGAGATGTTCAGAGAGTTCCTCTCTTCATCCCTTGAGACAATGCAAAATTAAGGGGGGAATGTTAGGGTAAATAGTAATTTTGCCTAGTATTTACTGTTACTATAGGTAACTATGGTAAATAGGTTAATTAGTTACATTGTTATATGGTTATATTCCTTAACCATATTATTTATTTATTTGGTGTAACTATATGCCTGTTGTATTTAGTTTTGTTATGCTTCCTGGATGGTATTTTGGAAGCTTGTGTATTAAGGAATATTGTTGAACATTGTTACAACATATTTATTGTTTGTATCCAGCTATATAATACCTATATAGTATATATATATATATAATATATATATATATATATATATAGCAGCCTGCACCTGTGTATTTTGGTTGATTTCACATTAATATAATCTACAGGCTTTTGTCCCTGTTTACACTTAGACCTCAAATATACTTGATTCCAAAAGGGCCAATGCTTTCAATTTTATGATGTCAAGATCATCTGTGACCAAGCTGGGTATGAATGTTAGATTTCTAACACCCATTGACTACCATGGGATCACATGTGCATTATTAATTGAGACGTCTTTGTCGTCCATTCAGTTTCAGTTGATCTACAGAATGTCATTTGGTATTCTTCATTCGGTAGATGTTGAACTGGTATTCTTAATAATTATTAGTGAAGTTTGAACCTAGATTTTGAAGGTCTAGATGGTTTATAAGTTTGTTATCCTACCCTAATCTTGCTAGATGCTTTTAGTTAATGTGGTTAGTTTGAAGCTTAGACGAAGGGATTCCTAAGACATCCTAACATAGGTGTATCCTAAAACTAAACTATGTAGAACTAACCTAATTTGACCTAAGTTGAAATTTCTAATCTAAATTTATGAACCTAACCTAAGGGAATGGAACTAGCACTAAAGGAGCATGGCATTTCCTGAAATAGGCAATAGAGGTGATGGTAGCACAAATTTCTAAGTTATTGTAAAGAGGTTGTATATGTGGCTTTGAAACACCCTGTTACCTGCCAATTGCCTTGCCTCAGGGTATTATGGCCCCTGTGGATTCTTTTGATACTTTAATTCACAACCCTAAAGTTTGGGGGCATTATGCTTATTGTCTTTGTTATCACACCCTCTAATATACTTAGGGTTTACTGGTGCACAGAGCATTTTTTGGGAAATTGGTGGTTATGTTGCCATTTATCCTCCTATTGTACAGCGAATTGATCGAACTTAGTCATATCCATTTTCAAATAGAGAAGGACCTCCATGTCAATGTGGGTCGATTTGGTAAAGTTTCTCATATCCTGGAGGTTTACCAAACCAACTTTGTTCGAGAAGATTCTGCATTTAAGTCATTCTATATTTTGAAGGGCCTCTGGACTTCACGGGATGTGACTTTTACTCCTTGACTGGCTTCAGGATCTAACTTTTTGTGGGTTACCTACAGCCAGGTTGTTATCATTAGAGATGAGAGGGTAGAGTGTTGTGGTGTTCCATGGAGACCAGTTTTGGACGTTTGTGCCTCTGAAAAATTTGCATCGAGTGCATCTTGGTGTAGAGGAATTCGGTGCAAGTGAATTTTGAAGACAGGAGCTCTGGGATCAAGCATGATAAATAAAGAAAATAAATTCTATGGGCTTGGAAGATGAAAATACTGGGATAAAAATCATCATACCATCATCGTTTAAAATTGTTTTCCTGGTAAATCATTCGGTGAATCTCCACAAATTAAAAGAAAATTTTGACTTGGCAAAGCACAAATATAACCATAGCTATAGCTATTGGAATTGATCTGGGAATGACCTACACAAGGTATTGATTTGAAGTTTAGTTTATGATAAAAATATCATTTGTTTTAACTGATGTATTGGTTACTTTCATGATCTAAAGTTTAGTTTCTGGGAAAAACGGATTATTTTTCTAGATTCTATTCAAACTATTTCTTGGATAGTTTTAGCCTGCACAAAGCATGTGAATTGTTTGATGAAATGCCTCAAATGGTTGTGGTCATATAGATCACTGCAATTATTGAAGTGATATGCACACAATGGATTTTTTGAAAAAACTCTTAAAATTTTCAATCAAATGCAACTGGCGGGTGTAAAGCCAAACTCTAGAAAATGCCTGAAAGATTTGTTGATCTTTGTAGTTATAGGTGCCCTGTTTTATATGTATGTAAAATGTAGAAGCATACACAAATCTTATGAACTGTTTGACGAAATTCCCCATAATCATCTCATGGAATGTAGTGATATCAATATTTAACCCCTATTATTATGCTTTCAGTCTTTATAAATTTGGAAATCTTCACTATCGTGATTGATTAATTCTTTTCATAGAAAAGCCCTATTTTGGTAATTAATTCAACACCTTATGGGGTAGAAATGTATTATGTTTTTTACAGCAAACACAACTAATTCATTGTGCCTAAGGTTTCACTCATTCTATTGAAAGTTGATAGATCACACATTTAAGATTATGAGAGTTATATACAAATACACAGTTGTTGTGAGATCTTCAATGATCTTTTTGGTGTGAGTTGTAGCTCATATAGTCCATTATAATATTCCTTTTCAAATGGAAACCTTTATTAGTAGTAACATGAAAAAGGAATGTGGTTTACTATTTCTTGATGAACTACTCATTTATACCCATGAGATTATCTTTTGACCTTTACTAAGAAGCAAGAAAAATATGTAAAATGTTGAGGCATCAATGATGAGAACGAGTGCATATCTTTAGCATGCTTCCTCATATGGTTTAACTAGACATCCTCATTTTTATTAGATAATAAGAATAGGTTCCATCTCTATGAGATTTTAAGAACTTGAGATTACATAGAAATAATTTTTGATTTTTTTCCCTGAGAAATTATATTCATAGTTGTATATATTTTTGTTAGAGTGAGTGTACATAGTGGATTAATACTTGTATATATTTTCTACAGTATGGATAGGATGTATACACAGGTCTTCATAGTGTCATGGAGTTCTTCATCTATTTCTTAACATTATAAAAATTCATGTCAATAATTTTGTAATCATGCGTGAATAGAATCTATTTATTAATTTTGTAAGCTTGTGTGCATTTGTAATCATGGCCAATTCCATATTGTCCTCTTTTTTTATTGGAAATGCATTATCCCTTTGTGGGTCAAGTTTTGTGTTAAAAATGGGATAGAGACTGAGATTTTTCGCATTAAAATTCAACATGTATAGACTAAGACTTACAGTAGTGTTTGTTTGATTCCTTTCCAAACCCATGACGTTACAACACTATATGACAAAATGAAACGCTCCTATTATTTATTATTTTTATTTCATTTTATAGTTCTATTCCAAAAAATAGGGAAAAAAAACAGTTTAGCCACGAACAAATTATGTCAAACAAATATTTCGAGTAAATTTTTTGATAGTTCGATTAAGGATAAATTGACTTTAGTTTTGGAGATTTCATTATCAATTTCAAAAATAAATGATCAAACAATCATATAGTAAAAATGATAGGTTCTACTATGTCATAGGATTCTTCTGGCCTCATGGACGTTACAAGATAGCTATCTATCCTAAAAATGGATCATAAGTTCCTCGTAAATGATATGATTCACTTGGTCGGTGAAGCATTATGTTGGAGGATTACATATTGAGCCCCACCCACTACAAATTAGTTAGAATTATTATATATGCATTCCTTATTTGTAAATTGAATATTCATTTGTTATTTTGGAAGTAAATACATTTGATTTAGGTGACCATTAATGGCTTTATCTATGTGCCTAAACATCCCAGTGCATTGCGGTCAGATATAACAAAGTGGTAATTTTGAAAATACCCTCCAAGTAAATCAAAGAATATTTTGTACTCACCCATGTATGAAACTATATGGATTCTCTGTATTAAACATTCACTTCAGAAAGTTTGATAGAAAAACATTTACCCGTGAAACATGTACGATGCATGCATCTCTATTGAGTCTCAAACATGGAACCTTTTCAAAATTTTCCATCTTTTAGTTTGTCCTCTTCATACACATATTTCACTGCCATGAATAATACCTATAAGATACAGACACTACATTGGAACTCAATTTCCTCCCCTTCCATTAAACCCCTTCTTGATCACACCTCATCATTTCCCTCTATTTAACTTCCTCATTTTTTCATTCTTCACTCCATCCCATTTGGCATTTCCATCGTACACTTCACGTACGATTGTTAGTTATTATCTCTTTTTATGAAATGTAAACATATTTTGTGTTGTATGACTGTGCATTAATTTTTTTATTTGTGCATTGGTTTGACATCTCTATTCAACAAGAAGCTTTATAATTTTATAAATTATTTGTAGTTTGTGGATCTGTCATCTCTTGTATAGTTCAGGTCGTTAGAGGAAATGCAATCCATTTTTCATTAAAAATGGCATCAACTCAGATGTTTTCCATATTGGGATGATATTGATTTGAAAGATAAATTCCAAATTCAATCTATTGCCAAAATCTTATCACTGTTGATTGGACATTTTCAGAAAAAGAGGACGTGGTTAGGGCTAGCTAATAATGTGCATATCTATCTGCACTAACAGTCTATCTATTCGTGTAAAGCCCTTCTTTATCACGTTTCCCAAATCCTATCAATCAGAAGTCCATGTAATATGCTTGCAATATCATATAAGATAACTCTTACACAATGCTACCACACGAAAATTTTGGTGTTGTTCAGTTTTTCTCACCACCACATTGAACTCAGACCTTCACATGCAATATGTCAGTGATCAAATAATATCTTGGTCTGTTATAGTCTTATTGTTGTAATATGCACAAGCCCCTTAATTGCTGGAACATAAGTCCATTATAAAAGAAGTTGTGTAGAGTATTTAAATAGTAATTTTCCCTTATTACTCTTTAAACATAAGTCCCGTCAAAAAGTCAGAATATTACATCAATGTAAGGTCAATAGTTTGTGTTATTAAATTTAATAGTGTTATTTGCTTTTATATATCATTAGGGTAACAATTCTATCAATTAAGTATATAGTTTGAAAAATTGTCGTTTGAGATCTAGAGTCAAAATGTGTCATGGTTAAAAGTGTGGGTCAAATTCATTATCATCAAAAATTGTAAGAGTCTTGTGTTTTTTAAATAGTTTGTCATTTATGTAATTGTCAAATTCAATAGTTTTCAAAATTCAAAAAAAAATTGCTTGTATTTCCATTGGGCACATGATCAGTGTAACCCGACATCCACCTTGATAAATGAGATTCAAAATTACATCTTGTTGAGTTAAGGAGTGATATAATGGAGGTTGGAGACAATGAAGGAAGGATGTATTTTAGCGAACTCTCGTCACACACCATCAATGAGGCCGCATTACTGCTTTGGTGGCCATGTTTTTTCAGTTGTGTTCGACGTGTTTAATTTTAGCATGTGTGTAAATAAGAATAGATGGATAATTCATGTTCATAGTTAGGAACATATTTTCCTGTATATTTTTCTATTTTATAAAATGTGAGTGGGGAAACATGAACATTGTTATCGAGTGGTTGGTGGTTCCACTAGAAAACCAATTTGCGAGTTTGTGGATCTCTTTGAAAAACACATACATAATGATTGATGGTTCCACTTGAAAACCAATTTTGAGTTGGTGGTACTCTTTGAAAACCATCATTTTGTAGATCATGAGAAGGTACTAGACAGAACTCACCCATGTTCACACTAAGGGGGTGAATGTTAGGAAATTTGTTTTCTAGTATGAACATTAGTGTGGTATTTAATTATTAAGGTGTGGTGTGTGATTATATTAGAATTAGTGTGAATGGTGAGTTGTATTTACAACTTATATATATTTGTAATATTATTATTAATAGAGTTGTCATGATAATACAAATCATTGATAATAATATAAGTTAGAATTATATATGTGTGTACATGAGTTTATCTCACCATAAAATAGGGGTTTATTCAATAAGATATTATTGGGATTAAATTAAGGAGATAATCATGAGAGATTTGAGGGAGATATTTGTGCATTTGAATATTAGCCTTGACTCCTATTTAGTGGGAGCTCATTGAGCTATATAATTTGTAAGACTTCATCCTTGTATATCCCGAATGAATTGAGAAGATTATGTTTAATATTTGGTGATTTATTAGAGTGCTTATATTTTTTCAAATCAAACCAAAATTATCATGAGCATCATGTTATCACTTCTGATGTGCCTTCTTTGTCCAGTCAAGTGTCGCCTATTCAATCCACTCAAATTCCTCTTAAGGATGGTCCCACTCCTCCTCAACTCAAGTTATCTATGACATTACCAAATCAAACTAAGAAATAACTTCTCAAGGTTCGTTCTCCACCACCTCCTCCTACTAAGTCATCTACAATATCACTAAGTCAATCTAAGCAATGTCCTCTACAACTCAGTTCAACTTGTCCTCCACTCAAGTCTTTCATAGCGTCATCAAATAAGCCACTGTCGTGCGCGGTCCCTCCCCAACCTCCACTTCCAAGTCCAATCATTTTTGTCAAGGAAACTACTCCTTACATCAATCTCCTTAGCATCACCACATAGATCTCCATATCTTACACACTCAGGGGGCATCGCTTTTAATCTTCCCCCTCCTAACATTGACATGTGGATATCATTTACTACTATTTCGCTTAGTGCTTACAATTTCCTATCTTCAAGAAATTTGACACAACTTGATACACTATTGTATTATCATTACCCTATGAAAAACTCTTGTGCTAAGGTTCACATATGATTGTCAAGGGAATACTATACACATGAACCTCAAACACTACACATTTCATATTTATGAATCCTCTTCTTCCTACACATCGTACATATTGTGTGATTTCTACATCTTTTATTCACACATTTTAGTATGTATTATATGTGCTTTATGTTTTCCATACTTACACATTATATTAATCTTGTGTTGTACACTACACATATTCACTTGGCCCATTCAACACACATCTTCATGGTTTCGCATACTCATACAACACAATGCAACCTTTCAATCTACACATTCCTAGCACATCCTACTTACACATCTAACTATTACACTTCAGGATCAAACCCTTACAAGCGTACACTACCTGATGATGCACTCTAGTCTCATAGTTCATACTCGCCTATTGAGGGTCTAAATCTGAATTAAACCTCACCTCATCAAATTTACATCATTTTATGTTGGGTCTTCACAATCAATCAATCTTTCTAGCTATCACATCATGCGACACTATTCTACCATTTACGCTCAGTACTTCACAATCAATACCTCCTAAAATCTTATTCACACATTCCTTGATCTATGCTTTATGCTACATCACTAATCATTCTAGCATCTGAATCATAAGCTTCTTGATCAATATTTCTAATGTTGCATTCAATCTTACACATCACATGATATCGCTTTACAATCTACGCTTCGTGCTTCACATTCAACACTCTTTTTAAAATATTATTCAATCCTTTTATCATCTAAGAAAAATTATTCTACAATTTACGCTATGCACTTTCTTGATCACATCTTTCTACATACAACATCATTCGAACCATTTCTTGATGACACACTCTTGCTATACAGTTCATTCTTGACTGCTAAGGGGTCTTGTATAAATGAACCTAATCTCACTCAATCTTACATCCATACTCAGGGGCATGCTTCCCCTATCACACTCACACTGCATTCCATTCCATCTCATCCACAACATACTGAATATCTTGGATGCATTTATTCTTGCTTTCTTATGTTTACTTGTACGATTTATTACACATGATAGATAGATATCTTGTATGTCATTATCTTTATCATACACACATGCGCGTTCACTTGATTAAAGGTTTTGATTGCAGAATATACATAGATCATTACACGTAACATGGATGCTTGGCACAGTACCTCATACCAGTCTCATAGAAGCTCATGGGGGCATCCACTTTCGTACACATTTCAGGTGCTACCATTTCATTATTTTATATATCACATTACTATATCCAGATCATAAATGTTTTGACATACTTTTAATATTTCTAACAGGCTAATGGGTGCTTCATGAGTGGAATTTTCTTTGTAGTTTTATATGCCTCCATGGTTATCTGATGTTTGCTTACTATTGTTTGTCATTATTTTCCATTGTATGATATTGTTTGCGAGATTTTCCCTATGCTTTTTCTTGTATGCACATTGTATGATTTTGGCCCACTGTAACCTCGATTGTCTTGCAACATCGTGAGTGATGTCCCATGTTTGTAAGTTGTTTTTCATGGTCTATATTGTCTTCTTTCTTGATAGATTACACATTGTTTTCTATATGCGTGTTTATCTTTTTTGCACTAACACTTTTCATTTAGCCATTATTTTTTTGTGCCTTGGTTTCTACCAAACACATCCCCTCCCTACATACCAGTATCAGTTTAGCACGGGGTCCTCTTTTGTGATGCATCCTCTTAGCAATGTTTCATGCAGCCCAAATAAGGGGGGCATATATTGGGTGAATCAGTCACCCCATTTGGAAGTTACAATCACAATTTGGCAGTCTACAGTCACATTTCAGTAGTCTATAGTCACAGTTTAGTACAGTATAACACAAATTCATCACAGTCTACAGACTCAGAAAGGGCTCAAAATCATTCTTGAGTCCTTACTTTAGCATAGACACTAGTACCCAGAATCAGATTTGGGTGCCTAGGAACTAATGTCCCTTCCTAGGTGCCTGAGACTAAGGAGCAGATACATAGATTTTTTCAGTTCAGCACAGTTTTTAGCATTGTCACAGAGGATTTTCACATGGTAGGAAATCCTTCAGCACTGGGAAATCATGTTTTATCACATCTATTCACATTGGATTGGATGTATACACACCATCTACAATGGTGTTTTTACTTCAGGAAGCAATCAAACGGTTGGAGAATAACACTAGACCTTTCTCCCTACACTACTTTTGTTGTGGCATAGGATTTTTCCAAAAAACCAACATTCAGCGTGCTCAACAATTTAATGAAGCAATCAAAGGTTGGATAATGATGATTCCTACAATACTTTTGTCATGGTGTGAGATCACCCTAAAAAATCGCTCTTCATCGACATTTTTTAGGATCCTCTCTACACTCTTTTACTCATCCTGGATCAGTTGCACATGTTCCTCTTTCAGATTTTCAACATTTTACACATTTCTCTACATGCATTTTATGTTAAGAAATTTATTGTTTACATTGGCATATGGGTTTTACGGTACATTAAATTATTATTTACTACAGTTATTTGTAGTTAATTAAATATATTGTTATAACAAACAATATATTTTATTGTTTGTTTATACTCTGTAAATCATATAAACGGATAAGTTATTTGGTTGACTTCCTATTTTTTAAGAAGCAGTTTTCCTATTGTGTTGGTTATATGTTAGCCAAATGCTTTGTGCATCTATATACAAAATATTATTATTATTGTGTTCAAGGTATTCAGTCTTTGCGATCTTTCAAATTTGGTATTAGAGCGTAACTTTATGTTCTTGTTCCTGTAGGTCTGTACAAAATGGAAGGAGTAATGTCTCTTTATATGGACAAGGCTCGTCATTATATATTGTCCTGAGTAATGATATTTATCCAAGGTTAGTATTCTGAGTTTCATTTGTATCTTCAATCGACGGTTTGCATGATATAATCTGTTGTTGAAGTCTTGACAGAGCTCGATTAGATTTGAATTTGAATTAGACCACGATGCTTCCTCTAGGAACATTATGCACGGCTCAGTGAAATAGCGTCTTCCTAGCAGATTGCAATGCCATATCTATGATTGACTCAAAATAGACTTGATCTGGCGTGCAGAATCATGAGGATTTCACAATTGTTCATCAAAAAATTACAGATCATATCTATACAACTATTGGAAACATCTTTTTGGATAGATAAATATATATTCTGCAAGTTTATTGTGCATTATATTGTTTTCCAGTTCCACATTTGGTATTTGGCATGGAATGCTCATTATGAAATTTTTGCACATCTGACTACTACTTTCTA
The DNA here is from genome assembly GCA_019776745.2 of Taxus chinensis. NCBI lineage: Eukaryota > Viridiplantae > Streptophyta > Pinopsida > Cupressales > Taxaceae > Taxus > Taxus chinensis. Next base: position 733,403,957 of record CM034154.1, on the reverse strand, counting down.
TAAATTGCTGTATCCAAATCCAGTAAAATCTTTGATTCATATTCCTCGTGTATGACTAGCATTTGGTGGTTCGTTAGACGAGGCAAATTTATAAAAGTATGTGTAAGAATCTGTGTGTTTTTTTGATCTGTTAGCCTATGAAGTCCTGAGCTTGAGATAAATCGGAAACCGTATCATCCTCAACATTTGACCTTAATATATTCCCTTTATTTAATCGATCTGTTGTCCTCTTCTGTGGGACCTGCATGGTATAAAATTCTAATTTGGTTCACATTTACTCCAATGTGGCAGCTCCAAGTGATCCTGTATGCAACTGAAGTTTTGAACACTTAGATCTGAATTTCTGCAACTTGACTTGATTGATACTGACATACCGATGCATGTGAAGATTCTATCCATGCGTATCTGGTACACATTGCAAGCCAGAGATGGTTTGAATGAATTATTTGATTACTCAAATATATTGCATATTCGATTAGATTCTCGGGTCGCATATTAATTATCCAGCATATGATATTCTTTATGAGCTCAGTGACGTCGCCTTGGATATGTTCAATACAACTTGCTTCCTTCATAATAAAAGCCTGCTTCTCAATTGTTGATGACTATCATACGCTTTCACCAACAAAGCTGCTGTTGAGAACAATATGCTCAAGAGTTTCATTGTTCAATAAGGAGGTCTTATAATTGGTTAGTTGAAGTCGATAGCTTTTATCAAGAATTGGTTATGTACTTAGCCTTGGTTCAACAATGTTCCCAGTTGACCTCCACTTCTATGATTTACAAGCTCATATACTATGTGTGTCGTCGTCATCAAGACGTCTCCACACATTTTGGCATTTTTATATTGTCATGTTAAAGATATTATATGAATTCAGTTGGGATATATTGGCATCATAATGTATCATCATAGGTATCATAGTAAAGTCTTTATCTAAGTGTCATCATTTGTCAAATGTCAAATAAATGAATTATCATTTTGTTGTCAAGAGTATACATCAATATATCAGTGATTTTATATTTTTAATGTTGTAAAGTAAAGAGTAATTGTGGTCAAGTCAAATCAAGAGTTATTTTGTGTGTTAAGTCCTATGTCATATACAGTCAAAATAATTTTTCCTTATAGATGTATTATTGGTGGAATCCGACATTTTCGGTTTAAGGTATGTAATATATTGGCGTTTCACATTGTGGGAGGGAAAGTATACCAATAAATCCAAGTGGAATTGTTGAGCTTCAACGTCTAATTTGTTGAGTGAGTAGTGTGATACTAGAGGACGAAGCCATCAGAGGCTGGAGGACAACCAACAACCTCTCGTCAGTCACCAACAACGGGGCCACTTCACTTATTTGGTGGCATGTGTGTGATTTTTGTTTAGAATGGTGTTCCTTATTTTAGCGTGCAGTGTGTTTGATTTCAGCATTTTAGTTTGGTGTGGAGTTTCCAGTGTGTTTTCAAGAACAACCATGTGGTATGTTCCTATTCACTTGTATATGTGGTTATTCCTCCATAATTCCCCAAAGTAATAACATAGTGAATAACAGATATCACAATCAAATAGTTACATCATGAGTCTTGCAAGAGGTTGAACATCCTCTATAAATGTTTTATTTCATACATAGGTTTGTGGCATAGCCTCTAAGAAAATCATTCAAGGTTGTTCAAATGTGTTCCTTCTTGAGTTCCCACACTGCATGGTCAGATGTGTTCCCTAGAGTGACTAGATGATAAGCAGATGATTTGAGCGTGTTCTCATCCTGCGTAGGTCACAATGTGTTCCCGAAAGTGCATGGTTCTCTAACATATTGATGTGTTCATAATTCTAATGTAGTTCGAGTGTTTACCAAGATCATTGCAAGCATGTTTTGAAAGCTGCAAAAGATGTGTGAAATTTGTTTGCTACCATGTAAACACTAAGGGGGGGATGCTATAGAAAATCATTTTTACATTGATGCATATGGGTTTTACCGTACAATAAATTGAGTTATTTACTACATTATTTGTAGTTAAATATATTGTTATAACAAACAATATGATTTATTATTTTTTTATACCTGTAAATCATATAAATAGGTAAGTTGTTTGGTTGACTTCCTTTTTTAGGAAGCACATTTTCCTATTGTGTTGGCTATATATTACTCCAACTACCTTGTGCACCTACATATCACACCAATCTTATCCTATTCATATTTGTACAATCTAATTATTGTCCCTCTAAGCGTTGGTATATGTTCACGTTATATCTAAAATCTCTCATATTTGGCATGACTTAGGAGGATATTGGCTTTTTTAGGTCCGTCTTTTATCAAAACAAATTGTGTAGTAACTGTAAATAAACTATGCCTTCACACCATGAAAACTCCAAAAAAAAACCAAAGAAAAGCAAGAAGACATCCTCTAACCAAAAATGGAACGCATTCACCCACACAATAACCAAAAATTCCTATAATCCTCTCATGCATTCCCAACAATTACATTAAAACATCCTCACATTCACCAAAAAAGTATTTATTACTTTCTTGAAATGTGGTTAGCACAAACCCCAAGTACAATTAGAAAAAATAATAAATATTAAACATATTTACTGATTTAATTATTTTCATATTAATTTTGTTGTTTACTATTTTATATCAAAGATTTTTTTGTTTTATTATCTCCGGTAGTCACTTTATTTAATCACCATTTTTATTTTGCTTTTTTATGATCACTACAGATGTGGCCAAAACAACAACCCAACATGAGCATAGAATTTAATGACCATCCCGCGGTCCCTAGATAAGGATTTTAAATGCTACTAAATGAATATTGGGTGAGATTCATCCAAATATCCATGACACATAGTACATGAAAACAACACGAGAACTTTCCAAAAAAATACAAGAAAACCATGACAATCGAAACAACAAAATATTTCTAGGAACCATACGAGAGGTGAGTAAGCACACAAAAATTAGCAACAAAAAATGTTGATTAGTAAAAATGGATATGTTTCTTAAAACGCAACCACCAATAGGTTTAAGGCATATTTTAAAATTTCCTTAATTTCTTAATGTTATTTGAAGATTGGCATTACTCATATTATTACTCAATTAATCTTTTCCTTAATACCTATTATTAGCTTCAAATCTCATAATACTTCATTACTCAATAGTTCAAATCCATAGTGGATTCAAATTCAAATGTTTATCATCATTTCAAAACACATTTGCATGTGTTTCCTCATAAGGGTATTCACCATTTATTAGTTCTACCAATTATATAGTTTACTTGTCCAATGTTCATAATTTTATCACTTATTAAGGATTTCAATTTTAAATTTCAAATAGGTTTCCCAAAATAGTTAACATCATAATGTCATACAAGGTCCAACGCACAATACTAACAACCCACAAAACACAATTTCATGATTATATCACATCACAAGACCTCTTACCCAAACATGGAGAGAAAACAAGTAGTTCACATAACATATAATTCTCAACACGTATGCCTTGGGCATAGATCTAACACACCCAAGTTCCTAATATATAATGTGGCATCAATTTAGTCGCTTATACAATAACTTTCACATGACTCAAAACTATGATTTTACTCACACAATGTCAAGATAAGATCCAATAGAACATGTAAAAAATGAGAAGCATCAAGCCTCAAATATCATAATACATAACAAGACTCATAGGAGTAACTCATGAATCATACATATCAGCTCCATATTCCTCCCAAATCTCCATAATCTTCCCAAATATCCATATTCCTCCTAGTAAGGAAAATAATCGTAGTGCCAAAACTAGGTCGGATCACTCACCATATAGCACTGTCACCTTATTTCTCCAAATCAATTCACTCACCAAGATCACCGCCACCTTATTTCTCTATGCCAGGTCACTCACCAAGAGTCTCAGCACCTTATCTCTCCAATGAATGAGGTTAGGCGACCATATTCCCCTAAGAACATAGATCCATGTCACCTCCACCCAAGTGGCATAATAACTTGTAGCTCAATGCTACACATCTCCATGACCCCCTTGGGGCATACCCCTATACAAAAAAGTGGTTCTATAGTTCCAACCACTCCATGGTGAATCTCATGACCCTATTCCATCACATCACAATGTTAGAACTAACATATCAATAAAATTCAAATGTAAAGTGGAAACAACTCCCAAACCTTGGGCTAAAATACAAAAAAATTTAAACTCAAAATCAAATTTTAAACTAAGAAAAATAAATGTCTAAATAACAACAGTAATGCAAAGGACTCTTGTTAGCACAAATAAAAATTAAATTCCCAAAGATTTAAATATACGAAAATCAAGACAATTTATGGTCCTTAAAAGAAAACAGAATAAGATAACTTTACGAATAAAATATGAACATATAAAAATTAAATTACGATCATTATGTGGCCTTTCCATGGCCACAAAAGGGGTAATAATTGATTTATTAGCATTCATATATTGAGCCTTTTCTCACAAAATACATATAAACAGAACAAATATATCTTTAAATCACACATATGAGGATCCATATAGTCAGTATCACAAAGGATTGTTCGATGGAAAACCCAATTAGGAGAGATCACGGACTCTAGTTTGCATAAGTTAATTCTAAGGTAGTGTATATTCACAATATTCTGAGAAATTTTATGGTATACCAAATGAATTAAAGTGGGTTTTTTAGTTTACCTGAGATTCCACTTTCAAACTTATATTTGCCTCTATGTTATGGTCACCTAGTCCAAAACTTATCTCTCCACATATACACTTCTATATGTTACCCATACGGATCAGTAGTGTAAGGTACATGTTGTCAATTTTTCACCCCTTACAAAAATTGAACAACTTGGGAGAACTGGACTTCGGAAATTTCAAGGAGTTTTGAAGAATAATTTGGAATTTCAAAAGTTCTGGGCATTTGTAATTTTTTTGGGGAATTTTGAATCATTTTGGTACAATTCCCTTTCCTCCAGGATTATGGTTCTACACTTAGCCAAAATTTGAGTAAAATTGGTGAAAAAAATAAAATTACCTTTAGGGGCACTCCATTCTATTTTTTCTAACTCCTCAATATAAGAGAAATAAAAAAAGTTAGAAAACATTGAAAAAACTGCAAAAAAGGGCTTAGAATAGTATAATGTGGACATTTCGGGTCTAGGAGGAATAAGAGGTACAATTTATTTATGGTCTCCAATTCCCTACATCTCGAATTTGGCTATGTAATAAAGGATTTAGATATTTTCTATGTATTGTAGGTTCAAGACTTGTCGTGGGTAGTTGGGAGTAAGATGGAACTAGTACCCTTGGAACCTTGGTTCCCTGCATTACTTTTATGTCTGATTTGCAAAGCAGTCATGTATTATGGAGGTTTTGGGCTTAGGAGGCCCATGCGGAATGGGTTCCATGGGGACTCAAGTTCCCTATGGACCCGAGTTAGCCAAAAGATGAATGGCGGAGATAACAATGTGGACATTACAAGCATTGCAGACACCGTGGGAGTGCAAGGCCCAGAGGACCCTTGTACCCTAGTATTCCAAGTTCCCTGTACCCAATGTTGATTTGAAATGTAAAGGAGAAATAGATTATGGGGAAAGAAAATAATTTGAACCAAGGAAACTGTTCCCCAGTTCCACGCGTGCCCCGTGAACTCGATATACCTGCAACAAAAGAGAAGTGTAAAAGATAAAGTAAGGAGTTAGAAGTATCGAAGGATATAGTGTGGGGAATGTTGATTTTTAAGACCCAAATAACCCCATTTTTTGTG